>ML682172.1:1758398-1870088 GCA_007922195.1 Podocnemis expansa
GAGGAAGTGAAATAGCAGGTTCACAGTGTGAACCTGCTATTTCGTTTCCCGCCTTTTTCCTTATTTCGAAATAACTATTTGTTAATTCAAAATAAGTTATTTCGAAATAAGGCGTTATTTCAAAACAAGTTGTTTCAACACTACTTGTTTCGAAATAACCATCTGTGTGTGAATACAGCCACTGTCTTACGGCTGCGTAGAGGCTGTGGCTGCCAGCTGAATGTTCCCTGCACGGGGTGTGACGGTGTGCCCCTGCGCAGTTTAAAGGTGCACTGCTCAGGGACTGGCCCTGAGTTTCAGGGGGGCTGATGCCCCTGGAGCCCCAAGCTAGCGACGCGTCTGTCCACAAAACTAGTTGCAAAGATTACTACCCAGTTTGTTGTTTTTGGGAGAATTTTTAAATGCTATTCTGGTTGCCAGAGTTTTGTGGAATCCAAATCTTCAATTCTTTAGAGTGGAAACCACAGAAAGTAATGCTCTACCTTGAAGAAGTCTATAAATTTTGTGTAAGGCTATATAGAACCATTATGGAAAAGGATAAATATATTTTTTAATGAAGATTGTTAATTTATTTCTCAGGCTCATCTTTATTCCTAGTCTCAAATTATTATTATCTTTGTACTACTATTGAACTTCAAAATATTCTTGGGGCCATATGTTCCCTCATTGTAAGGTTTCTCTTGTGATGTACTCAGCTTACGTTAGGGAAGATGAATTATGGTGGAGAAAATTGAAAGTGACCTAAGAGGGGAAAAAACAAGGCAATGTTAGCTGAACACAGGTGGTTGGTTTGTTTTTACAGGGAAGCTGTATAAAAGAAGACTACTTAGTGAAAATTATGACTCAAATATTTCAATTTAGAGAGAGAATTTTTTGACCAAGATTCTAATGAAATTGGAAGCTTTTATGGGTAAGAAGAATATAGAGAAGTGTTATAGCTGATGCTAAAAGAATTTGATAAAGAGGGGATGAATATTCAACCTCCATGCTTCAAGGATCGATCCAGCTTGTACCTGTTGGAGGTGGTTTGAAATTACCCCACATCTGTGTCCTGCAGTGTTGCTGACATCTTTCTCTTGTACATCTGCTTCTGGGCCAAGGCAGAGACAGGACCATGGAGGTATTGCCAAATGCTTTGTTTCAGTTCTTTGTGTACCCAAAGACCTCTTTACATCTAATAAGTAATATATTTTAATTATTTTTTTGTTTGAGAGGGCCCTCAAGTTTCTTTAAAAATTGGTGCATATAACACAGCATATTGAATTAAGAATCACATTGATAAAGCTAAAATGAAATGAGCACTTTGTGTATAGGACCGTGACATTTTGTATTTTTTCCACTACTGAAGACAATTGTTCTTCCTCTCTTCTCCCCTGTTCCCTCTGAAGAATTAGAGCTCACTTTTATTGCTAAATGTTAACTAAAAGTAACTTCTAATTGATGATTTACTTCAACAAAGCCTTCATTCTGCAGTGTCATCAGCCAATTAGTTTTCAGTAAAGTTCTAAAAGTTGTATATTTTAAAAAACGAACTGTCATTAAAACACTTCATACATTGTTAAAATGTATACATAAATTGTTTGCATCAGTGAACATCTTTTTTGTTATTAAAAATCAATATTAATCTCTGTTCTGTTATACAGTTACCTAACTAGTGGGCAACACTGCTTGTGGCTCTCAAACCACTTGGTTATTGAAGGAATTTTTAAAAAGAGGCTCTTCTTGTCTTTTGGATTGCTGACCCCTGGTCTAAGGCATGTATAATGTATATTTATACTGCAGGCTTTAGATTAATACACCCACACCCTTCCTTACTGACCTGGTTGAGTGAGATGTCCAATAATTCAACTCTTGAATGAAGGGGTGAAGAGCTAGATAGTCCTAGGCTTGGTCTACACTAGCCATGGTTTTTGGCAGCAGTCAAAGGGAGATAATGCAAGTTATTTTACACAGCTTGTGTATCCTCCTTTGATTGCCTAACACCTAATCACTGTGGTGGTGCTGCTGCACTGAGTTGAAGGGAAATGCTCTCCCTTTGGCTCAGCACTACTCTTTTTCAGCCGGTGGACTTGCTATGTAGACCTTCCAATTGATTTGAGCAGGTTTTCACTGACTTGCTCAATTGAGCTGGAAAGATCAAAATGACCAAACAAATTTGCCACTGTCAATGTAGACTTGGCTCTAAAGCCCTAAGAGCTATAACGCTAAATATGACTAGGAGTACCAATAATAGGGAATATACTAAAACAAAAGATCTTAACAAACACCAAAGAAGAAGTAGCTGGTGAACATAGCCCAGTAACAGTTTGCCTCTTTTATATTCTGACCCATAGGGGTCCTCCCTTTAAACATAAACTTAGCTTCTTCAGCCCCAGATTATTAGGGTGCAGTTATTCTAGAGCAGGGTTCTGCAACTGCCTTTCTAGAGCCACATGTGGGTCTTTGGCTGCCCCCCTTCTGGCTCCAGGCTCTGCCCCCAACCACCGGGCAATCCCGCAGGTGGCCCATGCCAGGCTCCCTGCCTGCCAACAGGAGACCTTGCAGGGGGGCCAATCCTGCTTTCCTGCCCCCCACCTGGGGATCCTGTGGCAGGTGTCATGGCCCCCTTCCCAGCTGCCCCCACCAGGAGGCCACACCCATTGTGGCTCTCAAAACAATTGGTTATTGAAGGAACTTTAAAAAATGGCTTTTCTTATCTTTTGGGTTGCTGACCCCTGTTCTAGATGCTGGCAAGTTTGTGTGTATTATTGATGCACACCTTCTATCCAGATGGTTCATCATCTTCCCCTTTGTTTCTAGCAGTTTCTTTCTTATGAGTTTTGTGCTGTACTTCTGCAGTTTATTTGGGTGATAAACTGGGCAGTCCCCTGCCTGTTTTGATATCTCTTGACTTATCGAGGGTGATAAAGTCAGAACATATGCAACTTCCTGCTCCTAGGAAGGAGTACTGCGGACAGGGATCTGGGGGGGTCATAGTGGACCACAAGCTAAATATGAGTCAACAGTGTAACGCTGTTGCAAAAAAAACCAAACACCATTCTGGGATGTATTAACAGGAGTATTGTAAGTAAGACTTGAGAACTAAGTCTTCTGCTTTACTCAGCCCTGATTAGGCCTCAGCTGGAATACTGTGTCCAGTTCTGGGGGCATCCTTTCAGGAAAGATGTGGACAAATTGGAGTAAGTCTGGAGAAGAGCAACAACAATGATTAAAGGTCTGGAACACTTGCCTTATGAGGGAAGATTGAAAGATCTGGGATGGTTTAGTTTGGAAAAGAAGACACTGAGAGGGGATAATAGTTTCAAGTACCTGAAAGGCTTTCATGAAGAGGAGGGAGAATAATTTTTCTCTTTAACTGTTTATGATAGGACAAGAAGCAATGGGCTTAAATTACAGCAGGGAAGGTTTAGGTTGGACATTAGGAAAAAATTCTTAACTGTCAGGCTGATTAACCACTGGAATAAGTTGCCTAGGCAGGTCATAGAATCTACATCATTAAAAGTTTTTAAGAGCAGGTTAGACAAACACCTGTCAGGGATGGTTTAGGAAGATACTTCATCCTGCCACACGTACAGGACTCGATGACCTCTCGTGGTCCCTTCCAGTTCTATGATTCTGTGATTCCTGCTCTAGGGTCTCAGAAGATACGTATGCCAAGTGTGTCAGCTTTTCATGTAAGACGGGGGCCTGCAGGTCTCTCACAGCTATAATATTTGAATATGAATCTAGGCCAAAAAAAAAAAAATTCCCCTCTCACCCTTATGGGTGGTATGTGTCTTCCTCAACCTTGGGTCCTCTACCAGAGGCCTGGGAGTTTGTGGGTTCTGCGCAGTATCTTAGCTGTTCCTAGCACTGCACTCCTCTGGACAGAGAGCTCTGATATTGTTCCTGGGATCTGTTGGAGCCACTCTCCCAGCTTAGGAGTCACAGCCCTGAGTGCTCCTACTACCACTGGGACCATTTTGGCCTTCACTTTCCACATCTGCTCTAGTTCCTCTTTCAGGGTCAGGTACTTCTCCAGCTTCTCATACTCCTTCTTCCTGATGTTGCTGTCACTTGGCACTGCTACATCTATCACCAATGCTGTCTTCTGGTCCTTGTCTATTACCACGATGTCTGGTTGATTGGCCAGTACCTGCCTGTCCATCTGGATCTGGAAGTCCCACAGAATCTTAGCCCTGTTATTCTCCATGACCTTCTGTGGAATCTCCCATCTGGTCTTGGGAGGGTCTAGCCCATACACTGTGCAGTTATTCCTGTACACAATGCCAGCTACTTGGTTGTGCCTTTCAGTGTATGCTGTTCCTGCCTGCATCTAACATCCCGCCACTATGTGTTGGACTATCTCTGAGGCCTCTCTGCACAGTCTGCACCTTGAGTCCTGTCTAGTGTGGTAGACCCCTGCTTCAATGGATCTGGTGCTCAGTGCCTGTTCTTGTGCTGCTATGATGAGTGCCTCAGTGCTGTCTTTTAGTCCAGCCCTTTCCAGCCACTGGTAGGATTTCCCAATGTCAGCCACCTCAGCTATCTGTCAGTGGTACATCCTATGCAGGGTCTTGTCTTGCACTTCTTCTGCTTGATCTTCCTCCCATGTCTGCTGCTGCCTCAGGCATTCTCTCAGCAGCTCATCTTTGGGTGCCATCTTACTGATGTACTCCTGGATGCTCTGGGTTTCATCCAGGACAGTGGCTTTGGCACTCACCAAACCCCGCCCGCCGCCTTTCCGGCTGGCGTACAGTCTCTGGGTGTTGGACTTGGGGTGGAAACCTCCGTACATTGTGAGGAGCTTCCGGGTCTTCACATCGGCAGCCTCCATGTCCTCCTTTGGCCAGCTCACTCTACCGGCAGGGTATCTGATGACTGGCAGGGCGCACCTGTTGATGGCGTGGATCTCGTTCTTCCCACTGAGCTGGCTCTTCAGGACCTGTCTTATCCTTTGCTGGTACTTGGATGTTGCTGTCTTCCTTGCTTCCTCATCGTGGTTCCCCTGTGACTGTGGGATGCCAAGGTACTTGTAGCTGGTCTGTATGTCTGCTATGTGGCCTGCCGGTTGTTCCACCCCATCAGTCTTGACTACCTTCCCTCTCTTTACTACCATCCGGCCACACTTCTCCAGTCCGAATGACATCCCAATATCCTCACTGTAGATCTGTGTCAGATGAATTAGCGAGTTGATGTCTCGTTCATTCTTAGCATGCAGCTGGATGTCATCCATGTAGAGGAGGTGGCTAATGGTAGTTCCACTCTTGAACTTGTATCCGTATCCAGTCCTTGTGATTAGCTGGCTGAGGGGGTTCAAGCCAATGCAGAACAGCAGCGGGGACAGCGCATCACCTTGGTATATGCCGCATTTGATGGCCACTTGTGCAAGATGTCTTGAGTTGACTTCCAGTGTTGTCTTCCACAGTCCCATTGAGTTCTTGAGGAAGGTCCTTAGTGTCCTGTTGACATTGTATAGCGCCAGACATTCACAGATCCATGTGTGGGGCATTGAGTTGTGGGCTTTCCTGTAGTCAATTCAGGCTGTGCTCAGATTGGTCTGTCTAGACCTTGAGTCTTGGGCAACTGCTCTATCTATAAGCAACTGGTGTTTCGAGCCTCTGGTGTTGTTCCCAATGCCCTTCTGACCTATGCTCATGTACTGGCCCATGTGGTCCTGTAGCTTGGCAGCTATGATGCCTGATAGGACTTTCCATGTTGTGGGGAGGCAGGTTATTGGCCGGTAGTTGGACGGTGCTGTTCCCTCATGGGGGTCTTTCATGATCAGCACTGTTCTTCCTTGTGTTAGCCAGTCTGAGTGGGAGCCTGTTGCTAGCAGCTGGTTCATCTGTCCTGCTAGGTGTTCATGCACTGCTGTTAGTTTCTTTAGCCAGTAGGTGTGGATCATGTCCGGTCCAGCTCTTCATGTTCTTGACCCGCTGTTGGATGTTTGCTACGGTGATGGTGACTGGTTCCTGTTCTGGGAGATTGCTGTGGTCTGTTCTCAGGTCCTGCAGCCACTTTGAACTGGTGTTATGAGTCTTCTCTTTCTCCCATATGTTGTTCCAGTACTGTTCAGTTTCTGCTGTTGGTGGCTCTGCTGTTGCACTGCAGTTGGGAGTACACCTTGGATGGTTCTTTGGAAAACAGGGCATTTATCTTTTTGGCCTCTGCTTCTCTAGTGTATCTCCTTACCCCGGTAGCCAGTGCTGTGAGCCTTTGTTTAGCAGTCACCAGGGCTTCAGATGGAGTCAGGCCCTTGTATTTTTTCAGTAGCCGAGTCTTATCCTTAATCTCTACACTCTTCTGCAGTTCCACCAGCTGACTAACTTCTCTCCATGTTGCCTTGATCTTATCCTCCAACCTCATTTTCTGGGGGAGGGGGGGATATGTACTGCAGTTCTTCTTGATCATATAGCCAAGCATTTCCAAGCATCTCCAGGATTACAGAGGCTGTAGCATATACCACTTCATTTGTTTGAGTTATGGTAGTAGTAGGATTTGTCATTAGGGCTTTATTGGCATTTTCTAGCATACTATCTGATGGTACTTCTCCAACAAGCCTTGGTAATCAGTCTCAAGGGTTGACTGTAGCTAGTTTATCCATGATCTTATGCCTCATATCAGCTGCTGTGCTCTGTAATGGAGGGGGTGGCAGTGAAGTTCCAGCTTCAGGTGTTGGCTGCACATCTAGTTGTTCTTCCAGGTCTTCTTCTTGAGTCCAGGATGTAATGCGGAGTTGATCTATCTCAAGGTGTGAGAGCAGCTTCCTCTTTACTATGTTGAAACATTGGGTAACTAGCTGTTTTCTCTGTTAGTGTGGATGTAGGTCTTTTGTCCATCCATAGTTCCCTCATACATCCCTTCGCATTAGGTCTACTGTTGTAGTAGCATCCCATCAATTCCAGGTTCTCTTGTCTCATCTATGTATGGTTTGTTCCAGTAGCCCACTTATCATCAGATTGTCCTGGTTCCCCAGCATCTAGTGCAGACCTTGTTAATCTGGGCAACATCCAAGCTGGTATGACTCTCCTAGTTCATGTCACTCTCATATTCAAGGTAGGCAAGTAAGGCATTAGGGGGTCTTTTGCCCAAGGACCCCTACTGGAAAGGTAGGTACCAACCAGGATTTGAACCCCAGTCTCCTATATTAAAGGGCAGCACTCTTAAGTGCTATGCTATCCAGTCACACATATATGTGTGCAAACAAGAAGCTTAGTCCTATAGGCAACACCCTTGACTAACCTGTCTCCCAGTATCTAAAGTCACCTTCTGAAAAGGGGTCTCTGTCATAGGCAGCAGTTGCTCATGGTTTCTGCATGTGTATTAGAGGCTATTTTCCATCTTGTGTAGGAGTCACATCATGTAGTATTCCTCAACTACCTCAGTTTCCCTTTTCAGCTGGGGTCCTTTCCAAAATAATGCTGAGCTGTACCTTAGAACTGTGTTAGGCTTGGGGAAACTATCTCCTCAAGAATTTTGTTAAGGGTCAGTGCTGAGATGCTGGAAGCCTGAGGCTCAATTCCCCCACTCTGCACAGATTCACTGTGTGACCTTGGTCAAGTCATTTCACCTTTTTGGGCTTCACTTGCAAAATCAGGACAATGTTGCAGCTTTTATTAGTTTTGTCTATAGTTCATAAGCATTTCAGACAAGGGCAGCCTCTAATTCTGTACCTGGGTAGTGGCCAGGACAATAGGCTGTGATCTCATTTACTGTGTCTGTGCAGATTTTGGAAGGCTGGGCCCTGATCTCCATGGCTGTCTGGATAGCGCCTTGAAGAAGTGGCCCTGATTTCAGCCAGAACCTTTGGGCAGAGCTACAACTAAAAATAAAGAGAATATTAGATTTAGAAGTGATCGTTGTCTGGTTGTGGGCATCATACAGGCCAACATTTTCTACAGTGGAGGAACTCCTTTATCTGTACTCCCCACAGAACCTGCTCTCTCAATGGTCATTAGTCAGCAGCGTGTCTCAAATCACACAGCTTTGAATATCTTCCAAGTGGTGATATTATGCTAAAGAGCCACCTGCTACCAACTTAAAAGCTGCTCTTCCAGCAAAGGATAACTGTGGCTGAGACAGCTTGCAGTGGGAGTGCTTTCATTAACCTCAACGTACTCTGCACTGCACTGTTAGTACATTTCCTCTCTCACAGGTGAGTGGGGGTTGTAGAGTTTTAGGGGAACTTATAGTGCAATAAGGAGAGGCAGCATATTCAGAGCTGTGTAAGGAGTCTTTATTGAAAGAGAACTGAGAGAGAGAGGACCTTCAGATAGGTTTCCCTAGCACCTAAACGACCCTCCCATTTATCACTGTGACAACCCCAATGACCCTAGGTAGTCCAAAACACCACATATTCCTCCCCCTCTAATGAAAAAGCCCCCCCCCCAAAGCCCTCCCCTAGACAAAGAATAAGAACTAAACTAGGAGATGAGGGTAGACTGCCCCATCTCCAGCAAACCCCTGGGGAATTATTCTGCCCCATGAAGAGGGGGTCACCACTAGCTAAAGATCCAGCCGATTAGGAGGCCTTCTGTCTCAAGGTGGATTATAGTGAACTTCTGGTGTGCCCATACCACAAGGTGGTATTGGTGGTGGTGTGACCACAGGTACTGGGGAAGTAGCCGGAACCAGAGAGGATGTTGTGTCCGGTTGGTCCAGGGAGGCTGAAGGCGTTGAAGGGGTGGCTGGAGCAGGAGAGACAGAAATAGTAGTTTCATGCTCTGAGATTGATTCATCAGTAAGGGTGAAGTCAGATATGTCTGCTGGAGATGCATCTTCTGGATGGATATGATGGAGAAGCAACTGATCTACATGCCATCACCAAACTAGGCCACTCGCTATCTGGACAGAGTAGGAAACAGGTCCTGTCTAGGCAATGACTGTTGCTGGGACCCATTTAGTTCCTGAAGCATAGTTTTGAGCGAGAACTGGCTGTCCAATACTGAAGGTGCGGCCCTTTGTTCTTGGTGAATGTCTGCTGACTTGGTCCTGCTGTTGGCGTTGAACCACTTCCCGTGTGTCTCGTGGTTTCAACAAATCAAAGCAAGAACGCAACTGCTGTCCCATCATAAGAAAAGCTGGAGATACCTTAGTTGTAGCCTGTGGAGTGTTTCTGTAGGACAACAAGAAGTTGTCCAGATGCTTTTGATGAGGTGAACCTCCCTTTGCAAATTTTAGAGCTTGTTTCATAGTCTGTATGAACCTTTCAGCAAGTCCATTGGTGGCAGGATGATGCGGTGCTGACCTGATGTGATGTATTCCATTGCCCTTCATAAACATTTCAAAATCCTGAGAAACAAACTGTGGTCCATTGTCACTCACCAGCTGTTCTGGAAGACCATAACGACTAAAAAAGCCATGTGGGGTCTGAGTAGTGGTTTCTGTAGTAGTGGACTGCATTACCGAGACTTCTGGCCATTTTGAATGGGCATCCACAGCAAATAAAAACATACATCCTTCAAATGGGCCAGCAAAATCAACATGGATACATTGCCATGGCCTTTCGGGCAAATCCCATGGGTGAAGAGGTGCCAGCTGAGGTGAGTTCCGGATGCTCTGGCATGAGGTACAAGCTCTAGATGTTTCTTCAATGGCCCTGTCTAAGCCCAGCCACCAGAAATAGCTCCAAGCAATTTCTTTCATGCTCACTATGCCGCAGTGACTTGAATGGAGCTGTTCCAACAAACGTGGTCTTAATGAAGGTGGGATAATGACACGCATACCCCACAACAAACACCCAGATTGGGTCCATAACGCTGTCCTCCTAAACACATACGGGCGGAGGTCAGGAGAGACCTGAGAGTCAGGTAAGAACGTTCCATGCATCACGAAATCCATAACCTGTGAGAGTACTGGGTGAACCTGTGTTGCTTTCTTCACTTGAGTAGCCGTGACAGGTGTGTGTTTCCACCTGTTCAAAGTAAAAGATTCCTTTCTGGCCCAGATCCTGATGGTGTGCCGGTAAGTGTAGCCTTGAAAGGCCATCAGCATTGCAATGCAAAGAGGATTGCCTATACTTGATTTCATATGTGTACCCAGAAAGTATCAATGCCCATTGTTGCATCCGACTAGCAGCCAAATGTGGGATGCCTGTGTGTGGCCCCAAAATTAATGTCAGGGGTCGATGGTCAGTGAGAAGTGTGAACTTCTTTCCCCACAGGTACTGGTGAAATTTCCAAATGCCAAAAACAATGCCCAGTGCTTTGTGTTCAATTTGGGCATAGTTAGTTTCTGCCTTGGTCAAGGAGCGCAAAGCAAAAGCAATAGGCCTCTCTTCAACAGAAGGCATAATATGTGACAATACAGCCCCAACTCCATAAGGAGAGGCATCACAAGCCAACTGTAGGGGCAAAGATGGGTCAAAATGTGTCAGAACCTTAGAGTTTAGCTTCATTAAATGCAACATCACAGGCTTCAGTCCAGTTCCAGGCCTTTTTCGGCCCCAGAAGCTCATGTAGGGGTTTCAGGAGTGTCGCCAATTGTGGAATAAACTTACCATAATAGTTTAATAAGCCTAAGAAAGAGTGAAGCTGGCTTACGTTCTGAGGTAGCGGAGCATCCACAATAGCCTTAACCTTGGCCGGAGACTTATGGAGGCCATCAGCATCAATTATATGTCCTAAATATTCAACTGACGAAGGGAAAATCTTACATTTCTCTCTGTGAACATGTAGACCATACTCTTCCAGTCTTTGCAGAGTAGCTTCCAAGTTTGTACGGTGTTCCTTCTCATTTTTGCCAGTGACCAGGATGTCATCCAGATAGCACTGTACTCCTGATAAACCACTCAAAATCTGACCCATTGCCCTTTCGAACAAAGCTGGGGCTGAAGTAATGCCAAAAGGTAAACAGCAGTATCTTTACAACCCCAATTCTTGAGATTCTTCTTCAGCATGCATCTCTAAGTATGCTTGACTCAAATCAATCTTGCTAAATTTTTGTTCTCCAGCCAAACCTGCAAAGATGTCCTCAATGCGGGGAAGAGGATATTGTTCTGCACATAACATGGGGTTGACAGTGACCTTGAAATCTTCACAAATCTGAATGGAGCCATCCTTCTTCACTATTGGGACAATGGGTGTCGCCCACTGGCTGCGAGTAACTGGCACTAAGACTCCCTCCTTGACTAACCACTCCAAGATTTCTTCCACCTTGGGTCGGATGGCAAATGGCACCATCCTGGCCTTCAAACATTTTGGTTGGCAATCAGGCTTTATATTTATTTTCACAGTGATTCCCTTCATGCTGCCTAAGTCTTCACCGAAAACAGCAGCATGTTTTGTTAGTACCGCTGCTAGATTCATTTCTTCTTTAGTCAATTAATGCAACTGTGACCAATCGAGTTGGATTGTCCTGATCCAAGATCTCCCCATTTGGGCTGGGTAATTCCCCTTCACCACAAACAGTGGTAGCTTTGTGGTCTATCCATTGAGTTCTAATTTCACATCAATAGTACCCAACAGGGGAACAGTGTCTCCAGTATATGTCTTCAAAACGACTACTGTCGGCTTAAGTGGCAGATGTCTAAAGTCCTTCTCATACACAATTTTAGAAACTAATGAAACTGCCGCGCCAGTGTCCAGTTCCATGCATATAGGTTTGCCTTCAAACACAGGTGTTACCCAGAATTTAAGTGGGCCAGCTGTTATAGACAAAACATGGAGGGAATCTTCATCTTCCAATTGGGTGTCACTATGATCACCTGTATTCTGCTCTACTGCAAGCAGAATTTCCCTCTTAGTCTGCCAAACCAACGGCCCATTTTTCTCAGGTCTGCCTCTTCTGTTTGGCTTACCTTTCCTTTGTTTGCAGGCACATTCAATGTGCCCTCTCTTACCACATTGTTGACACAGTAGTTCTTTAAACCGGCACTCTGATGCTAGGTGGTCTTGCTTCCCACACCGGTAACATTCTTGTCTCCCCAGTGACCTGGAGGCAGGTTGTAGGGATACTTTACGGACACTGACCCCGATCTGTTGCATGTCTTAGGTGATGCGTTCCATGGAGACTTCAGTTTCCACAGCCTTCTGCAAGGTGAGTTTACCTTCAATCAATAGGCATTTTCCTGTTGATTCACTGTGCAGGCCACACACCAGCCTATCTCGCAGCATTTCCTCTAACATGTTCTGGAAGTCACAGTGTGCTGCCAGCATCTGCAGAGCTGCTACAAATTGTACAACTGATTCACCTTCACTTTTGTTCCTTTGGTAGAACCTACACCTCTCTGCAATTTCTAGTTTCTTTGGGGAGAAATGTGCTCCCATAACTTCCACTAGGTCCCCGTAAGCTTGCTGCTCTGGCTTCTCTGGATAAAGCAAATCACATAGCAAGTTATAAGTTTTAACTCCAATGACCGTTAGAAAAACTGGTACCTTCTTCTCGTTAGTTATGTCATTTGCTATTACAAAATTTTGAAATTGGGCTGTATATTTCTGCCACAAATCTGCCGAATGACCATATGCTTCGAGGGTTGTAGTAAGTAAAGCCATGATGCCCTCTTGTGGTTATTGTTTGTCTCTTCACTTAACAGCAGGCAGATCAGCTTTCAAAAACAAACAAAAAAAAAACACGTTCACATGATGCACAGTTGTTTCTAAACAAGTTAAACCCCATTAGGGGGTGAAACAACTTTGTTTTGAAACGGTTGTTTCAAAACAATGTGTGTGAACATGTTGTTTCAGAACATGGTGTTCCGAAACAACATTTGAAGGGCTGCCCCTTCATCACCCTGGCCAGGGAACCCTCAGCACCCTAGCCAGGGTGCTGAGCGGTGTCCCCTGGCCGGCAGAGTGGGCCTGCAGGCACCTGCGGGGTTCAGCCCAGCTCAGCGCTGAACCCCTCTGGTGCCTGCAGAGTGGGGCTGCAGGCACCAGCGGGGTTCAGCTCTGGGCTGTGCTGAACCCCGCCAGTGTCTGCAGCCCCCCTCTGCAGGCACCGGCAGGGTTCAGCGCTGGGCTGCGCTGAACCCTGCCGGTGCCTGCAGCTCCGCTTTGTGGGCAGCTGCCCCAAGCGAATTAGCATGTTCACACTGTGAACTTGCTATTTCGTTTCCCGCCTTTTTCCTTATTTTGAAGTAACTTTTTGGTAATTCGGCATAAGTTATTTTGAAATAAGGTGTTATTGCGATATAAGTTGTTTCAAAATAACTTATATCGAAATAACCCCCTGTGTGTGAACACAGCTCAGCCTTATCTCTTCCTTGTACTTAACAACAGACAGATCAGCTTCCAGAATAGCCAGCTAGCCCTTAGGCAAACAGATCAGCTTTCACAGCTACAACCCAACCCCCATGCAAACAGTAAAATAAAGTTTTGCTTCTTCTATTGCATTCTGGTTTTCCAAAGTTGCCAGGATTGTTGCGGATAGCCAGCTCCATCACAAATCCCATCCTCTGTCACCAGATGTAGACTTTTAGGGGAAATTATAATCCGATAAGGAGAGGCAGCATATTCAGAGCTGTGTAAGGAGTCTTTATTGAAAGAGAACTGAGAGAGAGAGGACCTGCGGACAGGTTTCCCTAGCACCTAAACGACCCTCCCATTTATCACTATGACAACCCCAATGACCCTAGGTAGTCCAAAACTCCACAGGGGTTTGCCACAGCCCAGATGTGTAAAGGTGTGAGAGTTCAAGATGGAAAAGTCCCTCTAGTTTCTGAAAACTAAACCAGATGCAGCCTGGGCTTTACCGTCCTGGGAAAACTGACTGGTATAGCTAGAGTGGAATAAACTTTTCTGAAATATCTTCTTCTAGGTAGACCCTGTTTCAGAAGAAAAATAACTTTCATCCAGAATATTTATTTGCTTTGTACGTCCTTTTTATAATGGACTAGAGCAGCCACAGGGACAGTTATTTTATCAGAGCTACAGCAGAATAGTTTATTTCACAGTTGCTTGGCTGGTCTGTTTCCCTGGATGGACAAGCTTCCAAAGGGATCAGAAAGGAGTGATTCTAAAGAAAGAAACTTACTAGCCTGGGTCACATGCCTCACCTAGCTGGATCCAAGGCTACTGTCTCAGGGGCTCTGCTTAGTAGGAGACCCCCTGCTACTGGAACCCAGTTGGGAGAGGTTGGGCCAAGTGCATGCTCTTTTCTAGCTACATATATGCCTCTCTCTGCTGTCTCTGACTCCTCCCAAGCATGCCAAGGCCTGATGCTGAGGCATGCAAGGGTATTGTAGCAACATTGGTCCCAGGGTATGAGAGACACGAAGTGGGGGGATGAAGTAAAAAACTGGTCCAATAACAGCTCTGTTGGTGAAAGAGAGAGGCTGCTTAGCAAAGGGAGAATCACCACAAGCAGTAGAGGCCATATGACACTTAGACGAGCAGTTCTGATCCCAGCCAGCAGAGGGCATGGTGAGAGTGTAATACAGGTAGTCCTCCCTGTGTCCATCCAGAGAAGCTGGGGATCTGCCCCAGCTCTTTAGCTCCAGTGGCAGCAGCCCTTTGCTTTTAGCTTCAGCAGACAACACTTCCATCCATCTGCAGTGTGGGGGTAGTGACACGCCCCAGTGGGTCTCAAGGAGCTCTCTTTTCTCCACCCTTATCAAAACAGCTTGTGGGGACAGAGGGAGGGTCTAAGTCCTACCCAGCTGCGCTGTTCCAGGCAAGGATGGGCTGGAGCAAAAGGGCACTTGGGACTGTGGATCTCCCAGTGCAGGCCCAGAACTGATCATGATTCGTTCCCTGGATGCCTGTGTCAGCATTTCCCCAGTCAGGTAATGGGACGGGGTGGGGAGGGGGGAAAGAAGATGAGTGGATGCCAGCAGTTCCCCTGCACTCACTACATTTCTGTTCTGGGTCTTAGTGCTCCATTTTCCCCTCAGGGTGCATCCATTTTGTTGCTTCTAGCAGCACCCTCTCTCTGCTGTTTGACTTGGCCCTGCAACAGCAGGCTGGAGGCCACACATGGTTCTTCTGCCCAGAGGTGTCACTGGTGCTGGGCACCCGTGGCATAGGCCCCGAATCCCAGTGCTGGTGCCCCAGATCTCCAGCCCAATCAGGCCGGAGATCTGGGCCCCAGGCGCCAGTGGCTGTGGCGGCCTCGTCCTCAGCTGGGGATCCAGGCCCTGGCCACCCGCGGCTCCGGCAGGGCGTCTGGGTCTGGCCACCTGTGGCTGTGGCGACCCTGTCCCTGGTCAGGGATGTGGGACCCTGCCACCCACGGCTGCTACTGGCCCCGTCCCCAGCCGGGGATGCGGGGCCTAGCCGCCCGCGGTGGCGCGGCGGCTTCTGACCCTGTCCCCGGCCAGGGAGCAGGGTCTGCAGGCTGGGGGTGGGGCCTAGGCCTGTGCCCCGGGTCCCTCCCCAGGCCAGTGATGCCCCGGCTTCTCCCCCCAGTTCTAACCTCAACAACAGGACAATTGCTCATGTGTCGCCTCCTCTGTCACTAGGTGCCACAGCCACCAAGCTCAGCCTGTCTCAGCAAAGCATCTGCTGTTTTGCAGGTCCCTCGGGTAGATGTCCCCAATCAGTGTATGACATCAGCCTTATGGGCCCCCATCACCATAGTAATAGAGTGCTTCCTGCTCTTCAATCTGTCCACCAGTGTGTGCCCTGGGAGGTGCTGTGATCCCTGGTGTGCAGATGGGGAAACTGAGGCACAGAGCCACTGAGGAACTTGCAGGGTCATATGGGGAATCTGTAGCACAGCAGAGACTTGAATCAAGTTCCAGCTTCATGCTCTAATCACTGAACCATCCATCCCCTCCCATCAAGCAATGTGGGAGGGGCAGACTAACTGTGACCTCCCATTGAGACCTCTGTCCTAGTTATCCAACCCCCTCCTCAACAGAAGCCAGCTCCAGGTCCCCAGCATCACTCACGCCTGCATCCCCACTGTGTGCTGAGCTGAGCTTTAGCAACGGCTCCTGTCTGAGCAGGGATTTGAGAAGATTGTCTCCTCCACCAGGGCTGCAGTTTGACATCATCTTCCTCCTATCCTGGCAGGTTTCGAATTAGTCCAACTCCATCCCCTGCCCCTCCAGTGTTGTGGGATGACAGGTGAGAAATGCAGCAAGAGGCACTGTCTGCCAACATTGAACATGGGACTTTATTTGCTCTTCTTCGAGCGCTGCTCGGATGCATTCAGTAATAGGTGTCTCCGTGCCGGAGCGGTGGATTTGTCAGAAAATTTTGTCCTAGCCTGTCAGGAGAGGCCAGGTGGCCACCGCCCCCCCATGCCACCCAGTGGCTATATATATGGCCGCTTCCCAACCCCTCCCCAGTTTCATTTCTTCCACCTTGCGCATCTGATCTGGAACATCTACTCCTTGCGAACACAAGCAGCCTGTTTACTTTCTATGAGCTTTTCACGCGACTGGGAGCACCTTTTCAAGGACATAGTTCCACCACAGGGATCCTCCACTTTCAGGCCAGAAAATCAGGATTTGTCCACCATCATTCTAGGGTTTAAACCCTGCTCTGAGTGCAGCAAGCCCTTCCCACGGGACGACCCCCATATGAAGTGCCTCTGGTGCCTAGGCGAAGGCCACCTGGTCTCTGCCTGTTCCCTATGCATGTCCTTTAAACCTTGGACAATCAAGGAGAGGAAACAAAGGCGCCATGCCTTAGCCTCTGAACAGGCTTGGCACTCCTCACCCCTGAGGCTTCGGGTTCCTGCCCGGTGCCAAGACCTGGCTTAGCGCCAGAGCTGGCCCAGCACCATGCTGTTGGTGGCCGCAGGAGGAAGAGCTTGGTACCAACTCCGGTACCTCGGCACCGACACAGCACATCAGCTCCTTGGCACCACTCAAGGTCACCTTTGGTGCCGCAGTCCTGGCACAGCCCAGTACCGTCGGTGCAGGGCTCGCCCCTGGCACCGATCACAGTCACCTCCGGCACTGCAGGCTCATCACAGCCTGGTACCAACAGTAGAAGGCCCGTCTCAGCAGGGCAGCCCTGTCTGCCCTGTTAAGGACTCACCACAGGCTTGTTCAGGGTCGGTCCCGATACCAACGACCCTGAAGGTGATGGAGGCTGCTTGGGCACTCCTCCTGCTACCCAGACCACCTTCCCTGACACCAGTTAGGAGGGGCAAGCTGGCCTTCATATCTAAGGCCCGGATACATCATGGACAACACTGCTCTCCCT
The DNA here is from genome assembly GCA_007922195.1 of Podocnemis expansa. NCBI lineage: Eukaryota > Metazoa > Chordata > Testudines > Podocnemididae > Podocnemis > Podocnemis expansa. The sequence continues at coordinate 1,775,477 of ML682172.1, forward strand.
CCCCTCAAGCCCCACCACCTATTACTGCATTGGGCCCTGGTACTGTAGAGCCATCCCTGCAGCAACATATAACCTTGCCATCGCTGGTACCGCCTCAAGAATCGGGGGGTACTTCCCCCTGTTCAAGCCCTGGGGAAGGTCCATCAGAGGGCTCTAAGCAGCCTCGGTGCCACGACTTGGCACCATCACCTTTCTGCTTCTGCCCCCATGAATGGTCCCCTCACAAGACTCCTTCCCTCTTAACTCTGCGATGGGCACCCGGTACCACTTTGTCCCCAGTACCGGGCTCACACGCAGGTAACCTATCAGTGCTCTTTGATCTTTTGCACAGTGCCACAGCCTGTTCGGGTGGTCTTCTCCTCAGCGGAGCCGCTTGCAGTCCCCCTACACCCAAGTGTTTGGGACCTTCCTTTTCCAGATGGCAGAACCCAGGTTCCATTGCCCCGGTGTCAGACACAGCGGGTCTTAAATATAGAGTCCCTGAATCAGAGTTCCCCCCTCTGGCCGACCAGCCAATCCCTCCTAGGGACGTGGTACAGATGGCGCTAGGCCCAGGCGAACCTTCTAGCGGCCCCCTCCCTGCTTCGAGAGAAGCTAGGGAATTGGATCTCCTGGAGCGTAAGGTCTACTCCTCTTCAGCCTTCCAATTGCAGGTCGCAAACAACCAGGCCCTGACCAGCAGATACATGCTGGATGTGTGGGAATTGGTCACAAAATTTAGACATTTGCTCCCACCAGAGGCCAAAGAGGAGTATGATGCATTCCTGGAAGAGGGACGAATAATCTCCCAGGATCTTCTCCTCTCAGCCTGGGACGCAGTAGATACAGCAGCCCGCACCATGGCTTCGGCTGTAACCATTTGCCGAGCGGCTTGGCTTAGGGAAGCCAGGGTACCCCCTGCTGCGCAGCAAGTGGCATACGATCTGCTCTTCGGGGGTGACACCTTGTTCCCCCCGAGACCTTGACTGTAGTGGGTACCACACGAGACCCTAGGAGAGAGGTAAAATATCTTGGTCTCCTCCCATCCGGGCCCTTTCCTCGTCCTACATAAGCCATCTGGGGCTGAAATCACTCCTCCCACCCTCCTCCCAGAGAGCATGGGCAGGGACTCAGTCCCTCCCCACCGCCCTCTCAGTTCAAATTCTGGGGGCTTCTCGGAGGGTCTTTTCTCCCTCCCCTTACCCGCAAGGAAGGGGATCCTATCCCTATTAACCTGTAACTGCCTACTGTGGTTCCTATAACATCAGGGACATAACCATTGCTTCGATCCACCATCAGAGAACATAGATGACACCCCTTCCCCTCCCTCCCATTAGTGAGAAAATGGGCAGCCCCGAGGACCATCATACCCTCTCCCCCCACCCTCACGTCAACATCACAGACAGGGGGGAGCCAGTCCTTGGCCTTGCTCCTCTGATCTTATGGAAGGCACGGCCCATGTAACCAAAGCCCCTCTCAGTTATCAAGGATCCACCCAAAACTGTGGCCATTGCCACAGACAATTCTCAGTTCATTGCTACCTTTGGGGCTGTCATTGGAGAAGAAAAGGGATAAAGAATACGGGAAGGGAACAAGAAAGCCCCCCCCCACCCTTCAGGTACTATCTTGACCGATGATTCCTTCTGCTCTCATAGGTGTTAAGGGGGGCCTTCGCTAAGCCAAAGGATGCATCACCTAGCTCTAGCCACAACTACAGACACTCCTGGTATGAGTGGACATGTGTGCCCAACAGGAGGCTCGTGAAAACCTTCGCCTGCCCGCTGCCTGCCCCAGATCAGGTAGGATCTGCTTCCGCACCCGAAATGGGGAGGGACGCCTTGGGTATCTCCCCACCCCAACAAAACTGGACGGTGCGTACATTTAAGCCAGTCCCAGTGGGCCCTCAGCCACCTCTAAGGTATTGTAAGCCTTTTCTTTACCCCAGCTGTTAGGCAGAAATATGATACTCGGTACTCTCTATCGCGTGCAGCTCTATGCCTGGGGGGAAGCCAAGGCAGAACTGTTCACGAATCTCTACCTTGCTCCTCGGTTTTTCCCCACCCCTTGGGGAGGAAAACAACCAGTGGCGAATAACGGCTTCTCCTGCTCCTCTGGGCAGAGGCGGCTTTAGGTTTTCTGAGGCCCTAGGCGAAGGCCCAGTGTGGGGTCCCCTATAGGAAATAAACTCACATAATAAAAAAACATAGCATTTTTGTTTGCTTTAAGACTTTGGACAGTGAACTGGACTGCTTTTGTATTGCCTATTCAACAGCCAACTTTTTTTCCCCCTCTTTCAGCACTTGACATGTGCTTGCTTTTATTACCCAACTCATCTGTCATTGAAACCCCCATACACTCATCCTTATTCTTTATTATTAATAATCTCTTTCTGGTTGAACCTCACAATACAATCCTGAAAATGAAATGAGTGTCACGCCATATCATCAGAACAACCACATTTCCCACATATAAAATTTCACAAACAAACCACTACAACAACAAAATCAAATTTCATAAAATGTCAACCCATTTGAGTAAAAAAGAATTCTTCCAAGTTAGCAGAAACAATCCCAGAATGCAAATTCCTCAATATCACAAAAGTTGTGCAAGGGCTGGCAATGTCATGAACTAGGAAATAAAAGCTGCCTCCATCCCTGATGGAGCGGGGGAGGAAGAGCAAGCCTGAAAACTGTGAGCCCCCTCTTCTAGCCCTCTAGAGCTCTGATTTGCTGTTGCAGAATGACCTGATCCCATGTCTTACACTCTCCTGCATTTATTTTCATCCAATTCTGTAAGTTCTCCCTCTTCAAAGCATCTGATGAAGTGGGATATTCTCCACGAAAGCTCATGCGATAAATAAATCTGTTAGTCTTTAAGTGCCACAAGACTCCTTGCTTTTTTTGCTTTACTAGACTAACAGGGCTACCCCTTTGGAACGTAAGAAGAGCTCTGTAGCTTAAGCCTCCCTCCTTACATTCTCTGGAGCCCTCCCCACCACAACCCCACATCCTCTCCTTTCCTTTGGCCCTGCAGTGCAGTCACCCTGGCTTAGGTGCAGTCAAGACTTGTAAATTCCCTGACCTACCAGGCTGGGGGATATAATAAGCAGAGGTGGCTTTAGGTTTTCTGGGGTCCTAGGCGAAGGCCCACTGTGGGGCTCCCTATAGGAACTAAAGTCACATAATAAAAAGCATAGCATTTTTGTTCGCTTTAAAACTTTGCACAGTGAACTGAACTGCTTTCTAATTGCCTATTCAACAGCCAACTTTTTTCCTCCTCTTTCAGCACCTGACATATACTTCCTTTTATTATCCAACTCATCTGTCATTGAAGCCCCCATCCACTCATCCTTATTCTTTATTATTAATAATCTCTTTAGAGTTGAACCTCACAATACAATCCTGAAAATGAGATGAGTGTCACAACAGATCACAATGCCACACCATCAGAGCCACCACATTTCTGATTTGCTGTTGCAGTATGACCTGATGCCATGTCTTACACTCCCCTGCATTTATTTTCATCCAATTCTGTAAGTTCTCCCTTTTTAAAGCATCTGACGAAGTGGGATATTCTCCCACAAAAATTCATGCAATAAATAAATCTGTTAGTCTTTAAATGCTACAAGACTCCTTGCCTTTTTTTTTTTTTTTTTTTTTTTGCTTTACTAGACTAACACAGCTGCCCCTTGGAACATGTTTCTCGGCTATGGCAATTGATTGTAGTTCACTGGATACTTAACACCGAATGTTTCCAGCATTCAGCACATCACCACACCTGCTTTTTTATTATTGGCATTTTTTCTCAGTATGTCTGCTCTCCACCCACTTGGCCCTGCTGCCAGCCCCAATCTCCTTCCCTACAGCCCTGGCAAGCAGGGGTGTCACTGGTGCTCGGCACATTGGGCAAGTGCCCCTAATCCCAGCGCCAGTGCCCCGGGTCTGGTGGTGCCTGCCTCTCCCAGTCTCCAGCCCAATTGGGCCGGAGATCCAGGGCCCAGCCGCCAGTGGAGGCCGCTCCTGGCCCCGTCCCCAGCAGGAGATCCAGGGCCTCGCCACCCATGGCCGCGGCAGCCCCGTCCCTGGCGGGGGATCCAGGGTTCAGCCACCCGTGGCTTTGGCAGCCCCATCCCCGGCTGAGGATCTGGGGCTCAGCCACCTGCAGCCATGGAGGCTGCTCCTGGCCCCTTCCCTGGTTGGGGATCTGGGGCTTAGCCACTCCCGGCCTCTCCTGGCCCCATCCCCAGCTGGGGGCGTGTCCTGTGGCCAGGGGGCATGGCCTCAGCCAGTACCCCGGGTGCTTCCCTGGGGCAGCGACACCCCTGTCGGCAAGACTGCCTCCTCCCCCACCCCTGGGAACTGTGACATGGTGGGTCTAGATCTGTCTATCAGCTATTTCTGTGGCCCCCCATCATTGTAGTATTTTGAGCACCTCACATTCCTTAATGCATTTATTCTCAACCAGCCCTCTGAGGCAGGGAAGTGCTTCTATTCCCAGTGTACAGTAACAGATGGCTGGGGAACTGAGGCACAGAGTGAATAAATGAGTTGCCCAAAGACACAGGAGAGGTAGCAGAGCTGAATGCAATGGGACTGTTTACTTATTTAAAGCCCCCTATTTACCTTTCCCCAAGCTCCCAAACAGTTCCTGAACCTGTTATTTCTCCTTCCCAGTTTGACAGCCTCTCCACGGTGTGTGTACACTTCAGTTGGCTCCCAATACAAACTTCTGCCCCGGGCTATTCCCCCTTCTTGCTCACTGCTCACTTGGCTCCCTATGGGTGCAACTCACCTTGTCTGACCTGAGTCTGAATTGGATCCTCTACTTTTTTTAGTCTTCAGGGGGTTTGTTTTAATCTTTAGATTATTTGCTAATTTAAAGCATGGGTGCAACTTCATTTACCCACCTACTGAATGTTACAGGGTAGCACTAGCAGTCACTGAATTTGAAGGCCATGGGCCCACTCAAGCTAGGTGTGACTCAAAGCAGAATTTGGCCTGTGCTGTATGAGGAGAGAGAGAAGAACAGAACCCAGCTACTTTCAGATCTGAGGAGTAGCGGCAGTGCAGTTACAAAGGGGAAAAATGTTATTTGTTATCTGAGCAAATTTGATATTGGAAAGGATGCTCAAGAGGCACCAGTTTAAATCCAGAATGCCCTTTCTAAGGTTAAATTTCAGTTCTATTGTAACCCAAACTGAACAAACTCCATTTCTTCCATGCACTCTGCTTTATGTAAAACAATTCAGCACACAAGAGAACAATTTCGAGCACAGAATAAATATTGGGCACAGCATATGGAGTGTTCAGCAGAGTTCAACTTTAAAAATATCACTGTTGATGAGGTTACACCCCCAGTCCATCTGCTACCCCAACCAACTGAGGCAACTAAGCAAGGGCAGGAGACCACATGCTTGTGCCAGGCTGACCCCACCACCATGGGAGCCCCCCCCCCCATCAGACCAGGCAGCTCCACCACCTGGGTGTGTGGTGAGCGCTGGAGACCCCAGGCCAGGCCAGCCCTGACACTTGGGCATGGGGTGAGGCCAGGAAACTCTGGGGCAGACAGGGTAGCACTGCAGTCTGGGAGTGGGGTGAGGGTGGGAGACCCTGGGTCATCTCCCCAGCCTCACCCCCTAGGCTGTGGTGGGCTTCCTGGCCAGGGTTGCCTCACAGCAGCCTGGTCACCACCCTGACCCCCAGAGGCTGAGAAAAGACCCTTGGCTCACCAGCCCACTGTTGGCCAAACCCTGGCCAGGGCAGAGGCTCAAGAACATCCCTTGGCCCAGCCCAGAGCTCAGGTGAGGGGCTTCATTCCCAGCCCACCCACCGCTGGGGCCCCTAGGCCATGGGGCTCCCTCCCCACTCCGACCGGGGGCCCAGAGGCCACCCTGCCCAACCAGGGGCACAGGGAGGAATTCCTGGTCTACTCAGGACCTGGAGACCATGTGGGGAAGTCCCTCACTCCACCCGACCCTACCCCTTCCCCCGGCCTGTCCAGGACCCCTCCAATCCCCTACCTGCTGCCCCCCACAGCACCTACCTGCTCTGCCTGTTCCAGAGGAGAAGCTGCTGCTGCTGGTGCAGAGAGGAACATTTAAATCTCACTCCCTCTCCCCAGCGTCTCACACACGCTGCCTGGAGCAACATGGAGGGGAGGGGCGGCAGCAGCAGCTGAGCTCTGCTCTTCTGCCCTGCCTGTGGGCCAGCCCCCCCTCCATCTCTAGAGTGTAACAGCCCACCCAGGGGAGGGGAAAGGGAAGCCTGGCCCCTGGGCAGGCTGTTCCTCCATGGGGGTGGGACCGCAGGCAGGTAGGCAGGAAGCAGAGCCTGCTTTTAAACTAAAGCAGGGAGCTAAGCGGTGCAGCTCTCCTGCATTCACAGAGGGGGCTGTGGGGCTCCCCACAGCTGGGACCCCTCGGCCCCTGCCTGCCTCGCCTACCCCAAAAGCCGCCTCTTATCATAAGGAAGGGGAGAGTGGGAGCAGGGGGACTCCTAGAACTGAAGGTGAGAGGAGTGTGAGCTATGGGCTGCTGGAGACAACATGCTCACGTGGTGGTTGCCACATGTCCTGCTTCAGGACTGAAACTGCTTCCAGCCCTGAAGAAGCTGGAGAGGAGGGAAGAGCTGGGGGCTGAGACCATCCTCCTCTCCCTCAATGTCTGAAATAGCCACTGCTGCCCAGGGAAGAGAGAGGAAAACATCTACTGAATCCTCAAACATGAATTTGCATTCAAAAAAAAAAAAAAAAATCAAAAGCAGGACTAGTACTTTTTTACCAGTAGGAACCATCTATATTAACACTGCCTCCCCTGCAAAAATACATAGCAAAAGTGGTCCTGCCCTGAAAAGTTCACCTGCCTCAGGCTGCCTGAGCTCTGAGCACCATACACAGGATGGGGGGGGGGGTGAGTAAAGCCTGCATATCCACCCATCCTCCCCTGCCCCATCCACCAATACAGACCCCCTCCTCAAGGTAGTTTGGAGGTGGTACCAGGACACCTCCTGCCGTGTGTGTGTATGTGGGGGGAAGTAGAGTTGGCCCCCAGGCACCAGAGACTCTTGGTAGCCCACTGTAGTCTGAGTCCCTTTAATAGCTGGTCATCAGTGGAAGAGTTGTGCATGTTTCCATTACATAACCTCAGCTATGGCAACTGACTGGACTTCACTGGATACTTAACACCTAGTTCTTCTTCAAGCACTGCTTGGATCCATTTAGTATTAGGTGTCTCCATGCCGGAGTGCCAGATTGGCTGGAAAAGCTTTTGTCCTAGCCTGTCAGAAGAGGGGAGGCGGCCACCGCCGCTTGCACCACCCGCAACTATATATATGGCCGCCTTCCCGCCCCCTCCTCAGTTTCATTTCTTCCAACTTGTGCGTCGGATCTGGAATGTCCACTCCTTGCTGTTGCAAGTGGCCTGTCTCGAGAGATCAGCTTCACCAACTGGGAGAATCTACTGTGGAACTAGTTCCACTTCAAGAACCTTCCATTGCTGGACTGAAGCTTCCAACCATGCCAGGGTTTAAACCCTGCGCCGAATGCAGCAAGGCCTTCCCCAGGGACGACCTCCATGGGAAGTGCCTCAGGCACTTGGGCAAAGACGACATGGTCTCAGCGTGTTCCATATGTCTCTCCTTCAAACCCCGGACCATCAAAGAGAGGGAACAGCGACGCCATGCCCTAACCTCGGAGGAGGCTCAGAACCTCTCACCTGAAGCCTCGGGTTTGAGCCTGGCCCTGAGATCCATCTCAGTACCGGCGCCTCTGTGGCACTGTGCTACCGATGTCCATTGACACCACACCACCTAGGTGCCGACTCTGGCATTGCGGTGCTGACCCGGTGCCCCAGCACCCCGGCACTGACCGGGGTCACCATCAACAAGCCCAGCACCATCAGCACCGGGCTCACCCCAGCACTGAGCTGTTTCACCTCCGGTGCCGACGACTTGGCATAGCCCGGTCTCACCGGTGCCGACTTCACCGCAGCACCAGTTAACCTCACCAGTGGCACCGCTGAGTCCAGTGCTGATGGAGCGGGAGTCCTCCCGCCCGAGCAGTCCTCCCTTCCCCAGTGAGGACTTGCCCGCCGCCCAAATAGGGGCAATCCTTGTCCCTGCCACACCAGAGACGATGGAGGCAGCGCGGGCTCTACTGCCTCTCCCAACACCCCTTGCCGCACCCATGGTTAGAAGGGGCAAGCTGGCCTTCTCATCTAAGGCCTGGGCTGCTATGGAGGCTAGTGGTACACCACTGCTGCGCAGGGCTGAGAGTCCCAATCTCCATCTCTCGGCCCCAGCCCCGAAGACGGACCGTCCAGGGGCTCTAAATGGCTCTGGCACTGGACAGCATCCCCTTTTCGCTTCTGGGTGCAAGAATGGTCCCCGAGGGAACTCCATCCCCTCCCCAACGGCTCCCCAGTGCTGTGCTGTCTCCACCACCGGAGACCTTTATGGGAAACCTCTCAGCACCTTTTGACACACTGCGCCGAACTACAGCCCACCTAGGCATGCAGGTGGAGCCCCTGAGTTTCCCCCCTGATACCCTGTTCGGGCCAGCGTTCACCTCCACGGAGCCTTTAGCAATCCCACCTCACCCGAGCATATGGGATCTTGCACGCTCCAGATGGCAGTACCCATGCTCCGTCCCACTGGTTTTGGATACGGCAAGCATGAAGTACAGGGTACTGGAACCAGACTACCCCTCACTTGCTGGCCATCCGGTTCCCCCTCAGGACATTGTCCAAATGGCAACGGGGGCCGGAGATCTTCCTAGGGACCCCCTCCCCTCTTCCAGGGAGAATAGGGAAATAGACCTGCTTGGCCGCAAGGTGTATTTGTCATCGGCCCTCCAATTGTGGGTAGCCAACAACCAGGCCATAACCAGCAGGTATCTGATGGCTATCTGGGAATCACTGGGGAGATTTAGGGACATGCTCCCACCCGAGGCTAGAGGTGACTATGATGCCTTCCTGGAGGAAGGCAACATGGCCTCACAGGACCTCCTCCTCTCCGCCCGCGATGTGGTGGACATCACTGCCTGAACCATGGCATCGGCGGTTACCCACCGCAGGACAGCCTGGCGTAGAGAGGCCAGAGTGGGCCCAAACATTCAGCAGGTGGTCTTGGACCTGCCTTTCGAAGGAGAGGTCCTGTTCCCTCCTGAAACCCTCCCAGGGGTGGGCACAGCCAGAGGTCCATGAGGGGAGGTCAAGTACTTTGGCCTTCATCCCCCAGGTGCCACCCCACCGACCTAAACTCTAAGCCTCAGGCAGGAAAACCCCTTACTTTTCATTGTCAACCAAACAGAAAGGTTTCATAGCCACCCTCAGGGACGCAAGCCTCCTGGCTACGGCTACCCCCCCTTGGCTTAAGGTGCTGCTAACACCCCCCCACCCCCATAGGAAGGACAGGTCTGCCAGGCCCTCCTAGGCCTGCCTTTGTACTCTCCTGGGCCCACCTGGCTATCTACTGAGCACCAGGCCCTCAACCTGAAGGCCCAGAGTTCAAGTCCCTACCTGGGCCCAAGCCCTACAGCATCGGGGGTTTGGCAACAGCATTCTCCCCAAACACTGAACCCACCAATGAAAACCGCCCCCCCCCACATTACAACAGTTTCCTCCCCGGTCCCACCATCGTGTTTCCCACCGTAGCCCTGCCAAAGGATGGAGATGCTCCTCGTTGTAGCCTAGCTTTGGCAGGGCTCTGAGATGCGCACGTCCTAAGACTTCCCCCCAGTAGGACTACGTGGTGATCATCATGCATGCCCCAGGTAGGGCCCTGCATACCCGGGTTGGGGAAAGAAAGGGGGGGATGTCCTTAGCCACACAGCTGCCTGCACTGAGACTGCGACTCCCTGGCGGATTTTTTGTTCTGCACTCAACAGGTCATACTGATATGGGAACACAGATGTCTGGGATGCCATTTTTGGGAAGGCGTATCTAAAGAGATGTACACCCCTGTAGGGACCGCAGGTACGGTCCATCACTTTGCTCTCCCCTTCCTACCTTGCAAGATCCCCAGCCCTACCTCCGGATACTTCCTGGGAACTGGGGACCCACCCAACATCTACTTCTAGTTTACCACTTCAGGGTCTCCCACGGTGCCCGGGGCCAACAAGTATGACCCGGGACACCTAATCCCAAAAGGGGGAACATCTTGCTGTGCTCCACACCTCGAGAAATGGTGCAGGGCCTACCGTGTCGAGTGCCCCCGCACGCATAGTACTCGATATCCGCTGCCTTGGGGATGGCCGTCTATATTAGACGGAGGTTTCTCTTTCTTGGGCACCTACATAGCTGCCTTTGATCTTCCCCTGGCAGGGTGCAACACTCATATTTCCTTTCTCTCCTTCCCGCCCTGCCCACCTGCGTAACTGCCCACTATATCCAGCGCAGCCCTTGGGGCTACTGCCCCCTCCCCACACATGTCGGCGGCATCTGGAATGTTTGCAGTCCCCCCTCACTTTTCTCAAGGACCCCGTTGACACCACTGCTATCTCCAGGGTGTAACATGCCCTTTTCCTAGGCAAAATATGGTGGCTTTGGTGGTTCTCCCGCTTTTATTCTCTCCTCCACCTATGCCCTCCCCATTCAGGTGGGGATCCCGTCTGGTTCTCTGATAACGGGGCGTCCCCCGAACTGGTGACTGCTTGACGTAGGCTCCCTTCTCAAGCCTAGAAGGGCCCTCTTTGGTACCCTCCCTCATACCGTGTCTTAGAAATGCCTTCTGTACAACTCTGGCAGGCAAGATGGTAGAACTACCCTCCAGACAAAGACCATAGGTACTGAGTCTGGAGTTCTCTCTCCTGACTGCCTGTCGATCCCTCGATAGCCTAGGGACTCTCTAGACTATAGTGGAAGTTTTTCTTCCACCTTACCCCATTTTTTTTCCCCACGCTCTAGTAGGAGCTGAAGGGAAAACCCGATGGGTCCAAGCCAGGGTGGGAGACCCCCCCATATTTTAGCAGCCTATAGGCCTTCCTGTCAATTTCTAGGCCACGTTGCAGCCAGTACTTTCCATGCCTCTCCTATGAGAGCCAGTTATAGGGCCAGTTCAGTTGAATCATGTGCTTCCATGCTTTGGGGTCATTTATTCACACCGAAGGCCCCGCCCTCCCTGACCTGACCCCATAGGCCATGGACCCTGTTTTTGTGGCCTTCTCAGCCAACCCCGAGCCACCTCGTGGTTATGCCCTTACTTCAATTCGCTCCGACGGCCCACGTAGCCAGCCTCTCCATGGCAACCATTGCCCTTCTCCCTTTGCCTCATATGCAACTAGCAGCCACCAACTAGTCTATGGCTAGGTGGCTCCTGGAAGCCTGCGATGCTCTACAACCCCTTGCATCCCACCAAGACACGCCTACCCGGCTAGCCGTCTTGCTAGCCTTTTGACGTTCTCTTGTGCGTTCATAGAATGCACCATAGGCCAACTTATCAGACAGTTACATTCCTAGTTCCTCTTAGGTAGGGCGTCCATGCAGTCTGATCCAAGATTGCCTTCCCTTTCCAAACCCAGGTGACCTGGCTTGACCCTTATTCTTCAGTCACTGTGGTTCAAGCCTACCCCGTCCTGGCGGATCCTCAGCCATTGCCCTCCGGGCTGTCAGGCCCGCTCGCCGTTTTCCCCGGCAAGTGTCTTGCTGGGGGGGTCTGCTTCAGGGGACTTGTAGCTGTGCTGAAGGTGGAAGTACCAACTCCACATGCCATCCGTCAGCATGGCTAGTAGTTACCTAATACTGAATGCATCTGAGCAGTGCTCGAAGAAGAATGGTGGGTTACCTACAGTAACTGCCCTTCTTCAAGATGGGCTGCTTGGATCCATTCAGGTCCCTTCCCTCCGTCCCCGCTTCTGGAGTTAGTGACTCGAAGGAACTGAGGAGGGGGTGGGGATGCAGCTGCATATATAGTCGCGGGTGGCACAAGGGGCAGTGGCTGCCTCCCCTTTTCTGACAGGCTAGGACAAAAGTTTTTCAGACCAATCCGGTGCTCTGGCACGGACACACCTAATACCGAATGGATCCGAGCAGCCCATCTCGAAGAAGGATGGTTACTGTAGGTAACCCACTGTTTCCAGCATTCAGCACATCACCACACCTGTTTTTTTAGTATTAGCATTCTTTCTCAGTATGTCTGCCCTCCACACACTTGGCCCTGCTGCCAGTCCAATCTCCTTCCCTACAGCCCTGGGAAGACTGCCTCCAGCCTCCACCCCTGAGAACTGTGACATGCTTGGTCTAGATCTGTCTATCAGCTATTTCTGTGGCCCCCCATCACTGTAGTATTTTGAGCACTTCACATTCCTTAATGCATTTATTCTCACCCAGCCCTCTGAGACAGAGCAGTGCTTCTCCCAATGCCCATCCCCTTTCCCACCCTGCAGCAGCACTGGCTGTTCCCAGCACCAGTCCCCTTTTCCTCCCTTCCATGCAGACCCAGCTCAGCTCACCAACTGCCCTTCAGGGATTTCCCTAACACCCCTCTAAACCCCACCCCGAACTTCCCAACACCTCCCCCAGTTAGTAACGGTGTTATACCAATTTAGTCAGCACCCCCCAATAGCCCCCTACACCTTCCCCTACACTGCCCCTAATTTGAAGTCCTGGGTAAAATACTGCCCCCCTGGTCTCCTACCCTACCCCACAGGTCCAGGGGATGGGGCCCTCACACTTACCTGGGATTCTGGGTAAGTGGGGTAAGAGGCTTTGGTTTGGTGCTAGTTGTCTGCTTGCTGTGGAGCTGCCTTGGTATCTGGTGCAGTCTGCTCCCAGCCTCTCTTTCTGACTGGAGCAGCAGAAGCCCCAAGCAGGCCAGGCCAGGCCTGAGGGGGAACCCTGACCCACTCTCCCCCTTCCACCAAGGGAAAGTATGCTGCTGGGTAGGGGAAATGGGTTGGGGGGGGGGGTAACAAGCCAGCTGAGAGGCTGGGCTCTGTTCTTCTGCCCTGCCTCTGGGCCAGCCCTCCCCATCTCTAGAGTGGAACAGCCGGACCAGGGAAGCCCTACCCCTGGGCTGGCCCACTCCACCTCTGGGCCAGTTGTTCAGCCCTGGGGGCGGGGCCAGCCTGAATGCATGCAGCAGTGGCTGCTGTTTCTTAACTTAAAGCAGGGAGCTGAGCAGGGTGGCAACTCTGCACTCACCAAGGGGGTGGTGGGGCCCCCCACAGCTGGAGGTCCTAGGCCCCCGCCTACCTCGCCTACCCCCAAAGCCACCTCTGCCTCTGGGACGGCCTCATATCTAACCAGCATATCCCTGATCGGGGGTCCCTATTTAGGCCCCACCGTCACAGGAAGGTGGTGGTGATACCCTCCCTACCTCCCCTCTCTATCCACTCCTGAAGTGAGAGCTTCTATATGCCTGATGTGGAATCAACCAGGTCAGTGGGACCCATGGGAGGAGAGGCAAAGCCTTTTCCCCAATCACTTGGACAGAGGTGGAAGGAAACTCGCCCTAGGCCTCCCAACTAACTTTTAGCCAAGCCCATGGCGCTAGCTCATTGACAAATTTCCTGCGCACCGTTGGGCTCCACGCATGGCCGTCACCCAACCAGGGTATGCATAAATGGCTCACCCTAAGGTGACCTTGGAACCATGATTATCCAGGTCTGGCTCCAGGACACTATAACTTGGGCATCCAGTGGATATATCTCATCTTCCTTAGTGGGACCTGAAGACGAAAAACTGTTGGGTAGTCTCTGCATGATACCTTCACCGTAGGCAACTGCTAAGGGCTGTTATTTTCCCCCATTCACCTGATGGACTTCAAGTCAACCAAAAATCTGATTACCGATCTGCACGGAAACTTGGAAATTTGTTTTTTCCCCATGGTGGAATCCTATCCTAGATAAGATTGGATGATAGGGATAAGCCGCCCTTGTTGGAATTTTTCTAAAATCCAAGGTCCTCCTGCAGAACCGCGGCCTGCATCCTGTGAGTATCATATCCTTCCCAGGTGGTCTTTGGAGGAGACCACCCACTCCTCCCATAACCTATATCATTTGGAAGGGTAGTTCCTCTCCTAATGAGTCCTTTAACCTCAACACAAACATAGGTGCAGTGTAGTTAGGGGTGGGTATCACTCCTGGCAGTGCCTTCAGGCACACACGGTCTTTTAAGTCACTTGCAATTTCTTTTCTCATTAACCAGTGTGAAGTATCTCCCCTTAGATCCTTCTCACCTGAATTGAGTAGTCCTTGCTCCCTTGCATGGTGCCGGGTATTCCAAATTCACATACCCCTTTGGGCATGTGTCTTTGGGTCTTTATGTGGCCAGTCGGAGTGATAACATTTATCCCTTCTATTGTTATCTGCATAGGCCGCAGCCATCATGGCCAACCTGGTAACCCGAAGGCTTCTAGAGTTCTTTCATAAGGTTCACACTGAAACATTCTGTGGCCAGGAATTAACCCTCTGGCCCTCATACCTCGAGCTATACCCCACAGGTAGAGCAAACAAACACATTTTACTCCACGTTAGTCATGTTGCATTGATTCAAACTCTGGGTTAAGGTGACCTTAGTTCGTCCGGCTCACACACGCTTTGCCTTGGCTGGATTGGACTTACCCCTGCTTTGGGTTGGTCCCACAGTTGTAGGTTCTCCATTGCCAGGCCATGAGCCCTAGTTGGTCTCCTGGCTCCTGTTAGAACCTTGTTCGCTGGTCATCTTCCCATCTGGGGTATTTGCTGTGCTGAAGGTGGAAGAGCCAACTCCACCTGCCATCCATCAGCATGGCTAGTAGTCACCTATTACTGAATGCATCCGAGCAGCGCTCATAGAAGAATGGTGGGTTACTCACCAGTAACCGTCCTTCTTCAAGATGGGCTGCTTGGATCCATTCAGGTCTCTCCCTTCCATCCCTGCATCTGGAGTTGGCAACTCCTAGGAACTGGGGAGGGATCGGGAAGTGGCCATATATATAGCCACTGGGTGGTGTGGGGGGCAGTGACCACCTGCCCTCTCCTGACAGGCTAGGACAAAGGTTTTCCAACCAATCCGGTGCTCCGGCATGAAGACACCTATTACTGAATGGATCTGAGCAGCCCATCTTGAAGAAGGACAGTTACTGGTGAGTAACCCACTGTTATTCATTCAGCAGCACCCTCAAGGCTCAGCCAGGTGCCATTTGACAGTATTATCTCTAAAGATTTCTCTTCCACTCTCTGCATAACTGGGAGCTTCTTCCCAGAACCATTCTCTGCTCAGCTTCTTCCTGTAGATTTAAAGAAGCAGTACACTGCTCTTGGCTGCAGGGTGGGGCTCCCTCAGAGCCTATAAACTAGCCCTTTGTCTTAGCAGTATGTTAACACTGAATCCTAATGAGAGTGTGTTGATGTTGGAATATTCTATAATATTTTATGACTCCTATGTGTGCCTTAGTTTCCCTCTGTATTTTGCATTGCTCTCCAATGTAAGAAAGCAAGCTGAGTCTGTTCCTGGAGGCTGGACAATTAGGGGGACAGGGAGTAGCCTCACTGTCTGGGCCACAGTGAATAGGGTTTTTAAGAAACCAGTTGAAACCAGCATATTGCCAGGTGATACTACAATACCCCAATTCAATCCTTCCCCAGTTATGTCCATCCTGTATTGCCCAATCCTTCCATAGCCAAAACAAATTCATATAAAATCCATCATTTTATTAATAGAAATGTTTTGGGCACCTCCTATCCTGAAAGGAGTTTCCCAGACATGTCACTGTAAACACACAGAATAAAATGAAGCATTATATCAGCTACACAAAGAGAGAGAATTGAAGTAAACACAACTAATGAGGCACAAAGGTCAGAAAAAGTTACAGGAAAAGTAAAGGTAAAACACAACTAGAGCCTCATGTTGAAACTGTTAAATTCCAAGCAGCGTTTACTGGCCAAATTTCTTAGTCCACAGCCCCTTCTTCTGCTTCCTTTGTTCCTTCTGGTGCAGGAAATCAATGGACAGAGTGAAAAAGAGGAGGGGATCTCTTGGGGTTTGTTACTCCCTTTTATAGTAGTGCCCTCCCCCTCCCCGAGATGCATTTCCAGTTGGCAGCAGGGCAAAAGGCAGCCTGTGTGGAAGCCAGGTTGTTTCTTTGCTAAAGTGTGTGTATGTGTGTGTGTGGGGGGGGGGGGAATTAATTGCCCCTACCCCCTTTCCTGCCAAAGAATGTCCACTTCATAGTTAATAGCCTATCAGCCTTGTCGACAACTGACTGAGGCACCAGCTTGCCTTTCAGCTCCAACGAACAAGTTTGGCTGCTTCCCAGACCTCTCTAGAAAACATACTTTAAGTCATTATCTCCACTTATGTTTAAAAACTTCACCTAAAATGCTGCTCCTGAGCCACAGATTATGAGCATTTCAAATATTTTTCCACTAGCATGTAAGGGTGTGGACGTAAGAATGCAGTCTGTCACTCTTGCCCCCAAAGCAGTACAGACCTACTGCCAGATGGTAGCAGGGATGTGAACTGTTCACAAACGTTCTGCAGCTTAAGTCTGAGACTTGAGGCTTCCAGGAACAGATTTGGGGGTGTGCAAAAGATTAACAGAGTGATGTCTGTTAAAAGCACCCCACTGCAGGTAGACTAATGAGACAAGGGTGTAGGTGTCATGACACTCGAGGATTGAGGGAACAACACTATAACACACAACCACACTGTGGTGTTTTGGACTACCTAGGGTCATTGGGGTTGTTATAGTGATAAATGGGAGGGTCGTTTAGGTGCTAGGCAAACCAGTCTGTTGGGTCCTCTCTCTCTCAGTTCTCTTTCAATAAAGATTCCTCACACAGCTCTGAATATACCGCCTCTCATTATTGGATTATAATTTCCCCTAAAAGTCTACATCTGGTGACAGAGGATGGGATATGTGAGGGAGTTGGCTATGCTCAATAACCCTGGCAACTGTGGAAAACCAGAAAGAAATGTAAGAAGCAAAACTTTATTTACTGCTTGCATGGGGGTTGGGTTGTAGCTGTGAAAACTGATCTGTTTGCCTAAGGGCTAGCTGGCTATTCTGAAAGCTGGTCTGCCTGTTGTTAAGTACAAGGAAGAGATAAGGCTGGCTGGCTATTCTGAAAGCTGATCTGCCTGCTGTTAAGTGAAGAGACAAACAATAACCACAAGAGGGCATCATGGCTTTACTTACTACAAGCCTTGAAGCTTATGATCATTCGACAGATTCATGGCAGGCATATACCGCCGAATTTCAAAATTTTGTAATGGCAAATGATATAACTAATGAGAAGAAGGTACCAGTTTTTCTAACAGTCATTGGAGTTAAGACTTATAATTTGCTATGTGATTTGCTTTATCCAGAGAAGACAGAGCAGAAACCTTACAGGGACTTAGTGGAAATTCTGGGAGCACATTTTTCCCCGAAACCACTAGTAATTGCAGAGAGGTATAGGTTCTACAGAAGGAACCAAAATGAAGGTGAATCAGTTGTACAGTTTACAGTAGTTCTGCAGAAGCTGGCAGCACACTGTGACTTCAAGAACATGTTAGAGGAAATGCTGCGTGACAGGCTGGTGTGTGGCCCGCAGAGTAAATCAACATGGAAACGCCTATTGACTGAAGGTGAACTCACCTTGCAGAAGGCTGTGGAAATTGCATTCTCCATGGAACGCATCACCCAAGACATGCAACAGATCGGGGTCAGTGTCCGTAAAGTATCCCTACAACCTGCCCCCAGGGCACCGGGGAGACAGGAATGTTACCGGTGTAGGAAACAAGGTCACCTCGCATCAGAGTGCCGGTTTTAAAGAAGTACTGCATAGGCAATGTGGTAAGAGAGGGCACATTGAACGTGCCTGCAAACAAAGGAAGGATGAGACAAACAAAAGAGGCAGACTTGAGAAAAATGGGCCATTGGTTTGGTGGACTAAGAGGGAAATTCTGCATGCAGTAGAGCAGAATACAGGTGATCATAGTGACACCCAATCAGAAGATGAAGATTCTCTCCATGTTTTGTCTATAACAGCTGGCCTATGTAAATTCTGGGTGACACCTGTGTTGGAAGGCAAACCTGTATGCATGGAACTGGATACTGGCACAGCAGTGTCATTAGTTTCTAACACTGTGTATGAGAAGGACTTTAGACATCTGCCATTTAAGCTGACAATAGTTGTTTTGAAGACATAAACTGGGGAGACTGTTCCCCTGTTGTGTACTATTGATGTGAAAGTAGAACTCAATGGACAGACCACAAAGCTACCACTGTTTGTGGTGAAGCGGAATTACCCAGCCCTCCAACTTGACTGGTCACAGTTGCATCAATTGACTAAAGAAGAAATGAATCTAGCAGTGGTACTAATGAAACACGCTGGTGTTTTCGATGAAGACTTAGGCAGCATGAAGGGAATCACTGTGAAATTAAATATAAAGCCTGATTGCCAGCCAAAATGTTTGAAGACCAGGATGGTGCCATTTGCCATCCGACCCAAGGTGGAAGAAAACTTGGAGCGGTTAGTCAAGGAGGGAGTCTTAGTGCCAGTTACTCACAGCCAGTGGGTGACACCCATTGTCCCAATAGTGAAGAAGGATGGCTCCATTCGGATTTGTGGAGATTTCAAGATCACTGTCAACCCTGTGTTATGTGCAGAATAATATCCTCTTCCCCGCATTGAGGACATCTTTGCAGGTTTGGCTGGAGAACAAAAATTTAGCAAGATTGATTTGAGTCAAGAGTACTTACAGATGCATGTTGAAGAAGAATCTCAAGAGTTGTTGACAATCGTAACACATAAGGGGTTGTACAGATACTGTTGTTTACCTTTCGGCATTACTTCAGCCCCAGCTTTGTTCGAAAGGGCAATGGATGAGATTTTGAGTGGTTTATCAGGAGTACAGTGCTATCTGGATGACATCCTAGTCACTGGCAAAAATGAGAAGGAACACCATACGAACTTGGAAGCAACTCTGCAAAGACTGGAAGAGTATGGTCTACGTGTTCACAGAGACAAATGTAAGTTTTTCCAGCCCTCGGCTGAAGATTTGGGACATATAATTGATGCTGATTGTCTCCATAAGTCTCCGGCCAAGTTTAAGGCTATCATGGATGCTCCACTACCTCGGAACGTAAGCCAACTTTACCCTTTCTTAGGGTTATTGAACTATTATGGCAAGTTTATTCCACAATTAGCAACTCTTCTGAAACCCCTACATGAGCTTCTGGGGCCAAAAAAGGCCTGGAACTGGACTGAAGCCTGTGATGTTGCATTTAACAGAGCTAAACACTCACTAGTGAACTGAAGGTTTCTGATACGTTTTGATCCATCTTTGCCCCTACAGTTGGATTGCGATGCCTCCTCTTATGCAGCTGGGGCTGTATTGTCACATATTATGCCTTCTGTTGAAGAGAGGCCTATTACTCTTGTTTCACCCTCCCTGACCAAAGCAGAAACTAACTATGCCCAAATTGAACGTGAAGCACTGGACATTGTTTTTGGCAGTCAGAAATTTCACCAGTACCTGTGGGGAAAGAAGTTCACACTTGTCACTGACCATTGACCCCTGATATCAATTTTGGGGCCACACACAGGCAACCCACATTTGGCTGCTAGTCAGATGCAACAATGGGTATTGATACTTTCTGGGTACACATATGAAATCAAGTATAAGCAATCCTCTTTGCATTGTAATGATGATGGTCTTTCAACGCTACTTTTACCAGCACACCGTCAAGATCAAGGTCAGGAAGGAATCTTTTACTTTGAACAGGTGGAAAACACAGCTACTCAGGTGAACAAAGTGACATGAGTTGACCCAGTACTCTCACAAGTTATCGATTTCGTGATACATGGAACATTCTTACCTGACTCTCAGGTCTCTCCTGACCGCCTCCTCTATGTGTCTAGAAGGACAGAGTTATCAACCCAGTCTGGGTGTTTGTTGTGGGGTATGCATGTCATTATCCCACCTTCATTAAGACCACATTTTTTGGAACAGCTCCATTCAAGTCACTGTGGCATAGTGCACATGAAAGAAATGGCACGGAGCTAGTTCTGGTGGCTGGGTTTGGGTAGTGCCATTGAAGAAAGGGCTAGAGTTTGTACTTCATGCCAGAGCGTCCAGAATGCACTTCAGTTGGCACCTCTTCACCCGTGGCGATTGGCCCGAAAGGCCATGGCAATGTATCCATGTTGATTTTGCTGGCCCATTTGAAGGATGTATGTTTTTAATTGCTGTGGATGCCCATTCAAAATCGCTAGAAGTCTCTGTAATGCAGTCCACTACTACAGAAAACACTATCCAGACCCTGCATGGCTTTTTTAGTCGTTATGGTCTTCCAGAACAGCTGGTGAGTGACAATGGACCACAGTTCATTTCTCAGGATTTTGAAACTTTTATGATGGCCAAAGGAATATATCACATCAGGTCAGCACCATATCATCCTTCCACCAATGGACTCACTGAAAGGTTCATACAGACTATGAAGCAAGCTGTAAAATCTGCAAAGGGGCATTCACCTCTTCAGAAACATCTGGACAACTTCTTGTTCTCCTACAGAACCACTCCACAGGCTACAACTAAGGCATCTCCAGCTTTTCTTATGATAGGACAGCAGTTGCGCTCTTGCTTTGATTTGTCAAAACCATGAGACACACAGCAAGTGGTTCAATGCCAGCAGCCAGATCAGGTCAGCAGACATTCACCAAGAACAAGGGACCACACCTTCAGTATTGGACAGCCTGTTCTCACTCAAAACTATGCTTCAGGAGCTAAATGGGTCCCAGCAATGGTCATTACCCAGACAGGACCTGTTTCCTACTCTGTCCAGACAGCGAGTAGCCTTGTTTGAAGATGGCATGTAGATCAGTTACTTCTCCATCATACCGATCTGGAAGATGCATCTCCAGCGCACATACCTGACTTCACTTTTACTGATGATACAACATCAGAGCATGAAACAACTTTTTCTGTCTCTCCTGCTCCAGCCACCCCTTCAACGCCTTCATCCTCCCTGTACCAACCAGACACAACATCTTCTCCGGTTCCAGTTACTTCCCTGGTACCTGTGGTCACACCACCACCAATACCGCCTTGTGGTGTGGGCACACCAGAAGTTTGCCGTAATCCACCTCAAGACAGAAGGACTCCAAATCAGCTGGATCTTTAGCTAGTGGTGACCCCCTCTTCATGGGGCAGAATAATTCCCTGGGGGTTCGCCAGAGATGGGGCAGTTTACCCTCATCTTCTAGTTTAGTTCTTATTTTTTCTGGGGGGAGGGCTTTATTCTTTTTTGGGGGGGATTCATTAGAAGGCGAGGAATATGTGGTGTTTTGGACTACCTAGGATCATTGGGGTTGTCATAGTGATAAATGGGAGGGTCGTTTAGGTGCTAGGCAAACCTATCTGTCGGGTCCTCTCTCCCTCAGTTCTTCAATAAAGACTCCTTACACAGGTCATTATTGGATTATAATTTTCCCTAAAACTCTACACCCACAAGCTTGAAATGTGATTAATGGACAGAAATGGTTGGTTACTTACCAGTACCTGTCCTTCTTCTTCGAGCACTGCTCAGTATCAGGTGTCTACGTGCCACAGCGCACAATTGGCTGGAAACTCTTTTAGTCTTAGCCTATCAGGACATGGCTGGCAGCCATCACCCCCTGGCCACCCTGTGGCTATGTATATGGCCCCAGCCCTGCTCGTCCTCAGTTCCTTTTCTTCTGCCTTCAGCGATAGTTATGGAACAGCCTGTTTCTTGCTTTATGCAGGTGCCTGTCTGTCTGCTTGGTTTTCCAAGCCGTTTTCACTGGAAGATCAGTTCAAGGACATCACCAGCGCTCCTATCGAGTCCTTCCAACCAAAACCTGAGCCTGCTCCCACCTGCCACCTACCAACTTGGGGCTCAAGCCCTTTGTGAGTTGCAGCAAGGCCTTCCCAAGGTACAACCCCCATTGTAAGTATTTTTAAATGCCTGGGTGAGCTTCACCAGGTGGATTTTGCTTCATTTGCAGATCTTTTTAAATGAAGGACTCTGGAATTCAGGGAGACGGACCTTGCAGCTGATGCCGGGTATGTCCGCTGAACTCAAGGATTCACCAGCATCGTGTGTGGAGCTAGCACTGGGACCCCCCTCGGCACCACTCTCTGGCTATGAATAAAAGGCATGATCAGCTTCTAGCTCGGCACTGTGTGCTCGGTCGGCACTGGAGCCCTCTCAGTGCCGCTCTCCAGCTGTGAATAAAGAGCCACGATCAGCATCATACTCAGCAACGTCTTGTGCCATGTGATCTTATCAGTGGCACTTCCCTTCTAAAGAAAGGGCCAGAGCATCTGAGCTCTGTGATTTGGCAACAGCTCCACCTGCCAGTCAGCACCAAGGCACTCTCGGCGCCATCCGCAGCAGAGCTTAGGTAGGTACATTTGGGGTCAACTTCAGCACCGAAGTGCTGATGCCATTTCAGGCCCTTCCCTCTGGGATTAGCGCCTGGAGCCTGTCACAGTGCAACCCACACCAGAGGCCTTTGAAGGGGCAGAGGCTCTTCAGCTCCTGAACATGCCACCAGGCCACTGAAGCAAATGGTAAGTCCGCTTCCTTCCTTCCACTTTATCCAGCACTGGCAGGTGCTGCTCACTCCTTGACCTCCGCACCACTGTGAAGCTGTGGGCTCCAACCCCTAGGGCACTGACACCCTTGCCTCAGCACCACAAAGAGAACTGATAGTGCATTTCTCAGGCCCAGCCTCTTACTAAAGAGTCCCTGGCACTAGGTTCTTCCCAATACCACACTCAAAGCTGGCTGCCTCCTACTAAGGCCTCAGAAGGGGAATTCCAACTCAATGTCATTGCCCCAGGGAGGGCACAACAGTACTGGTGTTGTCCCTTCTCCCAACTACAGCTGTGAACCAAGGGCTGGGGTGTTACAGAGAAGATCATACCACTCTTTGACCCCCTTCACCAGGTCACCGCTTACCTGGGTCAGGGTCACACTCCTCGAGGGAGACCAGGAACCCTTATTCAACCTGGGGTTCGCACTCTCTCCAGTCACCATTTTGACCCCCTCCCCAAAATCATGTCCTTCACATTGCTGGGACACACTGGCCCGAGCTGCCCTAATTCACCCTCTGGTCCCCTAGGAGTCCCAGAAGGTTTGACCTCCTGGATAGAAAGAGCCTATTCAGCTTCAGCTTTCAGTTGAGGATTGCTAGACATCAGGCCTTTGTTAAAAGATATTTTGTAGACTTGTAGGATGCTATGTAGTGTTTTAGCAGCTTCCTCCCACAAAAGCACTTGGAGGATTTGGATGCCTTCGTCAAGAAAGGTGCCTTGGCCTCACGTGATGCCCTTACAGTAGTGTGGGATGCCTCGAGCACGGCCAGCAGTGGCATTGCTACAGCCGTGGTTATGCACCGAGCAGCCTGGCTTCTGGTTTCTGTCCTCTCCCAAAACTTACAACAGTCCATATTGGACGTCCTTTTATAGGGACAGTCTTTCTTTACCCACCCACTGACTCCTCTGATCAATGACAACTGTGCCCATAGGTCAGTGCTCAGAGCCCTGGGTATGCTTATTTCCCAGGTGCCTCAGTGTTCTCTCAGTCTACCGCGACCCCTCAAATGCTTGGAGGAAGGGTCCTTGTTGTATCTCCCTGTCCCAACACACAAGCAAAATGACTACCTTTTAGGAGCCTTTGGACCATGGGATGATGGTTTCCTTTTCCCTTGTTATAAGTGATCAGCTCCAACAGGGTCGCCTCTCCCCCCATCAAACCTTTGAACTTCAGGCCAGTACCCTAAATGCTTTGTTAAATGCCGCCTCGCAATCAGCCTTGGGACACATTTTCCCCCTCTCTGGTAACAATGCATCTCCCTCTTCTCTTACCATACCCTTCGGGTTAAGTAAGGGCCTGGCAATGGAGAACTTTCCTCACACACACTTGGCTCCAGTTGCATTCACACTTGGAGCCTTGATGGAAATCTGGGGGTCACAGAGTTATGAGAAGGGGGCACATGATGCCCCCCCCAATACTATAGCCCTCTAGGACAAGGAGAGGATACCTACACCTCTGCCAGCTTTCCCAGTCGGGCACACTGAGATGGGTATGCGCCTGTGTCACTATCCCAAGAGCACTCCTTATCCATGTCGGCATGCAACAGATCTTGGGGAAACTACTGTGGAATGCTATACCCCATCCCC
This sequence comes from Podocnemis expansa, assembly GCA_007922195.1. Classification (NCBI taxonomy): domain Eukaryota; kingdom Metazoa; phylum Chordata; order Testudines; family Podocnemididae; genus Podocnemis; species Podocnemis expansa. The sequence goes on from ML682172.1 coordinate 1,799,568, forward strand.
AGGTGACAGGTAAGAAGGCAAGCTAGTACCCCTTTGTCCTCTACCTTCTCCCTCCTCACCTCCCTGGGCAGTGCCCCTTTTAATATCAGGGCCATGCTCTTCGACTCACATTAGGCCCTTCGCCTGGGGAATCCTCAAGCCTCACAATAGGGGGTTTGCTTTTTCAGCTCCTACCCCTCCTCCCCAAGGACTTTCACCCCATCATATTGGTCTTTCTGTCCACGGACAAACCTCAATTTACCCCTCGATTAGAACCCCCTCTGCTCTGATGCCTCCGTCTAGCCAGGCAAGGGATGCTTTCTGCCAAAAACCCCAGATAGCCATCTAGGAGCTGCCTTGATATTCCTATGGCATCCCCTTCTCGCTAGAATCGCAACAAAGGGAGATAGTAGGGAATAGAGCCCTTAACCCGACCAGTATTCATACACCTGAGTGAGCCCATTTGAGGGCTGGTGGTCCTTATCTCAGCGTAGTTCCCCAGCAGAATTCTGGTTCCTGCGGGAACTTACAAAGCCTTAACAGGCTGGACAGCCTGATGCCTTATGGGTGATGTCCCCTCTTGCCCCCTGTGTTCCTTACAGGTCACAGTGGTTCTCCCTTTTTCCCTATGTAGGGGTTGCCTTATCCTCTCCTCCCCTCCACCTGAGGTCTCTCTCTCTTCTCTTCTCCCACCAGGGACCTGCCCAAGCCTTACCCCTTCCAAAACATGGGGAAGTTCAACATTAAGACCCCTCCCCTCTTGAAGCAGACATTACAGAACACTTCTGCCTTGTATCTTGGCTAAGGCATCATCTTCTCTCTTCATCAAGAACTATGCAAGATCCCTTGTATTTGGCCCATTGCAGATGGGACCCAACACCTATACCTGCCACTAGAGATGAGTCAACCAGCTGCGTTATGTAGGTTGACTGCCTCTCCATAGAAGTGAGGGTGAGAATATCTTGTGAGAGGAGAAGCGAGACTATCTTGTGAGCCATGTGCCCCCCCAAACACTCTGATTCTGGAGCCTGGGGGGCACGACCCTCAGGGGAGTCTGACATCCATAGAGATGGTAGGATATCCCTTCCCTCAATTCAGCACCTCTTCCTATGCAAGTCCATGTATCGGGAGAGTAGAGTACAGGGGCAAAGGAAAGAAATGTGCACCTAGCCTTGAAGTTGTGTAAGACCCTCCGAGAACCCCACAATGGTTTCTCACTGCCCCTGTTTCAGGTCATTCCCCTGCCCCTTTGGTTGGGGATGACCTAACTTGGGAATTCAATCACCTTTCCTCCAGTTTCTCTGTTTTCACTTCCTGGTCATTCAACATTCATGACCTCTGCCGTTTGGCTTCCCTCCTGCTGCTAGGATGGGAGTACCTAAGGGTCCCCCTTTTTCCTGCTATAACCCAGTGAAAGGTCCCCTCTAAAGAAGGGCCCTTCTGGGGGGCCCACTTCTCTCCTTATGACTATCTCCTTGATGGAGCATCTCTGACACTTTTGGGCCCCAGAGATGGATCTGCTGAGCATCTAGACAGTACCCCAGGGCCCTTGCCCCAATCCCTCCATTCCCATGCATCAACGGATGGAGGGGCGGGGTTCCCCAACAACTCCTTCCTCGTTATTCTTCTTCCTATGTTATCTTCCATATGGAGGTGGGATGCCTTTGTTTAGGGCACCGCTTATCAATCCTGCCCTTGGCAGCTCCTGCTGGTATGTCATTGGGGAAAGGCCTTTTGCCTACCCCCTGTTTGCTCAAGGGGCGATGTGTTCCCTGCCCCAGTCTTGATTAGTAACCTAACCCAACTGACCTCCCTTTTTGGGTTAAGGAGGCAAAAGCAGAATTTTTCCCACCCTTGCTCACTGCCTGCGGCTGTAGGAGCCTGTTGCTCTGGATGATGACTGCCTTTTGCAGGAGCTGACTCTGCTAGGGAAAGGCAGCCCTCCTACACTAGATGGTCTTGCTGGTGACAAGGATGCTCTTTTTGCTATTATGATAGAGCAAGTTCCCTGGTAATGTACTGGAGATTGCCCCTGTTGGAGTTTTAGTCTCCTGACAGAGTGGCAAATGACCCCTAGGCAGTCTCATGCACATCTTCTCTGAAGATGCTGCACTTGGTGGCCTCTCCATAGGCATTTGCCTGGCAACCTACTGCTTTTCATCCAATTTTGGGTGCTGTGCTGTTCGTGGGTAGCCATGCTGACGGCGGGTAAGATTCTAACTCCTCCCACCTTCCACAAGATGGTTAGCAGTCACCTGATACTGAATGTATCCGAGCAACACTCGAAGAAGAATGGTGGGTAACTTACCAGTAATTGTCCTTCTTCAAGATGGGCTGCTCAAATTCATTCATATCCCTCCCACCATCCCCACAACTTGGAGTTAGCAATTAGTAGGAACTGGAGAGGAGCAGGAGTGGGGCCATATATATAGCCATGTGTTGGCCAGGGGGTGGTGCCTGCCAGGGCTATCCCAATAGGCTAAGGCTAAAAGAGTTGCCGGTCAACCATGCGCTGTGGCACATAGGCACCTGATACTGAATGAATCCGAACAGCCCATCTCGAAGAAGGACAGTTACTGGTAAGTAACCCACCGTTTGCTTTGATCGCCCCCCGGGGGGGGGAGACTCCCAGCTTCAGTGGGCCCAGGGAGAAACCTGTCTGAACAGTTACCCAGACTGACCATGTGGCCAAACTCTATTTTGATCTGGCAAGGACTCTGAGATAAAAGGCAGGAAACCCATCTCCCTTTTGTCTTCAGTCTGCAACCTGCAATCAACACTCTCCTCTGGAACTATCCTTCTAGGACTGAACAAAGGACTAAGAGCCACTCAGGTGGTGGGTTCACACTAGAGGAGTTGGACTAACCTGCAAACTACAGATACTTCAAGGACTTGCTTTCTATGGACTCTAAATCATTTGTATGTATGTGATTCATTTTGACTCTTTAACATCTCTCAAGTTTTGTTTGTTTTCTTTTTATATTAAACCTTTAGTTGTAGTCCCTAAAGGATTGGCTGGCAGCGCTGGTATTTTGGGCAAGATCAAAGCCTATATTGTTCTGGGTGATGTGGCTGACCCTTTGGAGTCAGGAGAATCTATTTTTTTTAAGAGGCTCAGTGGCTAGGGGAAACCATAGGAGTTGATGTGCATAAAGGGGGCTATTTCTATTTTATCATGCTTGGTGATGACCAGAGTGTGGAATCAGTAGCATCTTTTGTTATTGACTGAGAGACTGGTTTAAGCACCACCTGGCAGTGGTTTGGGGGTTTGGCCCCTGGTTTTTGCAGCTTGCCCTGATTTGGGCATATTCAGAAGGTTATCCAAGGAGGCCTGGGTCACAGCTGACCCCCACGAATGCCCCTTCTTATCTCGTTCCCACTTCTTAGACTCTCCAGGTCCTCTTCCTCTCAGCTGCATCCCTCCCTACTGCCCCTATTGGCTCCCACTCCCCTCATTACAGCCCCCATCCTTGCCTCTTCCTCCCCAAGACTCATACACCCCCATTACTTTCTCCAGGTTCTCAACCCCTCACTGTGGCTCTCCCACCTCTCCATTCCCTAACTCACACTCCCCACAAGTCCATGTCCCCTCCCCAGTGTGCCCCCTGCTCCTCCTTCCTCATCACTGAATCCCTCCCAGTCCACCATTGTTCACCTTCCTCTTCCCAATATCCACCATCTCTCCGTCCCCTCCCCAGTACCCTCCTCCATGGCTCCCCTCCCCACAGCTTCGCTTCCCCTCACTACTGCCTTCCCCCATAACAGTTCCCCTCTTGTGTCCATCCTCACCACTCCTCCTCTCTCACTCCCCTGCCTGGCCTAGATCAGCTCCAAGCACCCCTGGGCCATTATCCAGTCCTGCCTGGAGAAACATGCAGGCAGCTGGTATGGACTGACTAAGGAGTAAGTAGTCATCTCGCAAAGTGGAGTAAGTCAGGGCTCAGGAACAGAGACTGGGGGATCACAGCAGCATACTGGACCAGATTCTGGGAGCAGCCTGTAACATGTCACAAGGAGTAATTTGCATCCTTTGCAATGCACCTTTCTTAAATTCATATTTCAATGCCTTTTCCATTGGCATTTCATTAAATACATCCAGGTAAGTCCACACAGGCTTCTTATTTCAAAATAACAAAGGTTGTTTCGAAATAAGAAGTGGCATGTCCACACGACGCACCATTAGTTCAAAACAGACTTGTGAACAGAGGACTGCAAACGAGGGAGTTTGCGAGGGAGTGTGAGGAGGAGTTTGCTGAGGCCACAATGGTGAAGAGAAGCCGCATTGCTTGTGCCAGCGCCCCCTCTGTTTCCTTTGCTTCTGTTTGTAGCCAGACAGACTGTCTTACCATGGATATCTCCACCCAGATCCTGATGTGAATTTGCAGGGACTGTGGCCTTCATTTTCCTGCCACTGATGATCAGGCTAGAGAAGTGAATCTATGTGATAGGTGCCTTCTGGTGGCATCTCTCCGGAAACAGGTAGGAGAGTTACAGGAGAAGGTGTCACGACTCAGGGGTATCTATGCCCTGGAAAAGTTCCTTGATAGTGTCCACGATGAGACCTGCAAGGAGGAGGTCCCTATCCCAGTGCCAAGGGCCACTGCCACAGCTCTGGAAATGGATGGGATGCTTATGGCAGAGGAAGGACACTGGCAGCTGGTCACCTCTGGCAGTAGACAGTGCTCCACGCCTGCTCACATCGCACCATCCATTGTGGTGAGGAACTGTTATGCGGTGCTCGACACAATGAAGGAGGTAGAGGAGATGCCATCCACCCCAGAGGGTGGGCAGATCACAGCCACCTCACCTAAGAGGAAACGTAGGCTTGTGGTGATTGGGGACTCACTCCTGAGAGGAATGGAGGCACCCATCTGTCACCCTGACAAGGCCTCTAAAGAGGTATGCTGCCTGCCAGGTGCCCATGTCCGAGATGTAATGGAGGGATCGTCAAAAATCATCCGCCCCTCAGACTACTACCCCATGCTTCTTATCCATGTGGGTACCAATGAAACTGCAAGAGGTGATCCTCAGCAGATCTAAGGTGACTTCAGGGCTCTGGGAGAGAGGGTGAAGGAGTTTGGAGCACAGGTGGTGTTCTCCTCGATCCTTCCAGTCAAGGCTAGAGGCCTGAGGAGAGACAGATGCATCCTAGAGGTGAATGCCTGGCTGCGAAGATGGTGTGGTCAGGAGGGATTTGGCTTCCTTGACCATGGAGTACTGTTTCAGGACAGAGGATTGATAGGCAGAAATGTCCTTCAACTGTCCAGGAAGGGGAAGAGCATATTTGTGCACAGACTGGCTGACCTAGTGAGGAGGGCTTTAAACTAGGTTCAATGGGGGAAGGAGACCAAAGCCCACAGGTAAGTGACAATGTGGGTGATCTGGGGGAAGGGATGGACCTTGGGGGGTGCTGGGACTGTAGCACCAGGAATAAAAGAGAAGGTAGCTGGAACATGGGGGGGGGGGGAATCAAATAATTGTCTTAAGGGTTCTACTGAAGCCCCAATACATGAGGAGAGTGGGGGATGAGAACTCGAAGAAAAAATGCAAGGAGGTTTAGGTAACAGAATTGAAAATCAACATGACAAAGTAGGGCAATCGGCCGGGTATCTTAGGTGCCTATACACTAATGCGAGGAGCCTGGGAAATAAGCAAGAAGAATTGGTAATACTAGCGCAGACAAGGAGCTATGATATCATAGGAATAATGGAGACGTGGTGAGATAGTCTGCACGACTGGAGCTCTGCCATGGATGGGTATAAACTGTTCAGGAAAGACAGGCAGGTAAGAGGAGGGGGAGGAGTAGCACTATATGTAAAAGAGCTCAATGACTGCTCAGAGCTCCATTATGGAAGTGGAAGCATGTCAATAGAAAGTCTGTGGGTTACATTGAGAGGGGAAAGCAACAAGGGGGATGTTGTGGTGGGGGTCTGCTATAGACCACCAGACCAGAAGCAGGAGGTGGATGAGGTGTTCTATGGACAATTAGCGGAAGCTTCTAAAACACAAGCCCTGGTGCTGATGGGGGACTTCAATTACCCTGACATCTGCTGGAAGGCCAATACAGCAGTGCATGGGCAATCCAGTAAATTTTTAGAGTGTTGGAGACAACTTTCTAGTACAAATGCTAGAGGAACCAACTAGGGGCCTTGCACCTCTTGACCTGCTGCTCACAAACAGGGAAGAATTGATCAGGGACATAGAGGTAAATGGCAAGCTAGGCAGTAGTGACCATGACATGGTTGAGTTCAGGATGCTGATTAAAGGAAGGAAGGAAAGAAGCAAAACAAAAACCCTGGACTTCAAAAAAGCAGATTTTGGTTCCCTCAGGGAACTGATGGGCAGGATCCCTTGGGAAGCTAATCTGAAGGGGAAAGGAGTCCAATAGAGTTGGTTATATTTTAAAGAAACCCTGCTAAGGGCACAGGAAGTTGCCATTCCAATTAGGAGAAAGAACAAACATGTGAGACAGCCAGAAGGGCTTAGCCAAGAACTCTGCTGTGAGCTTAAACATAAAAAGGAAGCTTACAGGAAGTGGAAGCTTGGTCAGATGACTAAGGAGGCATATAAAGATATTGCTAGGGACTGCAGGGATAAAATCAGAAAGGCCAAAGGACAAATGGAGTTGTGGCTAGCAAGGGATGTAAAGGATAACAAGAAGGGGCTCTACAAGTATGTTAATAACAAGAAGAGGATCAGGGATGGTGTTGGTCCCTTGCTGAATGGGGCAGGCATTCTTGTGATGGAAGATGAGGGAAAAGCTGAAGTGCTCAATGCTTTGTTTGCTTCAGTTTTCACAGGCAGGGTCAGCTTCCAGCCCACTACCATGGGTATGGCATATTGGAGAGAAGAAGAGAGGCCCTTGGTGACGGAAGGTCAGGTTAGGGACTGCTGAAAGAAGCTGGATGTGCACAAGTCCATGGGGCCGGACGAACTGCATCCAAGGATGCTAAGGGAATTGGCCGATGAGATAGCAGCACCACTGGCTGTTATCTTTCAAAACTCATGCAGAACGGGGGATTTGCCAGAGGATTGGAAAAAAGCAAATGTAGTGCCTATTTTCAAGAAAGGGAAAAAGGAGGATCCAGGGAATTACAGACCAGTCAGCCTCACCTCAATACCTGGAAAAATTATGGAGCAGGTTCTCAAAGAATCCATCCTAAAACGCTTAGAGGAAAACAGTGATCAGGAACAGTCAGCATGGATTTACCAAGGGTAAATCATGCCTGACCAATCTCATCTCCTTCTATGATCAGATGACTGGTTTTCTGGATGCAGGAAGAACTGTTTAATGTGATATACCTTGATTTTAGCAAGGCTTTTGATACAGTTTCCCACAGCATTCTCATTGGCAAATTAAGGAAGTATGGGTTGGATAGATAGACTATAAGGTGGATAGAAAACTGGCTAGATCAACGGTTTCAGCGTGTAAGGATCAATGGTTCCATGTCTAGCTGGCAACCAGTCACAAGTGGTGTGCCCCAGGGGTCGGTCCTGGAGCTGGTTCTGTTCAACATTATCATCAATGATCTAGATGATTGAATAGACTGCATTCTCAGTAAGTTCGCAGTTGACACCAAGCTGGGGGGACCAGTAGACACGTTGGAGGGCAAGGACAGGATTCAGGGAGACCTAGATAAATAGGAACAGTGGGCCAACAAAAATCTTATGAGGTTTAGTAAGGACAAGTGTAAAATCCTTCACTTGGGACCGAAAAACCCCATGCACTGCTACAGGCTGGGAAACATTCAGCTAAGTAGCAGCAGTGTAGAAAAGGACCTGGGGGTCATGGTGGATGGGAAGCTAGATATGAGTCACTAGTGTGCTCTTGCTGCCAAAAAGGCCAATGGCATACTGGGCTGCATCAAAAGAAGTATTACCAGCACATCAAGGGATGTGATCATTCCCCTCTATTCTGCACTAGTGAGGCCACATCTAGAATACTGTGTTCAGTTTTGGGCTCCCCACTACAAAAAGGACAGGGGCATGCTAGAGAGTCCAGTGGAGGGCAACCAAAATGATTCAAGGGCTGGAGCACAAGCCCTATGAGGAAAGACTGAAAGCATTAGGCTTATTTAGTCTGCAGAAGAGAAGATTGAGGGGGGATTTGATAGCAACCTTCAACTACTTGAAGGGACGCTCTAAGGAAGATGGAGCTCGAGTTTTGTCACCACCTGCCTTGTAGCCTTGGCTTCGTTTGTAGTGGGCTTATTTTGAACAATGCCCTGATGCCAACTTGATTACTCTTGGTGTAACCCCAACACCCTCTCAGTCCTGCCTTCTCCCCCAAAGCATCTTTCCCTGAGGTACTCGGCACCTCTTACTTGAGTCTCCCCACTTCCATTCTCAAGTTACCTGCTCCTTTAAAGACAGACCACAGCAGCTTTGTCACTTACATGGGGTAATCAAACCCTTCACTTCAACTGAAGCACTGAGCTGGGGTATAGCAAACACGAGTCAAGTTTTATTGACAAAATGATGTAGGTTTTATTGATATCAAGTGTAAGGAGAAATGGTTACAAAGAGATGAAAGCAAAAATACACTTCTGAGACCAAATTCAACTTAACAAATGAAAGGCATAGGTTCCAAAATCCTTTTTCTTACCATGGCCATTCATGCAGGAGGGCTGGCCCATTCTTTAACCAATGCCAAATGCCTGGGGTGCAATTACTGGATTTCTTTCATGCCTTAGGTGAAGAAGGCCCAAAGGGCTTTTTCTCTCCATGTAGATCCTCAAAATTTTGTCTTTGTTCTCCAAGTCCGGAAGTCCCCTTGGAGGTGTAATTTGTAGGGAGCAGTCACTGCACTAAATTTCAGTCTCTGCAGGAAGTTGAGGTCACTAAGAGGCTGTCTCCCTCACTTCTTAGTTTGATGGTGTAGCCCGATTCTACAATTACTTTGGAATTTAGAATAGCCAATATGGATTTTAGTGAACTGATCTGAAGAATAAGGCTCTTGTTCCATAATCTGACCACAGATAAATCAAAACTTAAACTAATTTCTTCATGGAAACTCTCAGGACGAGAAGAGGTATACAGAGTTTAGGTAAGTATAACAATTTTTGTTGCTAACAGCAGGAAGCGTATAATTGATAAGAACACTAATTGATAAATGTATAATGAAATAACAGAGTAAACATTAATGCATTCAGCAAATCCTATACAACTGAGAACAAGCAATAACCAGCTGTGATTTCTATTAAAACTATAAGATAGCTGACTGATTGCAAGGTTACAATTTGCTTATACTCACACCCGAAATGATAATGTTCGACGGAAGAGTCGAGTTGTTAGCTCTAACATTGCTTAGCTAAAATAAAACAAGAAAAACTTATGCAAAGAAGGTAAAGTAAAGTAGAGACATGAGTCTGTGAAGATCTTCTTTTGAGATATCTGAGTTCAGGTCCAGGAAAGTGGAAGCTTTGAATTCTCTCCCTGTTTTAGGCCCTTTAATACCCCCTTTTTTCTTTCTTTTTTTGGCACACTACAGGGAGATTACCTTTTATACGTCTCCAAAAATAGATTGAATTATCTCATTTTTCCAGGCCCAAACACGGGTTTTGCCGCCCCCCAAAAACCCACCTGATGGGGTGGTCTCAAATTATTGGTTCAGGGGTTTATTGACATAATTTTCAGAAATGTTTCCCCTTATCATTCTCCTATTTTCCTATTTACCACCTTGTAGGTGTGACCCAGGCCCCCTGGGATAACCCTATGATTCTGTGAAAATCAGGGCAAGCTGCAAAAACCAGGGATGAAACCCCCAAACCACTGATGGATGGTACTTAAACCAGTCTCCCAGTCTAACAAAACATGCTTCTGATTCCCCACTCTGGTCATCACCAAGCATAACAAAATAGAAACAGCCCCCTTTATGCACAACAGCTCCTATGGTCCCCCTAGCCACTGGGTCTCTTAAAGAAATAGGTTCTCCTGACCCCAAAGTGTCAGCCACACCACCCAGAACAATATAGGCTTGGATCTTACCCAAAATACCATGCTGTCAACCAATTCTTTAGTAACTACAAGTTTTAATATAAAAAGAAAACAAACAGAATATGATATATGTTAAAGGGTCAAAGTGAAACATATCCATACAAATGGTTTAGAGTGCATAGAAAACAAATCCCTGAAGATCCTGTAGTTTGCAGATTAGTCCCACTCCTCTGGTGTGCACCCACCAGCAGCAGCAGCTGGGTGGGTCTCGGTCCTTTGTTCAGTCCCAAGACAATAGTTCTAGAGGGGGTGTTGGTTGCAGACAGACTGAAGACTAAAGACAAAATGGAGATGGGTCCCCTGTCTTTTATTTCAGAACCCTTGCCAGATCAAAATGGAGTTTAGCCACATGGTCAGTCTGGGCAACTGGTCAAACAGGTTTCCTCTTGAGTGCACTTCAGCTGGGAGGTGCCATCTAGAGGAACAATAGTTTTGCAGACACCCAATCCGGGGCTGCCTTAAGAACAAATCACTTGGAACACACATAAAAACAAATACATTTCTAATTTCTAATAGAGGCTTGATACCTACATATAAACCATATAATCATTCTTAGCAGATTACAGCTTTTCTATTGACACCAAACATGGTATATCACATATGGAATATTGCAAATATGAAATATTTAATATGAAAGATAACCATAACCAGTCCCCTAGACCCAGACAGCATCACAGTCGGTTTTCTGGTGGGTCTGCAGAAATGTTTTCCACCTATTTGTCTGCCGGACATGATCAAAATAACTTATCTGGTACTTTCCCTTAAAATCTGTGAGGCCCACGTTCACATCTTATCTAGCAAGCTTTCTTCTATTGCATAGCGGATATATGCAAACCTTGGCTTTACAAAGTTTGCGGGATCTTATCCTATTGCACAGCACTTGCTTGCAGACTTGGTCACTTCCTTTGCAAACCAATTATGTGCAAGCTTTGTCATTCTTGCATGAAAATTATATGCAGGATTCTTGCATTCTCAACATCAAGAAAGAACTAGTAGTAACCTACTTATACTAAGTAAAATACTATAAAACCATGGTTTCTTAGACTTATATGAAGAAAGATATATCTGTATAAAATAGAGAGTAATATATTCATGCAAGCTCAATATGGGTATAGTCAAAGGCTACAATGGCTTTGTTTGCCTTTAACTTAGCATGCTTCCATCATTCCTTCTTGCTTAATTTAGCCCTAGACTTTACTTGCCAAGCTTTTTGGCAGCACTCAGGGGTTAAAGTATAATTTGGTAGGCCCTGGAACCCTCCTAATCAGGTGAGCCCCCCTTCCGCATGGGGCCCCACTCCCACACAGGTGTGCCCATCTCCCCACCCTCCTGCTCCCTAAATGCCAGCCCCCAACCCAGCTCCTGCCCCCCAAAAGCCAGTCCCCCACCCCAGCTCCTGCCCCCAGCGCCAATTTCTGCCCCCCAAATCCATCTGTATATTCACTCCTCTCTCCCCAATACTCACCCTCAGCCCTAATACCACCCCTAAAATCTATCCCAGCCCCCAATACCACCCCCAACACACACCCCGAGCCCCCAATACCCACCCAATACCCACCCCCTGCCCCAACCCCCCCAATATCTACCTCTTGCCCAATACCCCCCATACCTATCTGCTGCCCCCAATAACTCCCTGCATGAGACAGTCGCCCCAGTACTTACTGGAGGTGGCACAGGTGCAGAGGTGGCAGTAGGCCCTGGGTCAGGCTGACAGCATAGCCTGGGCCCAGTTGTGATGGGGGGATTGGACGCAGGCCCCAAGTTGGGGCAGGGCCTCAAGGGGGAGCAATTTGGGGCATCGTTCAGGGCAGGACTTGAGCTCTGCCCAAGAATGCCCCCATCCCCTTCCCTACCCTGCCAGAACGCAGGGGAATGCCTTTCCAGGGCCTATTATTTTTAGGGGCTCAGTGTTCAGGCCCCTAAAAATAGAAAATGGAACCATACACTGCATTCTGGGGCCTGCTATTTTTCAATTGTAGGCCCTGGAACACAGTGTTCTGACACTGTTTTCTATTTTTAGGAGGCCTGGAACGCTGAGCCCCTAAAAATAGTTGGCCCCAGAACTCTGTTCCAGGCCATTCCAGGCTGTTGCAGCTTACTTCAACCCCTGGCGGCAATGGATTGGAGATATACAAGGTATGTAAAATATCTTGTGTATCTTGCGATAATTTACTAATCCATCACTACACATTAACGTAAGTCAGTGGTTAAAGTATAATTTAAGAGGCCCTGAAACCTTCCTAATCTCTGAGCCTCCTCCCTGTATTGTCCAGGCCCCCTTCATGCACGTGTGGGCCCAATTTATCTTGATTCTGGAATCTGGGCCCCGGAACTCTGGCCCATCAGATTTGTGGGCCCCAGAACAGCATTCAGGGTGTTCTGGCTTACTTTAACTCCTGAGGTGAGCTGACTGGAAATGCTTTCTGGTTGGCTTACAGCAACTGCAGTTCCAGGCTGGAGTTGATGTGGCAATTTCCAGAGCGGTTGAGCAGGTCTACTCAGACCTCTCAATCACACCCGGAAGATTGTACTGATGGCAGCAATTTTGCTGCTGTCAGTATAGACTTACCCTTACAGTGGACATACATTTGAGCAGGTGGCACCACACGCCTTTGTCTAAGGCAGGGCGACTTCAATCTCATTTGCAAAACAAACTTTAAGGACATGTTTCCTTGTAGACGTTAAGGATCCATGTTACCTGCTTGCATCTGATACCTTATGTGACTGCAGTTAACTGTAGACAATGAACTGGTGAGGTAGGGTAGAAATAGCTAGGCCAGTTTGTCTTACTGGTAGATATCAGGGACCCCATGCCCTCTAGTCTTCGGGTGCTGTTAGGGTCTCTTTTGGACTCTGCTTCATCACTGTCCCCCCAGGACTGCCTGAGGTCAGGTCCAGGGCTCCTAACTGCGGCAAAATCCTGGGCCTAAACTGAGCACAGAGTGAGATGGGCCCTGATCCCTGTCCTGGACTGGGTCAGGCCTGGTGGCTGATGCCATGTGGTAAGACAACCCCGCCCCAACTCACTCCACGACCCACACTACCTCAGTCTGGCACTGGCCCATCACCTTCCTGCTCCTTTCCGTGGTGAGGTGGCCTGCTAATCCCTGTGAGCACCTCAGGAAAGAGCTGGAAGCAGGTAAACTGGTTTCCATCCTCCTGCTGAAAAATATTGTAGTCTTTGGCTAATTTCAAAACTTCTGTAAAATTGTGATTTATGCAGAGCCTTACATCTGAGAACTCTGCACCTGGGTTTTCCTTGGGGCCCACATCTGTGGCCCCTGTGTTCTGCCTACTTTCCACGCATCTTGAGTTCCAGCTCCATCTCCCTGGTTTACCAGGGACCACACTCTGTCTAGACTTGTACTGCATGCAGACGTCTAGTGATTGAATTATGTACCACAAAGGCTGGAGTATCACCAATGATTTTGTCCAGTGTGAAGGCATGACCAGGGCCTCCTTTACATCTTCTCACAGGGTACATCTACACTGGAGCCTTAGGTCAACTTAAGGAAGGTTAAGTTGACCTACAGACTGCTGTGGCCACATTGGGCTTTTATTAAGTCGACTTAAGCACTTCCTTAAATCGACTTAATAACACCACCTCTTAAGGTCGACTTAACGCTTAAGTCAAGCTTATTAAGTAAACTGAAGAGAATATAGACGAAGAAAGCCCTTAAGTCAACCTAACTGGCCTCTACAATACACCACTCTTCTGTCAACATAGCACTTGCCAGTGTAGACGCAGACAGTCAACAGGAATTTTCAATGCGGACTTTCTAAGTTGACTTAACAAGGTCAACTTTAAATCAACTTAAAGTCAACCTTGTTAGGTCCACTTAACAGAGCCTCCAGTGCAGACATATCCATAGGGCCTTACTCCCTGCAGCCACCCCAGCAGTCTTCCTAAGAGGGATGGGGGGGGGGGTGAGGCCCTGGAGCAAGAAGAGTCCAGGGGTGCTGGAGTACAGCAAGGTTCACTGCTCCCTGTACCACCCCATTTCTCCCACCTGCCCCAGAGGGGAGCCCAGAACTCATCCTCTCCAGGGCCCATCCTCCTCTCTGCCTCTTTACAGCAGTGGCATAGGGAGCCAGCTAGTGGCTGCTGTGGGGATGTATTCTAAATGTCCTCTTCAGGGACCTCACAACCAATGCCCTGCACCCTAATGCTCTGCCTTGCTCTGCCCTGGCACTCTCTCTAAGATAACAGACCTCCCTGTCTGATGGGGCCAGTCCTGTAGATCTCAGCTGGGGTCTGGTTCCTGGTAGGTAAGGCACTAGATGGGTCCTGAGGAGACCTGGGTTCAAGCCCTGTTCAGCAACAAACTCACTATGGGACCCTGGGCAGGTCCCTACATTTCTTAGGTCCTCAGCTCTCCTGCTCTGCAGGAGGGGCTAGACATGCTGTGGGAATGGCAAGGGGCACACTGGGGCCTTGATCTAGGGAAACTGCTATCAGAGCATCCCTTCAAGGAAGTAAGGCTTAGCCTGGCATCTGCTCCACTTTCATCATGTTCATGATTTCCCGACTGTAGGCCACAGAGGAATCTGGGTCTGGTCCTGTGGGGCCCCATGCTCTGGAAATGCCTGATGATAAGACATGGCTACATTGCTATCTCATCTGCCTTCTCCTCTGAGCTCAGCAAGTTCTCCTGTGATAAAGGAAGACAATAACAGATAGAGCAGCAATGTGGTGTAACTGCATCCTTCTGCACATCTGATAAACTCTGCTGGCACTCAGTTGTAAGAACCGTTAAGCTGTTCTCAATCTCTGGTGCCTGGGTCTTGAAAGATTTTGGCTTCTTCTGCAAAGTTGACTTTTTGGCTCTCATAGGAGAGGCCATATGAGCTGACTGGGACAAGGGCAATGCTATTTCTCCTGCCCTGGTTTCTTCTGCATCTCCTTCAGGATTAGTTGCTTGTGGTTCAGAAAGCCAGCTTGATGTGGCCCTGAGATTTTGCCCTTCCCCGAGGCAGCTTGGAGGAGCCAACAAAGTGTGCTCAGGGGGTCTGAGATGTTCTGTGCTATGAGGGGATAGAAGAAAAGAAGGTGGTACTTTCCTAAGCCTAGCCCACCTGGAAAGCCCTACCCCCACAGGGCATAGCCCACAGTAGGTTGCGTGGTTGACCATGTAAGCTCCAGAGGCTGATGGAAAAAACAAGGGCTCAGGTAGGGGATGAAAAGCTCTTTTGAGTTAATTTGAGATTGTTTGGGACAAAAAGTACCTTGTGCCCACACACATGCAGAAGAGTTTTCTCCCAAACAATCTGGCACCTCGACCCACATGCAGTCATTCTGGTGCGAAGTAGATTTAAATTCAGAGAGAGTTCCTCCATGATTGAGTAGGAGACGACACATTCCCCACTGGAATCAACAGTGCCACCTTGCCCGCTGTTATCCCCTGCTACATTGTCGCACCCTTCTTGGCTCATTCCAGAATACCAGTGGTTTCTGGGTGCAATCCCTGCAGGAGGCCTGCTTGGGATGCTGGGTGCTTTTTTTTTAAAACAGCTGTGTGGATGCAATGCCCCAACAGGGAAGGCACTTAAGATGGATCAAACAAAGCACTGTGGATGTGATCCTTTGAGACCAGTCCCGCTCAGCGCATTAAATTGAGAGCTGGGTTAATCCTTCATGGAGACGAGTGAGGCAGTTCACTCTTCTGTCAGCTCTTGGGCTGGCTTCTCTGCGCAGGCAAATCACACACTGCTCCATGAGTTAGCATCCCAGTGGTCACTATGCCACTGCTGGTCTTGCATTTTTGCCATCCATTATGGGATACCAGTGATGCTTGCAGGGGATGGAGGGAGCTTGGCTATCAAGTGCCCAAAATGTGTCTAGCAGCCCCAAAACTGATTTACGTTCTGTCAGTTTCTGAGCTCTCTGCCAACCCACTGAGAAAAATGAAGACTCCAGACAGTGTTAGAGCACAAAGCTCTGGTAGTCCCCGAGTCAGTCCAAGTGGTCCCAAGACACACAAAGACAGAGGAGGTCATAAATGCATATATGCTTTATTACCTTACAGAGATCTCGTGGAGCTAACTCCCCGAGGGATACAGTACAGCGGGTTTTATAGTACAGCCTACAGAAAAAGGGGTAAGGCGGGCACAGAGCCAATCATAATTCAGGGTTGGGGGCTGTATACCTTATATGTCTGGTCACCTCACCTGGTCAGGGAAGGGTTGTTTCCTTATATGGGGCATCACCTCATCTAATGCTTCTGGGCCCAAGTGACTGACCTGGAGATGATGGGGACAGGTGAGATGTGACTACCCTGGGTCCCTGAAATGGTGTCTTAGAACCCA
Organism: Podocnemis expansa; assembly: GCA_007922195.1. NCBI lineage: Eukaryota > Metazoa > Chordata > Testudines > Podocnemididae > Podocnemis > Podocnemis expansa. Next base: position 1,815,849 of record ML682172.1, read on the forward strand.
AAATGGAGTCCGGTGACTCATGCTAACCCCTTCAACAGATCAACGAAGTTCACCAGTCTCTTGTAAAGACAGCACAGCTGCTTCTTCTGTACAAGTCTGGAGTAACTCATTGCCAGGCTACAGGCAAACCTGTTGGTTAGTTAACCCTCACCTATCTATATCAGTCAGTGACTGGCTCCTGCTGTCCAGACATAATGCTTTTAACTCCTCATGTTTGTGCTCCCACCCCCAGGTTTCCAGTTGCTGCACTTTTGGACAGGTAAGTACCACTCCCCATCGAGTCCCTGGATGACAGCACAAAGATCTGGGTCAGGTATTAATGTAGTGCCTGTTTCACAGCAGCAATGAGAAGATGCAGTCCCATCTACCCTGCTGCCCACTCATGTGTGACTGTGCCAACCCTCCTGTTCTCTTTTAGGTGAATTATAATCCAATAATGAGAGGCAGCATATTCAGAGCAGTGCAGGGAATCTTTATTGAAAGAGAACAGAGAGCAGAATGAACCAGACAGCTAGGTTTTCCTAGCACTAAAAAAGCTCTCCCATTTATCACTAGGACAACCCTGATGACCCTAGGTAGTCTAAAACACCACATATTCCTCCTCCTCTAATGAAAAAGCCACCCCTTCTCCCCCCAGAAAGAATAAACACTAAACCAGGTTATGAGGGTAGATTGCCCCATCTCCAGTGAACCACTGGGGAATTATTCTGCCCCGTGAAGAGGGGGTCATCACCGGCTAAAAATTCAGATGATTAAGAGGCCTTCTGTCTTTAGGTGGATTACAGTGAACTTTTGGTGTGCCCACACAGGAAAGTAGTATTGGAAGTGGTGTGACTACAGGCACCAGGGAAGTAGCCAGAACTAGAGAGAATGTTTTGTCTGGTTGGTCCAGGGAGGCAGTTGAAGGCATTGAAGAGGTGGCTGGAGCAGGAGGGACAGGAGCAGCTGTTTCATGCCCTGGTGCTATGTCATCTCTAAGGGTGAAGTCAGCTATGTCAGTGGAGATGCATCCTCCAGATGGACATGACTGAGTAGCAACTGATCCACATGCCATCACCAAACCAGGCCATCTGCTATCTGGACAGAGTAGAAAATGGACTTGTCCAGATGATGACCATTGCTGAAACCCTTTTAGTTCCCGAAACATAGTTTTGAGTGAGGACAGGCTGTCCAATACTGAAGATGCAGTTCTGCATTCTCGGTGCATGTCCGATGACCTGGTCCTGCTGTTGGCCTTGAACCACTTGTTGTGTTTCTTGTGGTTTCAACAAATCAAAGCAAGAGAGCAACTGCCATCCCATCATAAGGAAAACTGGAGATGCTTTAGTTGTAGCCTGTGGTGTGTTTCTGAAGGCTAAAAAGAAGCTGTGCAGACATTTCTGAGGAGGTGAGCATCCCCTTCTCAGAGAAGGGGGTCAGTACCCATTCCCTCAACACTGGAGACATTCATGGTAGTGAAAATCCCATCAGAGCTGACATCCCTGGCACTGCACAGATTGGTGCACTCAAAGGTAAACCAGACCTCTAAGCCAAGGCATGGTCCTCCGTGGTAGGGGTGGCACTGGTCCCAGCATCAACAGCAGCTTCACCTTGTGTGATCCAGGCCTCCTAGGATACCCTTCTGAATGTGCCAAAATCAGGGCAAGCTGCAAAACTGGGGACCAAACCCCTAAACCACTGATGGGTGGTACTTAAACCAGTCTCCCAGTCAGTAACCAAACATGCTTCTGATTCCCCACTCTGGTCATCACCAAGCATAACAAAATAGAAACAGCCCTCTTAATGCACAGCAGTTTGTAGGGTCCCCTTTAACCACTGGGTCTCTTAAAGAAATAGGTTCTCCTGACCCCAAAGGGCCAGCCATATCACCCAGAATAATATGAGCTTGGATCTTACCCAAAATACCACGCTGCCAGCTAATCCTTTAGTAACTACAACTGAAGGTTTAATGTAAGAAGAAAAGAAGCAAAATATGAGAGGTGTTAAAGGGTCAGAGTAAATCACATGCATACAAATGGTTTAGAGTTCATAGAAAACAAATCTTTGAGGATCCTGTAGTTTGCAGATTAGTCCCACTCCTCTGGTGTACACCCAGCAGCAGCAGCTGGGTGGGTCTCAGTCCTTTGGTCAGTCCCAGGAGAATAGTTCCAGAGGGGGGTGTTGGTTGCAGACAGACTAAAGACTGAAGACTAAAGACAAAATGGAGATGGGTCCCTGCCTTTTATCTCAGAGTCCGTGCCAGATGAAAATGGAGTTTGGCCACATGATCAGTCATGGTAACTGGTCAAACTGGTTTCCTCTTGGCCTACTGTGGCTGAGAGCCTCCTCCTGCTGGGCCATCAATATGACAATAGCTTGCACACACCCAGTCTGAGATTGTCTCAGCTCAAACAACTTGGAAGACACGTAAAATGAATAAGATTCCTAATTTCTAATACAAATATGATACCTACATGTAAATCATATAATCATTCAAAGCTATTTACAGCCTTTCTATTGATACCAAACATGGCATATCACATATGGATCATTGTAAATGTGAAATATTAATATGAAAAATAATCATAAACAGTAACCTAGACCCAGACAGCATCATGCCTTATACCGGAGGAAACTGGCTCCGCTTTGGGGCCAGAGCAGGTTTTGGCAAATGGCCAATTCTCGTCTCCCGTTTTGGCACACGAACCGTTGGTGCCACACTTGCAGAGATTGCAAAGAGTGAGATGATCTTCAGCTTCCTCGGTGACATCTGACGACAAGCCACAGCATCACAGATCTCCATTGTCCCTGGCACCTACTCCTACAAAGAAGAACCTATGGGAAAACAGCGCTAAAAGCACTCCCCAACTCCTCATTGCTGAAGCACCTCGCCTCTCTGTACCAAGAGCAAGCAACGATGAGATCACCCCCTTTGCTGAGCCAATCAGCACTGATGGGGGATGCAGAGTAGACCCCAGAGTGGCCCCGTCGGGGAGGGAGGCTCTCGGAAAGTAAGTGGTCAAACAAGGGGATGCCGTGACTCCACCCCATGATCCTTCTATGAATGGTCTAGTGGCTGGCTCAACTACCACTCCAAGGACTAGCCTGCATCATCACATCCCTCAGCATCATCATCTTCTTGGACCCCTGGCTCTTTGGACAACTCGGACGATGAGCCCAATGCTTGCACTACACAGTACCATGTCTTTGCTGATAAATTCTCCTTCCTTTTCAACCACCCTACTCTGGGGTCCCTGGTGGTAGATGTGGTCAATCACAGGGAGAGACAAGGCCATCCCAGCTTTACTCCCAAGAACAAAGAGGCGAAGAAACTCGACCTCTTCAGTAGAAAGGTTTACTACACCTCAGCCCTCCAGCTCTGCATAGCAAATCACCATGCCCTTACGGGAAGCTATGCTTTCAACATCTTGGCGGCTCTAAAATGATTTGGGATGTGATTCCCAGGGAACAGGTCAGGGATTTTGAGACATTGGTTGAGGAAGGGGTGTTTGCTGCTTGAGATATGCTAATGGCATCATGGGACACATCTGACACTGCTTCCCATAACATGGCTTCCACAGTGTCTATGCACCAAGCAGCCTGGCTTCAGGGCTCTGATCTGTTTCAATAGGTGCAACAGACAACTTAGGACCTCCCTTTTGAGGGCTCAACCTTTTTTGCTGAGTTTACGGATTCAAAGTTGCATGGGATGAAGGACTCTAGGGCCACCCTAAAGTCCCTGGGCATGTATGTGCCACCGGAAACTAGGCGTCCCTTCAGATCCCAGTTACCTCAAAAACAATTCCAACACCTAGAGCAACAGAGCTGTACACTGGGGTCCTGTCAGAGGCCCTACCAACAGTCGCAATGCCCTTATAGGATCTTGGAGAGGGAAAGGAATCGGACAGCTAAGGGCTCAAAATCCCAATCCTCGACCCAAACATCATGCCAAGGGAAGGGTAGCTCCCAGTTGGCTGGTCAAAACAGTGTTTTTGACAAACAGCTAAAGGACCCCTGTTTCTCCACTCAACCCCTGTTATTCAGTGTCCAGCTGGCCCGCTTGCTACCTCAATGGGCCAGAATCACAGCCAACTGTTAGATATTGCATACGATATCCAGAGGTACCCAGTTCAATTATAAACCATACCCTGAGACAGGAACCCGCCCCCTCCTCCACGTCTCAGGGACCCAGAGCTAGATCTTCTGCTACCAAGAGAAAGAGAAAAACTTCTCTCCATACGGGCTATAGGAAAGGCCCCAAATGGTTAGCGGGGAAAGGGGTCCTGCTCTAGGTACTTCCTAGTTCCCAAACCAAATGGCAACCTGAGACCCATCCTGGACCTCAGGACTCTGAACAAAAATCTGAGGAAAATAAAATTCCACATGGTTTCCCTCTCGCAAATCATTCCAACCCTAAATCTAGGGGATTGGTGTGCGGCCCTCGACTTAAATTATGCTTATTTTCATATAGCGATAAGGTCAAAACACAGACGATTCCTCAGATTTATAGTGGGAAGAGAGCACTTCCAGTTCACATCCCTCCTGTTCAGACTTGCCATAGCTCCCAGAGTGTTCACAAAATGTATGGTGGCTGTGGCATCATATTTATGGAGGCAGGGTGTAAAGATCTATCCATACCTTGATGACTGACTAATAAGGGAGAATCCAAGTACCAGGGTCGCCACAACATCACCTTGGTAAAAAGTCTGTGAGGTTGCCTGAAGCTTTGCATAAGTCAAGAAAAGTCAAAACCAGTCCCAAACTGCATGATAGAATTTATTGGGGCCCTACTGGACTCCAGGAAGGGCAGAGCATCTCTACCACTATCCAAGTTTCAGTCCATGTGTTCCATCATTTTGGAACTTCAGAGGGCTCTGGTCACCACAGCCAGACAGTGCCTGCAATTATTGGGCCACATGGCGGCCTCAACCTCAGTGATCAAAACAGCCCAATTGAGAATTAAACCATTCCAGCTCTGGGTAGCCTTGGTCTTCCATTGCCAGAAACACACCTTGAACAAGGTACTGTCAGTTCCCCACAAGGTCCTAGAAACCCTTGAAATATGGCAGGACCCTCTCTTTGCCTGGGGCGGGGTCCCCTTCCTCGAACCCCACAGTGATCTTGATAACAGATGGCTCGGACGCAGGATGGCGAGCACATATCTCTGGGAATTTCTCAATCCAGGAGACATGGACCCCCAGGGACAGGTTCCTTCACATAAATGTGAAAGAACTCAGCCATTCATCTAGCTAGCCAAGCTTCTCTGGACCTGGTAAAGGGAAAACCAGTCCAAGTTCTAATGGACAACACAGCGGCCATGTTTTACACAAATCGACAAAGAGGGGTGCACTCCCCAGCTCTCTGTGAGGAAGCCACCAACCTGTGGGAACTCGCTATGAAACACGACTTCATCCCTGTAGCAGCCCACTGGCCAAGGGTAGAAAACACTGCAGCAGACTCACTGAGCAGAACTTTTCTACTGCACCACAAATGATCACTGCAGTAGGAGGTGATGTACCACATAGTTAGCCGGGGGGGCCACCACTAATAGACCTCTTAGCAACTTGTCAGAATCAGAAGTGTCAACTCTTCTGTTCATTCAGGGGATGAGAGAAGGGCTCAATTGCAGATGCCTTTCTAATCCCATGGGGGGGGGGCTTGCTGATGTACACCTTTCCCCTGATTCCTCTGATTTACAGGGTACTTCTGAAGATAAAGCGGAATGGAGCTGACATGATTCTGATAGCTCCAGACTGGCCCAGACAACACTAGTTCACGATTCTGCAAGACTTGTCAATAGATACTCCACTTTGCCTCCCACTCAGGGAAGACTTATTGACACATAACTTGGGCATGCTATGGCACCTGAACTCAAGATTGCTTCACCTAACCACATGACGGCTGCATGGCTAAATGACTTTGAGGCTATGTCCACACATACATCATTATTTCGAAATAAGCTATTTTGTAATGAGTTATTTTGAAATAAAATCCTTATTTCGAAATAAATTGATTCGAATTAAGAAAATGTTAATTCGAATTAAGGGAAAGCCTGCTTTCGAAACAGCTGTTATTTCAAAATGGTTATTTCAAAATAAGGCTGTTTGGACATGTTGTTTCGAAGCAGTTGTTTCGAAACAATGGTGTTGTTTCAAAACAACATGTCCAAACGGCGTTATTTCGAAATAACCATTTCGAAATAACAGCTGTTTTGAAATGAATGGGGTTTAAGCTGTTTTGAAATGACGGTTCTTATTTCAAAATGACAGAGCCTGTCATTTCAAAATAAGAAAAGGTTGTGTGGACATTCAATTTTTTTATTTTGAAACAACCAGTGTTGTTTCGAAACAAAAGACTCATGTGGACATACCCCTAGTGTGGCCATGTTAGTTTGAGCTGACTGAATTTGAATTAATCATTATTAGTTCAACTTGATTAGTTCAAATTTAGTCAATTCGAACTAACATTCTAAGTGTAAACATAGCCTTAAAAACTATCAAATTTATTTATCACTTAAGCTTTCATGGGAGAAAATCCCACTTCATCCCCCATTGTTAAGGGTTTGACAAAGTGATCAGTGATCATGTGATCAGTAAATTTGTTAGTCTTTAAAAGTAGCACAAGTTGCTTGTTTGTTTTGCTGAACTAGACTAACGCAGCTACCCCTTAGGAACTTAAAACCACAGCTCCATCAATCTGCCAGTGTATTAGAACTAGAACAGCAGTCACAAACACATGGCCCGCCGGGCTGCATGTGGTCCCTAAAGCTTTTTCCTGCAGTCCGCAATGACATGATCATTACGAATATTTGCAATATCATTCAATAAAAAGATTTCAGTGGTGTGGCTCTCAGGCTAATGTACTAATCCTCATATGGCCATCTACTAGTCCTCGTGTGGCCATTCGGGTGATTTGAGTTTGAGACCCCAGAACTAGAGCTTCACATACAATTCCAAATCAAAATCTAGTATACCAATGTCAATCATATTTTAAACAAGTTGGGGAAAAGTGAAAGAAAATTGGTATTCTGTGTAAACGCTATCAGCTATTCCAAATTTATTTCTCCAAGTGTTGCCATGGTTCTGCTAAGCACTGAAATAGGTAACATGAGTAAGTTTTCAGCATCAGGACTCTGGATATTATTACCCCCACTGATATGAATGAGGGCAGTTAACACCTCTTAGAGTTAGTGTTTTAGACCTTCTACAGACTCAAGAAGAGAATCCATGTCTGTTTAACTTTCGGGTAGAGACATTCTATTCTGAAATAGCAATGGTATCAATACTCTGATAGGCCCCTCTCTTCTCAAACCTTGGCAATGTTCCCTTTAAGCTGATGATGCAGCTGAGCAAGTTATGGATGCACTCAGGGAGCTGGTGGGCAGAGCAGAAGGGGCCTTGTGGGGGACAGGGACAGGGCTGTCCCAAGCGGAGTGTGAGGCCTGGGTCCAATAGGCCTATGTGGGTCCCCATCCCCCCCTGCAGTGGGGGAGTTGTGCAGGCCCATCCTGCACTGCCACTCCTCTACTGACTCTGGGGGTGGAGTGGGCTGGGCCAGGGCCTTGGCTCCACTGTGCTGCCCCACCTCTGGGCCAGCCCTCTCTGCCCCCAGGGTGGAACAGCCAACCCAGGGGAGGGGCCAGAGACCGAAGTCCAGTTCTGGCCCTGCATTGCCCTGCTGAGGGCAGGACACCACAGCTGTTGGAATCGTGGGGCCCAGGGTGATTGCCCCTTTTGTTCCCCCTTAAAGACAGCTCTGGTCAGGTAACCAGCAGGGAACTTGCTCAGCTGCATCCATAACTTGCTCAGCTGCATCATCAGCTTAGAGAAAACACTGGTTGTCAGTATCACAATAGGACCCGCTGGCTGCAGAGTTCTTTTGTGTCTGGAGAGACCAAAAACTACCACAACCTCCAGATGGGATGCTAGTGTTACTGCCCAGCCCAGCCCATGTAACGGGTAGGAGAATACATGAAGACCATAATTATATGTGCTTCAATGGCCGCCTTTGCATCCAGAGGTCACCTATTCCATGTGACATGGATTTGAGCTCTCCCTGTCCTGAATCATGACAGTTGCAGCTGTGTCCAATGTGATGTCAAGGCACTTGGAGAAAGAAGAAGTTTTGGAGGGTATTTCCAGCCTTCAACACAAACCAGGAAAATGGTGCTTGACTCAGAGATGCAGACCCAATATATCTGTCAGTAAGAAACTACATAGAGTTGCAATCTGCTGTTGGCAAGGTGTGGATGGGGTGAGTTAAATGTTCTCTAATTTTTATTCTATCTCGTCTTCAGCAATTCCCTGCTTCTGCTCCTGCTAATTTTCTGGAAGGTTTTCTGTTTCACTTACATACATACACACTGCTAGTTACCTAAAAGCATAAACAGAGGGACTACATGCTGCAATCTTCCATTTAAAAAACAAATACCCTGGCTCTGTACCTAGCCAGGTATTAAAAGCTCTCCAATGCCAGCTCCCTCCCCCACAGCCCTGGCTCCCTGACACTGTTACCATCTTTGCCCATCAACTCGGGGTCTGCTCATTTATTAGGGTTATTTCCTTGGGGGAGGAGGTTGCAATTCTATTAGGGTATGTCCACACAGGGTTCTTATTTTGAAACAACAGAGGTTGTTTCAAAATAAGAACCGGCATGTCCACACAACGTACTCTTGTTTCAAAACAATGGGCTCCGCTGTTTCAAAACAAGAGCCGTTGTTTCGAAACGGCTTAAACCCCTTCCATTTTGAAACAACGGTTATTTCTAAATTAGTCGTTTCGAAATACAGCTAGTCCTCACTTAGTGACCTACTCGTTTAGTGACCCCTCAGAGTTATGACCGGCTCTCTGATGAGTTGGTATTATGGCAATGTACGAGAACTTGCATCAACTCTCTCAGATTACCTATATTTACAGTACACTATGCAAACTAAGTTCAGTACATTAGAGCTTAAAACATTTAAAATATATATTAAAAATGTTATAAATGATGCAAAGGTGACATTAAAACTACCTACCGATGGTTGAAAAACCCACTACCAGTAAAGTACATTATGCCTGAAATACCGGTAAGGGCTGCTCCTCGTTTAGTGACCAATTCGTTTATCAACCAGGTTTCAGGAACGGAACCCGGTCACTAAGTGAGGACTACCTGTAACACCTTTGGGACATGCTATTTTGAAATGATAGTTATTTCAAAATGACTCATTTTGAAATAACCGTCATCTGGAAATGTTATTTTGAAACAAGCGTTGTTTCGAAATAATAGTCTGACCTTCTTCCCAGGGTGCACAGCACCCTGGGGAAACAGGAAGTTCCTGTCTGGGCGTGCCTGTGAGGCAGTGTGCCCAGAGGCTTCTGGCAGCATGGCCTCACAGGAGAGCACTGCTGCGGGGGGGGGCAACGCAGGGCCCCAGTATGGACACCTGAGGAGCAATGTTCCCTCTAAGAGGCGCTGGCAGCTGAGCAACTCATGTTGCTCGCTGCACTGGCCCCTTCTCCCACGGGCTTGGTGCAGTGCCCCCCCACGGGCCAGCTTCTGGCCACCCCCAGCTGCCCCCCCACCCCTGCAGGCCTGCTCCCAACCACCCCCCCCGCTCCCAGCAGCCCCCAAGGGCCTGCCCCTGGCTGCCCCCCATGCTCCCGCCCCCAGTGGCCCTCCCACTCCCAGCGACCCTCCCTCCCCAACAGGCCCACTCCCGGTGGCCCCCACGCCCCCACAGGCCTGCTCCCGGCTGCCCCCCACTCCCAGCGGCCCCCACAGGTGCGCTCCTGGCCGCCCGGCTGCCTCCCCCGCTCCCTGCCCCCGGCAGCCCCCCCGCCCCCGCAGGCCCACTCCCAGCGGCTCCCCCACCCCCATTCCCAGCAGCCCTCCCACTCAGCCGCTGCCCCCCGCGGCCCTTCTCCCGGTGGCCCTCCCACTCCTGGCCGCCCCCCTCCACGAGCCCGCTCCCAGCCACTCCCACAAACTTACCTCGTGGCTGCAGCCGGACAGCCCAGCCACAGCTCCTGCGGCAGAGAAGCTCTATGGAGCATGCCCAGATTTTCTGGGCATGCTCCGTTAGAGCTTCCCTGGGCGGGAGTTTTCAAAACTCCCTGCTCCCTGCTCCACAGGAGCTCTATGGAGGGCCTTTGGCTGCCGGCAGTGTGCTGCCGGCTGCCTTCCCTGCGCTGGCGGCTGTGGTGGGCTGCGCTGCAGCGCACCAGCACAGCTTAGAGGGAACATTGCTGAGGAGGTGCGCTGCCTCCTCACTATATGGCAGAGGGAGGACATCATGTCCCAGTTCCAGGTCAGTCACCGGAACCAGGACATCTATTTGGACATTGCTGTAGCAATGTCCGAAAAGGGCCATGCCCGGAACACTGAGCAAGTCTGGAGCAAAGTGAAGGCCCTCTGCCAGGACCATGCTCGGACCCAAAAGGCCTGGGAGCTCCAGGGGGCAGGGAGCTCTGCTACCTGCCCCTATTTTGAGGAGCTCCATGCTTTCCTGGGGCCAGAGCCCAGCGGTCTCCCCGCTAAGGCTGTGGACACAGGGGCATGCCAGATCCCATCCTCTGGCCCAGAGGCAGAAGGGATGGGCTCCAACGTGTCCATCGGAGAGCCTCCTGCAGCAGCACCATCAGTGGCGGAGGCTACCCCCAGCACCCCAGAGCTGTTCCCTGGCCCTGCGGCGGAGAGCAGCAAGGAGGACCAGGGGTCTGACACCATCCCAGCCCCTGGGGACTCCGAGAACGGCCCTGGGACATCTCGCCAGATCTCTGGAGCCCCCGTGGGTAAGTATTCCCCTCCCACAGAGGCACACAGGGCTGGGCCTGTCCAGTTCAAGGCAACGAGGGGGTACAGGGCTGGGCACCGGGGCAGGTGGGGCATAGGGTCGGTGGGTGCAGAGGCCCCCCCATGGCCAAGGGTCCCAGAGAGATAGGTGGCACCAGGGGCACAGGCCACTATGTGCCTGGGGGTGGTTAAAAGGGGCTAGGTATGAAAGATGCAGCTGCATTTTGGGTGGGGTGGAGAGCATGCAGGCCTCACCACTGGCAAGTGGCCTTGGGAGACCCCCCTAGAGTAAGGCATGGCTGAGTCCAGCTCACCACTGTGGGCACCACTAGCATGTGTGCCTCCAGGGTATGGTTCCGAGATGTCGGGCAAAAGGAGAACATGGTCCCCTCTTTACTATCCTGTTCTTCTTTTTATCTTCACATTCTCTGTCTGGCAGGCAGTTTAAAATACAGGATTTTGTCAGGCTTTTTACTGTAGGGGTAGAAGTATCCTGGAATGCCCACAGAATACTGATTTGTACAGGAAAGTGTTCCAGGGCCCCCTAAACACCAAAGAATATCACAGCCATACAACATTTTCTCCCATGTGTCCTCCAATGTCCTCCTTTTGGTACTTTCCTGGCCTCCTTTCGAGGCTTTGGGATCCAGTAGCCCTACCCCAGGGCAATGTCCCATGGGATCCTGGGTCCTGCTGACAGGCAGGGTAGAGGTGTGTGCTGCAGACAGGCAGCATACAGACAAGGCCAGCAGGTGGCAGGGGCCACCTGAGTTTTCTACTTCCCTCCAGCAAGTCACCCAGCCACTCGCCAGCCACCACCACCTGCCCGACGCCTCAGCCCAAGGGCACCCTGGAGGAGAAGGAGGGCCCCCCATTTGCGGGCTGAACTGTTGGAGAGCCTCAAGGAGCTCAGGGAAAGGACGGAGGCATCCACCCAGGCCTGGTGGCAGGAACAAGCCCGGCAGCAGGCCTCAGCCCTCCGCCTGCTGCAGCAGGCGTTGGCAGCAGACAACCAGGTGGTTGCTGCCCTGGAGTGCCAGGCGCAGTCCATCAAGTGCCAGGCACAGGCCAACAAGCACCAGGCACAGGCCTTTGAGCGCCTATGTGACTGCCTCCCCACAGCGGTCGAGGCCATTGCCACCAGCCTCTGCCAGCTGGTGGAACAGATGGTCCCTCCAGGAGCTGCAGGGGGTCCTCCACCTGGCCCTCACCGGAGGCGACCCCAGACCCAGGGTGGCCGTGGGCAAGGCAGGGTACACCACCACCCCTGGACTCCCTCACAGGCCCTGCCTAACTTCTCTCCTGCCACCCAGACTCCCCCACTCCCTTCCCCCAATCTATCTACCCCTTCCAAGTTGCTGCCCCCCTCCCTGAACTCCCCAAACTCCCGCTTCCAAGTTGCTGGCCCCTCCCCCAGACTGCCCCCACATTTCCCCATCCTGTAACCCCCCCCCCAGCCCTTCCCTTCCCTGACTCCTGTTTTGTTCAATAAATAGTTAGAAATGCATTCTTGGTGTTGAGTGGTTTTATTTGGGGGTAGTTGACAGTGCGGGTGGATGGGTGGGGGCTGGCTGTGGGTGAAGGGGGGAGAGGGTGGTGTGGAGCAGGGCGGAACTGGCCCTCAGGGTTCCTCCAGGGCAAAGGTGGTCATCAGTGCATCATGCACCGTCAAGGCTGTCTGGGACAGCTGCTCCCGTAGGGGCACAGGTCTGGATTCCTCATAGTCCCCGGTGAGGAGTTGTGCCTCAGCTTCCCATGCAGGTGCAATGGGCTCACCTTGCTGCTCGCAGTAGTTCTGCAGGGCCATGCACGCACTGATCACCTGCGGCATTGTCCTCTCTGTGAGGTGGAGGGGGGTAAGAAGGCACCTCCAGAGACCCTTGAGGTGGCCGAATGCCCGCTCAACCACCTGGCAGCAGCGGGTCAGGCAACGGTTGAAGATCTGCCCGGGGGGATCGAGGGGCCCAGCATATGGCCGCATGAGCCATGGCTGCAGGGGATAGGTCACGTCTGCCAGAATGAGGATAGGCACCTCTACTCCCCCAACATTGATGTTATGCAGGGGGAAGAAGGACCCCGCTTCCATGCCCCAGTACAGGGCAGAGTTATGGAGGACCCTGGAATCATGGGCCCTCCCTGGCCATCCCACATAACAGTTTTGGAACAGGCCGCGGTGGTCCACAAGGGCCTGTAAGATGATGGAGTTGTACCCCTTTCGATTGCAGTACTCCGTGGCTCTGTGCTCCGGGGCTTGCATGGGGACGTGCATGGCATCCAGGATCCCCGCATAATTGGGAAAGCCGAGTGTGGTCATGCTGGGAATGGTATCCTGCAGCTCCCCTTGGGTGACCAGGCATTGCAGCCGGACCTGGTTGATGGCCTTGGTGACCTCCGCAAGGATGTTGCCGGTGGTAGATCTCTCGATACTGAAGAGGTGCGCCACAGACCTGTGTGGCTCTGGAGTGGCCATCTTCCAGAGGCTGATGGCCACTCTTTTGTCGACAGGGATGGCAGGCCTCATGGTGGTGTCCCTTTGGCCCAGCAGCAGGGTGAGCTCTGCGACCAGGAGGTTGAAGCTGGTCCTGGTCATCATGAGGTTCCTTCCCCACTGGTCGTCCCCCCAGGTCCACAGCACTACCCACTCCACCTGTCTGGGCTGGTCTCCCGGGCCCAGACCTTGTGAGACATGGAAGGGGGCAGGGGAAGTAGCTCTGCTCTGCAGCCCAGTTGGCTGACAGCCTCAGGCAGAGGCTGGGCACCATCTGGGTTTCTAAGCAGAGTGTCCCACATCAGCAGGCCACTCTCCAGGCAAGCAGAGGGTCTGTGTGTCACACGGCACTGGCTGGGCAGCTGGGCAGTGTCCATCGCTTGCAGAGTCCTGCTAGCCAGAGTGGACAGGGAAGTAAGGTCGGGGCCAGCTTTTTTAGGATTAGCTACCGACATAGCCCAGGAAGGCAGCCATGTTGCCACACCTCCCATGGTGCCCTTCCCCTGAAGCGAGATAACTGGTCCACAGTGTGGACATGGTATTTTGATTCCAGCTTTTCCCTTATTTCGATATTATTTTTTTTTTGTTATTTTGAATTAAGTCGTTTCAAAATAAGGGCTTTATTTCAAAACGACTTGATTTGAAATAACTTATTTTGAAACAACACCCTGCGTGTGGACATAGCCTTAGTGTACTGCTTGTGTCACTTGTGTCTCTGTGTGCAGCTTACTTCTCCCTTCTGCAAATCCCTCCCAATGGAGGCACTCTTGCAGGAGCTAAATTTCCCAGGACTGGGTTTCTAAGTGTGACTGAGTGGACCGGGTCTATCAGCATTCTCAGTTGACCCTTATATGTCCCTGAACTCAGCAGGCTGGGTTACACAGCACCTCTCTGCTGCCACTCTTATGTGCCCCTGGACCGCACCAGACTAGACTGGAGTATGCACCTGAGCAGGCTGGGTTAAGACAGCACTTTCAGCTGCCACCCTTTTATGCACCTGGACTCTTACTGGCTGGGTCAGAGCAACACTTTCAGCTGTCACCCTTATATGTCACAGGTTCAGCATGCTGGTAACCCCTTAATGAGCAAATCTTACAAGGAATTGGGCATCACAGGGATCTTTAGCTAGGTAAAGAAGCATTGCTGCAGAGCAATAGAGGGAAGCCAAGAACACAGAGGAAGTCTGGCAACCAGCTTGATTAGGAAAGTTACTTTATTGCCAGGTACATAAAACTTATGAATAATTATTAAAGGAAAGAAAAATGCCCAAACAGTTACAATGTTGATAACCATACAAAAAAAGGAAAATGATCAAGCAGTTACAATATTACCCAGTTTCAATTATAGTATTGGAGAAAGCTAGCCCAAGTGGATTACAAAAGATCAGTTTTAGACAGTTATAGTTGGACTAACAGAAAAGAAAAGAGAAAAGCAAGGGTGGCGAGGGGAGAGTTGTCTAACCACTCAGTGCAGCTCAAAGGTACCCAGGAATCAGGCTATTCAGCTCGGGGTCTGGAGTGCTGGAGACAGGCAGAACCTCCACCATTATCAGCAAGGAGAAGGTGAAGTCCCAGTGGACCTGACACCAAAGGCGTTGCTGGCGCTGGGCACACAGGGCACATGCCCTGAATCCTGGCGCCAGTGCCCTGGGTCTGCCGGACCCCCCCCCCCCCGGTATCTGGCCTGATCGGGCTGGAGATCTGGGGCCCAGCTGCCTGCAGCTGCGGCAGCCCCATCCTTGGCCAGGGATTCGGGGCTCAACCGCCCGCAGCTGCGGAGGCCACTCCTGGCCCCATCCCCAGCCTGGGATCCAGGGCTCAGCTGCCTGTGCCTGCAGAGGCTGCTCCTGGCCCCTGCTGCCCATGGCTGTGGCAGCCGCATCCCCAGCCGGGATCCGGGCCCTGGCCACTCATGGCTGCGGCAGCCCCATCCCCAGTGGGGGATCCAGGGCCCAGCCAACCATGGCCACTCCAGCCCTGTCCCCAGCTGGGGATCTGGGGCGCAGCCACCCACTGGCACAGCAGCTGCACCTGGCCCCATCCCTGGCCAGGGGTGTGGCCTGCAGCCAGGGGGCATGGCCTGGGCCCGTGCCCCGGGTGCTTCCTTGAGGCAGCGATGCCTCTGCCTGACACAGCTTGTAGGTCCATGCAACAGATCAGGCACCAGAACAGATTCAGAACTAACTAAATTGCTAACTAACTCTCATGTGGAACGTGGGTAGGGATTTTTGTAGGGAAGAAACAATGGTTCAAGTCAGAACACTTGGGTTGTTTTGGCATAAATAATGACTTAGGGGAGTATATCAGAAGTGTTTTGTTTAGGTGGAGGATAGGAGATGATCATTCCTGGTGATGGGCAGCATTCCTCTGAGGGAGTGTACAATGCAATCAGGAAGATTCAGTATGCTGGATATCAATGAAAGATCTATTGACTAGAATTGGTCTGATAATTGCTGAGCTGGGTGTGTGCAGATATGAGTTCCTTTGTCTCAGGAGCAGAGATCCCCCATCATGCAGTCCTTTCCTGCTTTGCCAGTCCCAGAATTCAGGGTGACTCCTGCCTTGGAGCTTGGTTCTCCATTCAATATGCTACAAAGAGGTTTTAGGTGTATCTCCTACTGCTTTTCATTTTTTCTGGTTTCTGGTTCAAGCAGAGGCTGAAGGTGATGGCAGGGCTATGAGTCTCAGTGGCTGGATACTATGCCCTGATTCTCCAAGAATACAGAGCTAACAAGTAACAAGGCTGGTCCCCTTTCCCTCCTCCATCCCCCACAGGTCCAGGGAATGAATAGAGGATTGGGGTCGCAGCAGGGATGGGAACCTCATACTCACCTGGGACCCTGGAGATTGGCGCTCTGGCCCCTGGGTAGGCACCCACTTGCTGTGGCTGCTGTGGGGCTGCCTCACTATTGGGTGCAGCCCACCTCTAGCTTTGCCTTTGGAGCAGCAGAGCCAGTCAGGCCAGGGAAAGCCCAGTCAGAATCAGGGGATCCATTCCTGCAGTCCAGAAAGGGCAAATTTGTTGCTTTGACACAGGAAGGTGGAGAAAGGCTAGTTCAGAGGAGATGCTGTGCTATCCCGCCCCACCCCTGGACTGACCTGCCCCACCCCTGGGGTGGAACAGCCGCCCAAGCGGAGGGGCATGAGAGCAGAACCCAGCCCCTGGGCTGGCCCTCTCCACCTCTGGGCTGGTTGTTCCCTACCCTGGGGACAGGGAGGGCCAGCCCAGAGGCTGGGCTCCACTCTCCAACCCCTTCCATGGGTGGGCTGTTCCAAGCCGGTACTCCTTGAGCCATGCCATTTTTTCAGAGAAGGAGGAAACCACTTGGCAGGCACCCCTGCACTTACTAGGGGACCACAGGGCCCCTCACTGCTCAGGGCCCTAGGCCTTCATCTGCCTCGCCTACCCCAAAAGCTGCTTCTGGATGCTGTTGAGGTGCCTTCTTACCAGCTGGTGTCAGCTGGCTCCAGGATGAAGTCTTCATCCTCCAAGCCCTCCTCCTGGTCATTGGCTATGGAGGGGAGCTCACTGGACTTGATGCTCTGGGCTGGGAGCCCAGTGCTTTCCCACTCTCCCCCCATGAAGGCACCCATCTCCCTAAAGTAGAGGCAGCTGGTGATGTGAGCTACCCCCTTGGGTGCCACCTCTGCTCCCGGACCTTGTAGTACTGTTGCCAGAAGTGCTTGATTTTGATGCGTACCTGCTCAGTGCCCCAAGTGTGGCCCTTGGCGGCTAGGTCACCATATATGTCCTGGTTGCAGTAGCTGCTCCACAACTGGGAGAGGGTCACCTCATCCCCCCATATGGCCAGGAGGACAAGGACCTCCTCATGGCTCCAGCTTGGAGCCCTGCATCGCTGCTGGCTTCTGGTGCCCTAAACCATGTTTTAGGTCTGGCTGTCCTGCCTGGGTGTGGCTAGCAAAGTGGGGAGGGGCGTTGCCCAGGGCAGGCACTTCCTGCTGCTATAAACCCTGGGGGGAAGGTCAACACACACTTTAGTTTGAAGTAGGCCATTAGTTTGAACTAATGTGGTTACATAGTTTAGTTCAAGGTAAGAAGTTTGAACTAAGGGCTACTTCGAACTAACTGGCATACTTATTAGTTTGAATCAAGGAATTCATTGATTTGAACTAATTGAAGCCTGATGTAGACTGGGCCTAATTCAGGTCAGATTAAGCCTTCTTAATCTGAACTAAATTGCCAGTATAGATGTACCCTCTGAGTCTATGGAAGAGATCTCAGATATGAGTCCCTCTCACAGAAGGGCCCAGTGAGAGGAAATGGGGAGAGAAATGTTAGGAAAACTTTTTCATTAGGAGGATGGTGAAGAAGCACTGGAATGGGTTGCCTAGGGAGGTTGTGTTACCCCAAAAAATCTATCGCAGTTATTCCGAACATTCCCTGTTGCCGATCAATTTGCCAATTTATAGACTGTCCAGCAATCTGAGCCCTATTTTTGAATTTAGACCTATTGGGGCAATGATGGTGGGATCATTTTTCGCTCAAACGGACAAATGCCATGGCACCCGATAGTTCGGCAGAAGCCCTGAGTGGTGAGTATGGCTACAGCCCGCCGATCAAGCACAGACTTGAATCAATAAAAGACTTGAAGCTAAGGATTTTTCAGAAACCAATGAAAGGTTTATTATAAATATCTATTCTGAGGGTTAACAAATAATTCTTACTTCTCTCCCGGATAGCCCAACAATAGCATACATTGAAACTATTCTATACAATTAAAGCATTGACAATACTTAGGTATATAGAAGGAACATTCAGCAAGTGGGGATCAGGCACTTGCTGGATGGAGATATCTCAACTCTTAATATAACTCCTTTGGAATCTAATTTAGGTTTCTTGTCACACTCTGTCTGATAACTTGCTTATCAACATACAATTACTAGGTAAGGATGGGGCCCCTTGTTAGCACTATAACAGTTGAACAATCATAAGGGTTCGTACTATTTTCCTCCCCTCCTTGGGACCCTTTTCTTACCCCAAAGTTGTAAGGAAAAAGAAGCAGTCTCGGTTGAGGTGCGGCTCTGCTCGTTTCTCTCTCCTCTTCACTCTTCTCTCTCCGGTCAGCTCTGCTGTGGTCGCCGTGGAAACTGGAACTTAAAGCAGCTTGGAATGTTCTCAAAGGCTTGCAGGTGCAGCTGCTGGAGCTTACAAAGTATCAGTTCGTTGCTCACAGACTATACGCAGGACTTGGTTGGCTGCTTGTCTGAGTGTGTATCGTTGCTCACAGACTATACACAGGACTCGGTTGGCTTCTTGTCTGAGAGTGTATGAGAGTGAGAGATCGGAGTGCCCTTCTGAGACTAAGTCCAAGACCCAGCTCAGAGACTAAGTCCTGAGTCACCACTCAGAGACTAAGTCTTGTTAATGCCCTTATGAGACTAAGCCCCGCGACTTAGCTCGTATAAGAGAGTGCCCTTGTGAGACTAAGTCCTGCGACTTAGCTCATCCAGTTCCACTAGAGACGTTGTTACTCTCTCTAGGGATGAGTGTGAGTGAGACTCCTTAGTGCAGCGGGAACATAGCCAGAGGCCAGCGGAACCCAGTAAGGAGTGGGAGAGATCTCCGAAGTTTGATTGCTGGGCATTGCCTTTTATTCACTCTCTTATCACTCTCATCTCTCTCTTGACCAATCCAAAGGTGTGATCTCATTTCCACCCAATTGGAAAAAGGGTGATTTCACCTGTTACCTGATCAAAAATCAATACTTTTGATGGATCTTTTGACAGTGGGTGGACACCTTAAAATACTTGATGGGAGGGGGACTGAGTGAGTTCAAAAGTTCAAAATCTTCCTCCATCTTAACCTACTTTTCCAAAAGATATATCTGTTGAACCTGCTGAAAGAGATCTAGCTATGGAATCTGCTAAACCTATGATCTCTCCATTTTACTTGCTGAATGCCTTTTGAACACTAACTTCATATTAAACATTTCCAAATGACAACTTATGAATTCTTTACCATTAATTATCACATATTATGCTGTTTTCAGCTTTATTTTGATATAAAACTTCTACTAGATTGCCTTACACTATTTTCTACCCATATGGGTCCTTATTCAATCAAGGTTTTCCTGTGATACTAAAGAGATGGCAAAAATCTCAGGCTACAGTGGTGGAATTTCCATCCTTAGAGGCTTTTAATCTCTGTCTTGAGAAAGCCTTGGCTGGGATGATTTAGTTGGGATTGATCCCCCTTTGAGCATGGAGTTGCTTCTGAAACTCTTCTGAAGGCCTTCCCAAGTATAATCTTCTATAATTCTATGAAATAATGTTAGATGAGATTTAAGTCCATGAAAAATATCAAGCAAGAGAAATGTTACTTAAAATCTACTCAACAAAATTCTCCAAGGACCAGCATCCTCTCAGGAGCAATGGGATCGCCTTCCCACTCCTGTCTCAGTCATTGACCTTCTGCAGGACTGCCACCCTATCTACCTCTGCATTCTCTCATTTCTTTGTTCACCTTATGCCAAGTGACCATAGCAGCTTTTTCCAGGAAGAGAAAGGTAGATCAAGAGTATTGTATTTTTTCAAGAGAAATGGAGACTTCCGTCTTATTTTGTGCGATGAATGATCTGATTGATTGATTCGCTTCACTCATCAGGAAATTTTAGCTGTGCTAAAAGAATGCAGCATTTGAAGACTGTGTGAAGTAAGCCATGCAGAGAAATAAAATAGGTACAGAGGAAAGTTATCTGAAGATATTTTGAAATAGCACAGCCACTGTGAAAGCAGCACTGTTTACTAATGTTTATCACATAAGTGATGTTGCTTTCATGGAGAGTCATATGACTCCCCATAAAATAGCTGTGCCATCTACGATGTCAACCACTTTCTGAATGACTAGTTTAGAAGCTGTATGCTATAAGTAGGACAAATAATGTACCCAGATAAGCAGCAAACTTTTGCAGTGATCAGCGTGTAAAGGTGCTAGACTGGGCAAAATATAAGTGCAGTGACCATTTCACAGCTGAATGACCTGAGAGGGGTTAAACTATAGCCTGACATATGGGTGTTTAGTGTGGGGTTCTAGAGCAGGGGCGTGTCAATATATCTCTAGGGCCAGACTAGGATTGTGGCCTAAGGAGGTGGGGCCAAGGAACCCAATTTCTGACAAGGAACATCCCTGGAACTTAACGTCACTTCCTGCAATATGTTACCAATGGTTTTCTGGATAACACTGGGTCTCAGGGTATTTCTGAGGTAACACAATAGTATCCTGCAGTGTAGCTGGTTGGAGAAGAAAGCTTTTTCCCCCCGATGATGGTGACACATAAAATATTTTTTTCTGAATACTTTTTTAGGAGAAAGTTTTCAAATTTTGAAATAAAAATTAAAAAACAAAATACTTGCATTCTGATATTTCACCGTTGTTCCTCATGGGAATTGTACTTCAAGGCTCCGTAATTCATTTTTTCCACCATAGACCAGGCTCCCTGGTCATACTATGTCTCCCGTGACACACCAGAGTTTCCCCTCTTGGTGAGAGAAGACAGTTCATCATGGTGGTCAGTGGCCACAGTGCAGTGTGGATGATTTAGTTCAGCAGAATAGCCTGACCCATAGAAGAGAATGGGAGCCTAAGGAATTCTGAACTCCAACTCCCATGAGGACCACAGAGGTTCAAAATATTGTAGTTTACACCTAAAATATTCCATTTGGGCTGTTCGGTGTTATTTAAAAAGGATGAAAAATGAAAAGACACTTAAAAGAAACAAGATTTTAATAAAAATCTAATTTTTAACAAAAAATAATAGAGGTTGGAAATTTCTGTCCTACCCACTGTCTTTTATTTCTCCACACCACTAAAACAACTTGCTACAACATCTATCTCATGCCATTTAGTCTTGGGCCAGCAATTTCCTTCCTGCTGAGGAGAGCAGGAGTCATATTGCAGCCCGATGGTATCAAACCACCCAGTGCACACGAGTCCTCCTGATATTCTGATCTTGATGTCTTACTGTTCAGGACAAGAGCACATTTATCTGCTTACATCTGGAACGTTTTGGGTGTCAAATACAGGTAAATTCTCTGATTTAGGAGAAGAGATTATTACTTGGAAAACTTTTGCACAAAGATCCTAGTCACAGACTTGCAGTTATTGACTGTAAGATGTTGAGATTTGGAAGTGGCTCCAGCCCAGCATGGGTCCTTGAAACACTCGATTCAGGTCCAGGGAGGTAGAACAGTAAGGGACTGCTGAATGGATTCAGTGTTCTTTAGCACCAACCAACCGTGCATGATTATTCTCTTTGTCTTTACTCCCCTTGACGTCATCCACTGTATCCCCAGTGCTGTTCCATGTCTGTACATAGCTAACATCCCATCCCGTTTCTCTTCCTCCTTCCTTGCCTGTGTGTCTAACTCACCCTACGTGTTTAATTCTGTCTCTGTCAACAGTTGTCTGCCCAGGAGACTCTCCACCCATCAGCCTTTCTTCAGTTCTTTAACTGTCCCCAGCATCCTCAGAAGCAGGGTTCTCCCCAGGGATTGAAATGGGGGAGGGTTGGAATTTTAAGGGGGGGATAAGGGCTGATGAGGTGTGAGACTGTGGTGGTGAAGAGGGGCTGTATAGCACCATAGTAAAAACTTGAACAGTGGTTCATGAATAGGGTTACCAGACGTCTGGCAAAACAAGGACATGTCCTCCTTTTTACCTTCACATCCTCCATCTGGCAGGCATTTTAAAAATATGTGATTTTGACTGGCTTTTTACTTACGATGGGTAGCATGTTCAAAAACAAAACAAAACAAAACAAAACCCTCTATGACAGCCAAGTTCCTGAGCTGAGCAGAAGTTCCTCTAGTGGCTGGTCCTTTCAGGAAGATTTTTGGGTAGCTCAGTTGATGATGCTTAAATTTAAGGTTGTGGGTGTGAGCCCCATGGTGGATGTCCTAAGTTTTGGCATGTTGCTCCCCATGAAAGGGCTAAATTGGGGGAAAATATATGGCAATACTAATAAAATGAAGGAAAAAAATATACTGTAAATAAAATTAGTAACAGGGAACAATTAAGTAAAGCAAATATAGGGGCACATTTGAACTGAATAGAAATAATTTTGCTCAGATTTTTTTTTTTAATTGTAAAATGGGCTGCTATGGATAATGAAAAATGAGAGGTGAGTTAACTGCTTTTATTTTTTTTTACTTTTTAGGTCTTTTCAAGTTTACATTTGCAAATTTAGGTTTTTTTTAACTTTTTAAAGTCTCATGAACATTAATGAAAGGGCCATGAAAAGCTTTCATTTACTGAAGAAAATCCAGTTTTCAGTAAAAGAAAACATTTTGTTTTTTATTTTAAAATAATTTTAAAAACACATGACATTGTGCAATTTTAACGCTGCATTCATTGATCATTACCCATATTCCATCATATAGTATGGTAATAGCAGTTATATTAATACTACATTTTCTCAATGTCCTCCAGTGTCCTGCTTTTTGTACTTCCCTGTCCTTCTTTCCATACTCTGGTAACCCTATTCATGAATGACCATTTCCTTAGATTATCACACAAAGTTGGCTACTGGTCTAGGGCCAATACCATTCAACATATTCGTAAATGATCAGGTAAAAGGGGTGAACACTGAGGTGGCAAGTTTTGCAGATGATACAAAATTACTCAAGAATAAATTGGATTATTATTGAATTTGGATTATTATATCCAAACCAGACTGTAAAAAGTTCTACAAAGGAATCTTAAAAAAAAAAAGGATGACTGGACAGCAAAGTGGCAGCTGAAATTCAGTGTTGTTAAAGACAAAGTAACGCATATTTAAAAACAGAAGCCCAATGATACATACCAAATAATGCAGGCTAACTTAGCTGTTATCACTCAAGAAAGAGAGAGACTCATACACTCTAAGGTCAGAAAGGACCATTACGATGGTCTGGCCTCCTGCACAATGCAGGACACAAAACTTTACCCACTCACTCCTGTAATAAATCTCTAAGTTCTGTGGCTTTTTTTTATTTTGAAAAGGAAAGTCTACACCGGATTTTCTTTTTCAAAAAAAAGCAAAAGTCAATGGATGAGATAGGGAGGATTTTTCTTAAAAAAGCCTTTTCCATGTCCCGTGGTGGCTTTTTCAAAAATCTAGCTCAAAAAATGCTTTTTATTTAAAAAAAGCTGGGAGGTTTAGCTATTTTGAAAAAGCACTCCAATATCTTGAAATACCAGTGCACTTTTTCAGGATCGTTAAACCTCATTTAATACTGAAAATAAAAAACCTTTTTCAAGCCAGCTTTTTCAAGAAAAGCCATTGTGGGACGTGGAAAAGGCTTTTTTTTTCCCAAAAACTCCTCCCTGTCTCATTCATTGACTTGCTTTAAAAAAAAAAAAGAAAAAAAAAAAAAGAAAGTCCAGTGTAGACTTTCCTTTTCAGGGGGATAAAAAAAAGCCACGGTATTTTGGGACAACGAGCCATCCCCAGACTGTTGTCCCAAAATAACGTTTTTGAAAAAAAGTTTTTTTGAGATAATTATTTTGAAGTATTTATCCTGAAAAAGGTTTTTTCGAAAATGCTGAGTAATGTAGCCATACCCAGTGAAATTAATAGGCAGTAGGTTTAAAACAAACCAAAGGAAGTATTTCTTCCCGTAACACTGGGATGGGCAGGGATGGAGGCAACACCATCCTCTGAAATGTTCTTAATCTCCTTTTGCTGTGTGTGTGTGGGGGGGGGGGCAGGGGAGACAAAAAAATAAGGAGCCCTGTGACACTTAAAGACTAACAGATTTATTTATCGCATGAGCTTTCTTGGAGATGGATAGCTCCATGACAATTTGTTCAATTCATTCCCTCTGAAGAGCCTGACATTGGCCACTGTCAGAAAACAGGTTACTGGGCTAGATGGCCATTGGTCAGATCCAGCATGGCTATTCTAATACTCTTACGTACAAATTAATTAAAACATTAAAAAAAAATAGTACAGAAAATATCCAAGATAATTACCTCTCGAGGTAGTGATGATGTGAGCTAATGACCTTGTCAAATAAAGCATTTTAAAAATCTTGGCCTACTAGGAAATATTTATTTAAGTTTCCCAGTCACAAATCTAGCATTCTGGAGCAAAGTCAATAAAACACAATGAGATAATAAATTTGTTAGTCTTTAAAAGTGCTACTAACAAATATTTCTTCAATGTGCTTGCATCTCTTCTCCATACCTCACTCACCTTGTTGTGTGCTCCCTGTCCATACTGGAGGGAGACACATAGTTCAGAGGTGCTTTCACAAGAGTTCATCTTCCAGGGAACAGGGGGACAAAGATCAGCTTGCTTGGTCTTCCAACTGTTGGTCTGTTGTTCTTCACCATTTCACTCAATCACCTTTGTTGTGTATATAGTCTCCTCCACACTTTGTGTGACCTGACTTCTGTGATTTTATGTCTCAGTGGAGGAACTTACACTGATGCAGGCTGAAAGTCTCTAGTCTCCACAAAATATGGTTATTTTCCCACACTCCAGGTCTAAGCACTAGTAGTTAGACCACATGAGTATCTGTGAGTTCAGGTGTAATGGTCAATTAAAATAACAAAAGACTCTGTACAGAGCCTGACTAAGGACCAAGCATGATCTGACCAGCCCAATACTTGATAGAGCTGATTGTTAATCAGATACTGCTTGTAAGGGAGAGCCCACAGCAACAGCAACATCCCATTTCCCCCAAACTGAGAAACAATCTGATATGACTTAAATTTGTTAGTCTTTTAAGTGCCACCAGACACCTTGTTGGCTTTCCCTACTTCTTAGTGAGTTCAGTTCAATCCAATCATTTCCAACCAATGACTAAATTGGTATATCACTATGTTACTAGCTAGCTGACAATGGGGTGTTAGGAAAATCGGGGGGTGGGGGATAGGTGGAGTGTTAGGGAAATCCCTGCTCAGAAGTGATTATCCCTTTGTATATTTCTCACTCCCATTCTTTGGGATATGGCAGTTCCAGGCTATGAGGCTGGTGAGAATCTAGAATGATCACAGAAACACAGCACTGGGAGTATCTGAGTTACTGATTCCTCTCTTGCCAAGTTCCAAAGGGTCAGCCATAGTAGTCTAGTAAAGCAAAAATGCAATTTCAAAACTGAACTAATATGCAGAATAGATTGTGTGAAAGCAGGACTGAATTGTGACTATGGATTCTTTTCACCTTATAACAGGTAATTTGACTTCACTCTCGTTCTGTGTGCTGTTTCCTAGAGTTTGAATCCTTACAAATGCTCTGATTTGCTGTTGCAGTGTGACCTGATCCCATGTCTCACACTCCCCTGCATTTATTTTCATCCCATTCTGTAAGTTCCCCCTCTTCAAAGCATCTGACAAAGCGCAATTTTCTCCCATGAAAGCTCATGCAATAAATAAATCTGTTAGTCTTTACGTGCCACAAGACTCCTTGCTTTTTTTTGATTCCTCTCTGTCTACTCTCTGCTCTCAGGTGTGTATGTGAGCAGTGGAGAGTGAGAGAGAGATCATCATTTTACAGCAGTGGTTTCATGATGGTCGACTTGAACACAACATCCCTGACCCCAAGAACACTTGCCCAGGATGTAACAACACATAACCAGACTGATGTAAGCACATGTTACCCGTTTCGGGCACTTCCAGTGATCTTCTACAGCATCACTCTGCTCATCTGCATCTTCGGCCTGATGGGAAATAGCATCGTCCTCTGGTTTGTCAGATTCTATATTAAGAAGAACACCTTCACCACCTACATCCTCAACCTGGCTTTCACTGACGCTTGCTTCCTCCTCTTCTCAATTATTCTTATCATAACTTCTGTGGTGGCACGTTCATTTTGTTGGGTTAAAGAACTATCAATAAGGATCGTATTTGTGTTCCTGTGGTGGTTGATGTACAACAACAGCTTTTATCTCCTGACGACCATCAGCACTGAGAGGTGTCTGTCTGTCCTCTACCCCATCTGGTACCGGTGCCACCGGCCCAGATACTTGTCAATCATTGTCTGTGCCGTACTATGGGTTCTCTCTATCCAGCTTTCTGGAACAATGGCTTTCCTTTGTGTTAATAGCATGGGAAACTGTAAGATGGTCTTTCTATACATGAGCATTCTGAATGTAGCAGTATTGTTTCCCATCATGGTTCTGTCCAATCTGACCCTGTTCATCAAAGTCCGATGTAGCTCACAGCAACATCAGCCAGGGAAGCTCTATGCTGTTATTCTGCTCACTGTTCTTTTTTTCCTCCTCTTTGCTGTCCCTATGAGTTTTAAGACCTTCCTAAGTTACCCTTATATGCGTAAATATATCAATCCAATATTTTACATGCTGGCCACTGTGAACAGCAGTGTCAACCCATTCATTTACTTTCTGGTTGGAAGCTATAGGAAGCGGCGATTCAGAGGCTCTCTCAAGGGTGCACTTCAGAGCATTTTTGAGGAGGAGAAAAATGCCAGAGAAGATGGAGGACCAACCCCAATAGACTTAGTGGAGACAGCCACTAAAATTCCTTCACCAGCCAGCCAGCCAGACCCTGATCTTGAGAGAGGGAGTTCACTAGGTCCCAGAATCAAAGAACTTAGCGATGAAACAACCTTACAGGTCACTTGTTAAATTCCTCCCTTCTGAGTGTCGAATCCTTCCCTAAATTGCATCCCCAGGATTCTGTGCACTCATAGGGTGTGTTCACACAGGCTTCTTATTTCAAAACAACAGAGGTTGTTTCAAAATAAGAAACAGCATGTCCACATGATGTACTCCCATTTCGAAACAAGGGGTTCCCTTGTTTTGAAATGAGAGCTGTTACGTGTTAGCTCTGTGTTCCTGAGGAATCAGAGCATAGTATCCAGCCTGTGCCTCCCTCCCCCCACACATTCCCCAACCTCTGCTTGAACTGAAAACCAAAAACAGTAGGAAATGGGAGACATCCTCATCTACCCATATCCAAAAGCCATCAGCACAGTAAATGGAGCTTCATTTGCATTGACTATGGAAAGCCAGGCTCCAAAGCAGGAGCCGCACTGAACTCTGGGATTGAAGAAGCAGGAGCCACACTGAACTCTGGGATTGAAGAAGCAAGGAAGCATTGCCTGATGGGGGATCTCACACCAGCACGAACAAACTCAGTAATTATCAGACCATTCTAGTCACAGACATGATAATTGATACCCAAAATACTGAGTCTGCCTGACTGTATTGTGAGCTTCTCTGAACCATAACACCCAGCCAGGAATGTGTATTGGCCACATAAACAAGTCCTTATAGAAAACCTTTACCCACATCCAACAGAACAGTAGTGTAGTGTGTGTCCTGTGTAAGTCCTGATTGGATCCTGTCTGAATCCTGTGTGAGTCTGGATTGAGTCCTGACTCCTGATGCTTGGATCTAAAGCTGTATCATTTCCACTGGGATTTGGCTTTTCTTCCTTGCTGATTGCTGTGGGAGCTTTGTTTCCATCCAGCCTCTGACCCTGATCTGCACAACCTGGAAACCCTTCTGCTACACAGAGTGGTGAGACCCCCCCACCCCAACTTCTCTCTCGCTCTCTCTCTCTCTAGGCCTGATACAGTAGAATCTAGGTAATATTGTAGCTGGGTGTTCTTTCCTTGTATGTTTATCAATGCTGTAACTGGGTATTTTCGGGTATTCTTCTCTCCTTTGTAATTATTATTAGTAGTACAAGTTTTAGATACCTAGCAATAAAATGACTTTTGTTATTAAGCCAGTTTCCAGACTCTTTTAAGACATCATTCCCTCTCCTTTGTGGTCTTGGTTTCTTTATATCACTTTGCAGCAACGCTTCTATTACCTAGCCAAAGATCCCTGTAATGCCCACAACCCTGTAAGGTTTGCTCATTGATAGGGATAGTAGCCTGATTGACTCCAGGGGCATATAAGGGTGACAGCTGACAAGTGCTGTTTTGACCCAGCCTGATTGAGTCCAGGGGCATACAAGGGTAGCAGCTGAGAAGTGCTGTGTGACCCAGCCTGCTCAAGATCCATAATCAAGCCTAGTTTGGTGCGGTACAGGGGCACATAAGGGTAGCAGCAGAGAAGTGCTGTGTGACCCAGCCTATTGAGTTCAGGGACACATAAGGGGTCAGCTGAGAGTGCTGATAAACCCAGTCCGCTCAGACGCACCTCTATAGAAACACAAGTCACACAAGCAGCACACTAATAGAAGTACCATCTTCCCCATAGAGAAAGCAACCCTAATAAATGAGCATACCCCGAGTTGGTGGGCAAAGTTGGTGACAGGAGCCGTGTATCGAAATGGCTTTAAAATCCTTCCATTTCAAAACAAGGTTTTTTTCAAAACCAGTGGTTTTGAAACAAGGTTGTTTCGAAATCAATGGTTTAGAAACAACCCCATGGGGACATGTTGTTTCGGAACAAACTGTTCCAAAACAACATTTGACCTCCGTCCCAGGGTGCTTAGCACCCTGGGAGGAAGGGCCACCCCCTCAGCACCCTGGCCAGGGTGCTGAGGGGTGTCCCCTGGGCGGCAGAGGGGGACTGCAGACCCCTGCGGGGTGAGCTGCAGCCGGCAGGCAGGCTCACCCTTCAGGGTTCTGCAGGGGACTGCAGACCAATGTTCCCTCTAATTTTTAATAGGCTGTGTGCACAAAAAATTTCTTTTGTGCAATTTTTTTGAATCAGTGCCCAAATTTGTGCGCACTCCAGTGAGTGTGGTCAAACTTGTGAGCATAACGAAGCCAGTATGTATGATGCAAATATTATCTAAATTTTATTTTTTTATTGTGATGGAAATGAATTTATAAATTACAAAACCTTATTTGAAACATGCTACTTGAATCCGCCTTCTTAAAGTAGTATAAAAATATTAGCACTGTTGAATTTTTTTGTGCATGCTGTATTTTGTTGTGTGCACAGGTTTCATGACCTGTGTGCGTGCGCACACGCACAGAGCTTAGAGGGAAGATAGCTGCAGACCCTGGCGGGGTGAAGCGGAGCCGAGCGCCTCACCCTGCCGGGGTGACCCCCCGGCTCTTCTCACCCCGCAGGGGTCTGCAGCCCCCCCCAAAGCGAAATAGTATGCTATTTTGTTTCCCTTATTTCAAAGACACTTTTTTGTCTTTCGAAATAAGGTGTTTTGAAATAACACATTATTTTGAAACGGCTTGTTTCAAAACGTCTTGTTTCGAAACAAGCACTTTGTGTGTGAACATAGCTATAAAGAACATCAGTGGGTCACATGGGGCTCAATTCTAATCCCAGGGGAATGAGAATTACTATCAGGGACTCCTCTTAGAATCCTCACTTTCCCTGTATATATGCTGAGGGAAAATTCAATGACC
Organism: Podocnemis expansa; assembly: GCA_007922195.1. Taxonomy (NCBI): domain Eukaryota; kingdom Metazoa; phylum Chordata; order Testudines; family Podocnemididae; genus Podocnemis; species Podocnemis expansa. Next base: position 1,845,383 of record ML682172.1, read on the forward strand.
AGGAGAAAAGGTCAGGGGAAGGAGATCAGGGAAGAGAAATGATAGTCGCACTGATGCCAGAGTATGCCTGAGTAAATCTTTCCAAGCCAGCTCCCCTGTGCAGCGATACTCCCTCAGAACTCAGGGGACCATTTCACACAGTTCTAGACCCTTGCTGATCCCAGCTTCTCTTTGAATCATTCGTCTTTAGGGGAAATAGTACAAACTAACAATCAAATAATCAAACTTCAACTCATATCTTATAGTTGAGCTCAAAAGGGACCATGGTAACAGCCTAGCATTGCTCTGCAAACGTATTTCTCTGTAGTCAACCTGGCACTGATGATCTGGGAAATGAGTGTCAATGTGGGGAATGTATTTATGGTTTATGAATTGGTTGTGAGATGAACTGTCTGTTTGTATCTGTATAAAGCTGCAGACGTCATTGTGAAAATAAAGCCGTTTCATTTGGCTTCCTGCTGTGTTTATATCTCCATCATGTGGACTGAATTCAAAGATTTGTAGGCCAGAGACACTATAAGGTTATCTGATAAGGATGATCATCCATTCCAGTGGAAAACCCTGATGACAGTGATGGCTGCTGCAGAGGGCATACCCATTTTTAAAGTTTGAATTCGGCGGGGATTAACTAAGCCGTAGATGATCCGGAGAGGGACTCTGAGCACCTGATGAGACTGGCGGTATTCACTCAGCAAAGGGGAAGGGACATTGTAAAAGAGATGGTTCATCACTGGCCCTTTTGCAGGCAGAGAGATGAAGACACTGACTGCAGAAGGGAAAGAGATTATCTAATTCAGAAGAGAACCTATGTGCAGGATTGAGGACCTGGAACCCCAAAGGGCCCTGACCCTCCTGCAAAGAATACCCCAGTATGATGAGGAAACTGGTGCAGGGAAACGTGTCTCATTGCTTTACCTATATATGTATGTTTCTTGCACATGATGGGTAGTAAACAATGATTGGTTCGAAAATCTTCTGCAAAGCCCATGTGCTTTGCTGTCATGCCTCCCTGAAGAGGTGACCTAAAAACCTAAGTATCACAGTTTGGAAGTCTGGGAAAGGGTGTGTGTGAGCTACTATAGGGACAGAACTTGTTCTGTGAGGTGGGGCAGCTGTGTTGTCTGGTCCGGTTTCTTTGACAGGCTAAAGAAATGGTGTCTTAAGCCCAGGAAATGTGCAAGAGAGGCCAAAGGAAGGGGATTGCTCCAGCTTAGAGGGAATGATGGCTTTGGTGAGAACACAAGGGTCCAGTATGGTTGGACCCAAACCCAGCAGCTTGTTGAGTGTCCAACCAGGAAAGCTTTTCCAGTGCTGGGTGTGACAACTTAAAGAAACATTAAACCAGAGTTGCTTCCTTATGGGCTGATGAGTCACACAAGACTAATTCTGTCCTAAAAGGTGGGAGGAGAGTCAGAGGCTATTATCTTTCTCCTCTATTGTCTTATCCATCTGATAGTCAAAGATCATCCTAGACCACTCTCTAGCACCATCATGCTTTGGAGTAGAGACCTGAAATTTGGCTGCAGGTATCAGGGATGTGTGTTTTATCATATCCCTAAAAAATCCTCCACATTCAGCCAAGTTCTGAACCTTTAAAAAATCTTAATTTACAGATGCTGCACCCCCTTCCAGTTCTTGTGCATGACCAGATGGCATGTGCATGCATGCTACAGAGTGACTAAACATGTTCCAGCCCATGACTGTCAGAGATCAAGTAGGGATTTCTTTGCAATGGTTCCTTCCAGCTACTGCAGCGGTGGACCCCAGAATTCAGAGACCATCTCTCTTATGTGGTTAATGTTTTTAAACCTGACACATAGGCAATGAGGAGGAGGAGAAGGAGGGAGCCGGACTGAGATGAAAGAGGGTCAAGAGCTATACCTAGGAGGTGTTTTGGTGAAAGGCCTACATTGGGACAAGGAGGGTGGAGCTGATGGACTGGGAGTGTGTCGGCAGGATGCTGGAGGAGAAAATAAAGGAACTATGCAGCAGATGAGACAGAAGAATACAGGGACGTAATTATGGTGGGGCAAAATGTGCTTTTTTTCTAGGTGCCAATTTAAAAGGGCTCAGTGGGGAAGCCATCACCCCTGCTGCCTTTGGCCACGGCAGGGAAGCGATTGCCCCCTGCCAGCTCTGGCTGAGGTGGGGGATCACTTCCCCCTGCCACAGGCAGAACTGGCAAGGGCGATTGCTTCCCCCTGCCACAGTCAGAAGCGGCAGCGGGGGGGGGGGTCCCTTCTCCCTGTGGCAGTGGGGTAGGGACCCCCATTGCTGGCTCTGGCCGTGAGGGGAAGAGTCATAACCCACCTCCCCGCTGCTGTCTTGATGGGTTTGTGGCTGAGGGGTACCTTTGAGGCTGCTTGCCCCGGGCGCCAGGAACCCGTGTTTATGGCCCTGGAAGAATAAAAGCTCTCATTAACAGGAGGAGGCTTGATAACGTCTGGTAGCAAAATTGCTTGTGATGCTCCTTGGAAAGGAGATTGCTGCTGGTCTAAGACTGAATTGCCCAGTGTAAGTCTGGAAAGGTCCCTCCAAGAAGGATCAGGCAATACAGACATAACTGAAGAGGTTTATTTACAGTACTAATACTGGGAACACTGAACAAAACAGTATCAGCTTCAAAACAGAAGTAGCATGGCAATTGCTTATGTGCACAGGCAGCTTGTTTACTGGTTTAAACTAGTTTTCCTAACACTTTGGGAAAAACAACTCCATATATGGGAAGAGGTGAGGGGTGGTGGTGAGGGGTGGTCTTAACAGGTTAGGAAATACTAGCTTCCATATAAGGCAAGGGAGGGAGAGGGGTATGATAGGTGTATGTGACCTGAGGCATGCATGAAATGGAGAGTGTATATGTCACAGCAGACAGACCATGCTGCCTACCTACACACCCTCTGTGCTCATGAGGCCTGGCTTGCTGCTTAGCCTAACACCAGGATAGATGTTTTAAGGAGCTGCTTTTGGGTGCAGAGAAATAGAGGACAGGGGAGACTCAGAATTCTCCAGTTTCTATTCCCCCCCCCCCACTGAATTAGGAGTTTGTTCTTTGAGTCTGTGATTTAGGGAAATCTCCCTTCCTACAACATGTCTCCTAAGCCAGGTGCTGTAGCAATTTATATGTTAGTCTCTCTTGGTCTTGTTTGTTAGTGTTTCCATCCCTTTTGATATTTTCCTTTTCTTCCAAGACATTTTGGAGCTTGATAGAGCTCCTGAATTGCTGCTTCCTGTATCTTCCAACTAGACAGCACATAGTCAGGGTGGTGCTGCTGTTTGCAGAGGCCAGCATGTGACGCTTTTCACTTCAATGAGATGTAATTAATGAGGAAGGCTTTAGAGACACTCAGGGAACAGCACATAGAAGGCAGAAAAGAACAGAGAGCAGAGTAACGTGTAGACTTTCTTTGGCTGAGGTCGCTGGGCGCGACCTCGGACCTTGATGAAGAGGGTTGTGTGGGAAATCTGGTCCGGGTTCCCAACCTGGAAAGGGAACCCCGAATCCTCCCCAAAGATGAAGGCCCGTTCCCAGCTGAGACTCGAATAAGCAGAGAACGAGGTGTGGTTCAGAGTTTATTATTCAGCTGAATAATAAAAGGAACTGCATCAGAGGGAAGCAAAGAGAAGCCAGCCTCTCTGAGCAAGAACCCCCAGTATAGGGGTTACAGGTCATACATACCTTCTAACATGCAAAATATGATATACATAATGCAACAAGCTCATGAATAATACAACAAGTTACATCATGCCTAAAATCCCTACATGGTGTTACTACTCTTAATATGCAGGTTACACAATTAGATTATACTTAATAGGCAGCATATAGTTAGCCCGCCTCTGTTGTTGTTTACTGCTTATTTGGGTAACAGTTACTGTCCTTGACCAATGAGAGTGGCCAGACTCCTGTGACCCCTCAGCTGCCTAGCCCCTGCCAACCTGTTTTCCAGACTAGCTTAATAGCTTCCCATCAGGGTCCAGACAGGAGGGATTGTCTTATAATCAACCTTTGTGGATTACCTCTTATCTATAGAAAGAGTCTACTTTGTTATCAATTTAAACCCCTAGCTCCCCTAACTAACTATGCCTTAATAAACTTGTCTAAGCAAACACAGAGCCTCTGACACAGAACTGCCAGACCAAACTTACTCCATCTTTCAACTTCCTTCACCGGGTCAGGCTACACAGAACCATGAAGGGAGTGAAGATGAAGACATTCAAAACGTAGACGAATGTGAGTGTTATGACACAAGGTATTTCATTTGCAGCAACACAAAGAAAATGGAAGTGATGTCCTGAGCTGGATGAGGGAAGCCCAAATCAGGGAGAGCTCTATATAGCTCAAAAGCTTGTCTCCCACCAACAGATGTTGGTCCAGTAAAAAATATGACCTCATCTGCCTTATCCATTTATCTATCCTGGATATTAGCAGATTCTCACTGGTTTCTGTGTTCTCCTTTTTCTCCGGTTAGTGCATTGCTGTGTGATTTCTTCATGCAGCCCCATGTTAACTCCCACCTGGGTCAACAGCCAGGTGGAATGTTTAGATCCACCACAGGGATCTCTGCCACTGGAGCAAGGACTGATGGGAGTAATAAGTTGTCATCATGTCTGTGGAGAAATAGTAGAGGGAGCATGAGACATGCACTTCAATCATTTGTGTGTGTACATTGGTGGGTTACCAATGTAACCATCCTTCTTCTTTGAGCACTGCTCAGATGCACTCAGTAATAGGTGTCTCCATGCTGGAGCACCAGATTGGTCGGAAAAAAACTTGTCCTAGCCTGTCAGGAGAGGGTAGGCAGCCTCCGCCCCTTGCGCCACCCCGTGGCTATATATACAGCTGCCTCCTGAACCCTCCTCAATTTCATTTCTTCTGCCTTGCGCTTCGGATTTGGAATGTCCACTCCTTGCAAACTGCAACAGCCTGTCCTTTTCTATAGCTTACTGTCCAGCTGGGAGCATCTCTTCATGGATTTAATTCTACCACAAGAGTTCCCCACTGTCGGGCCGGAACATCTCACGACCATGCCAGGGTTCGAACCCTGCGCCAAGTGGGGCAAGGCCTTCCCCCAGAACGACCCCCATGGGAAGTGCCTTAGGTGCCTGGGCAAAGGCCACATGGTCTCGGCCTGTTTCATCTGTGTCTCCTTCAAACCCAGAACCATCAAGGAGAGGGAACAGCGGCGCTGGGCTCTAGCCTCCAAGGAGGCCCGGCACCCTTTACCCAAGGTTTCGGGTTCTTGCCCGGCACCGAGAACCAGCTCGGGACCAGAGCCTACGTGGCACCACATCACTGGTAGCTGCTGCCACCACTGCACAACCTCGGTGCCAACTCTGGCACCCTAGTGCCAAGCCGGTGCCCTGGCACCTCAGCACCACTCGAGGTCGCCCTTAGGAAGTCTAGCACCACCAGTACCGGATCACCCCGGTGCCGCTCCGCATCATCTCCGGCGTCGATGGCTCAGTACAGTCCGGCCTTGCTGGTGCCAAGCTCACCTTGGGACTGTCCAATTTCACTCTCGGCACCACAGGCTTGCCCTAATCTGGTGCTGCAGGAGCGGGAGTCCTCCCATCCAGGCAGTCCTCCCTCCCCGGGTGAGGGCTTGCCACGGAGCCACATGGAGTCACTCCTCATGCCATCCACCCCGGAAGCGGTGGAGGCTGCATGAGCCCTCCTGTTTCGCCTGACACCCCCTGCCCCGCTCCCAACCAGAAGTGGCAAACAGGCCTTCATATAGAAGGCCTGGATCCACCCAGGGCATTCGCCCTCACCACACAGCCCACCGTCTTCCACTCCAGTGGGGGCTGACACCACCCCGTCATCGCCGGTACCGCCCCAGGAGTCTCGGTCCCCTTCCCCCACTTCCAGCCCGGAGGAAAGACCTTCCAGGGGCTCCAAATGGCCTCGGCACTGTACATTGGCCCCATCGCCCTTCTGTTTCAAGCCGCAGGAATGGTCCCCTCAAAGAACTCCCTTTCCTCCACAGCAAGCTCCTGGTACTGCCCTCTCCCCAGCACCGGGGTCTTACACAGGGTATCTGTTGACGCATTTTGATTTGTTGCACTGGGATACGGCCCATTTAGGCATGGAGGTGCAGCCCTTGAGCCTCCCCCCCCCCCCCCCGATACCCGCTTCAGGCCAGCCTTTGCTACAATGGAACACTTAACAGTTCTGCCCCACCCGAGCGTATGGGACTTCGCATGCTCCTGGTGGCAGAGCCCAAGTTCTATTCCCCTGGTCCCAGACATGGTGAGTGTTAAATATCAGGTGTCCAAGTCAGATTTTTCCTCTCTCGTTGGCCACCCGGTTCCCCCGAGGGACATGGTCCAGATGGTGATGGGCCCCGGGGAGCCCCCCAGTGATCCCCTCCCAACCTCCAGGGAAGCCAGGGAACTGGACCTGTTGGGCCGTAAGGTCTACTCCTCATTGGCCTTCCAACTGTGAGTGTCAAACTGCCAAGCTATAACCAGCTGGTACTTGCTGGATGTATGGGAGTCACTTGCAAAATTTAGAAGCTTGCTCCCACCTGAGGCCAGAGAGGAGTATGATGCCTTTCTGGAGGAAGGCAACACAATCTCCCAAGATATCCTCCTTTCAGCACGTGATGCAGTGGATGCAGCCGCTCGCACCATGGCCTCGGTGGTAACCATCCGCAGGGTGGCACAGCTTAGGGAGGCTAGAGCGCCCCCTAATGTGCAGCAGGTGGTCCTCGACCTGCCCTTTGAGAGGGATGCTTTGTTTCCCCCTGAATCCCTTTCGGTGGTGGGCATTGTTCGAGATCCCTGGGGATCAAAATACTTTGGCCTGCTCCTCCCCGGACCCACCGCTCCAACTTAGTTTCCCCCGCTCCCTGAATTCCGTCCCATTTCTCCCACAGTGGGACCATAGGGGAACTTCCTTCCACCACATCATCCGCTGCAAAGGCTGGGTCTTTGTCCCCTTCTCCCGCAGGGAGGGGCCCGCCCAACTCACCGCCACCCCACTTTCAAACCTTGGGGATAGAGGCATCGGGGCATCATCGCCATAGATGCTCGACATACACTTTTCCCCTTGAAAAGGGAATGGGATTCAGTGGGAACCATCTCCCCCCTCCCCTTTTTCCCTCTTCCTGTTTTCTACCACATCAGCAGACCTCTGATCTAGGACGACATTGCCCTGACAATATTAAAATGCCCCTGCCTGCACCGACGGTACCTGGGTACGGTGCTCCAACCCCACACTCCTAAAGCAGTGGCTCCTTCAAACACTCATGCAGAACCACCCCTTTCCCCCTCTTCCCTCCTCTCCATTCCCAGATATCCCTCTAACCCCATGTCTTCCATGCCTACACTCTTGCCTGGGATGTGAGGCACGTCTCGTAGTAGCCCCAGCACCACTGCAAAGATTCTGAGATGTGCATATTTGATGCCTACCTTGACACAGGACTGCGCCTGTGACCCTGATGACTCCTTCAGGTAGGCCTTCCCAAGTCTGGGTCAAGGGGACAGGGATACTTCTGGTCACATACTGTTGGCTCAACACATACCAGCCTTTGTGACCCCGACCCCCAATTTGACGAGAACTACCTGCTATTCGTCGAGGTGGACACATCCACTTAGCCATGGCGGATCTTAGCCTTTGAGGGAGGGCCAAAGTGAACAGCCTGCCCCAACCCACACTCCCCCCCCCCGTCATGGGAACTACGGCTCCACACACCCTTACCTCGTGGTCATCTCAATGGCGACCAGGGTTCCTACCCAAGGAACCTTCGTCCTAAGCCCACCTCACAAATGTGGTGATCAATTCGCTTTACGCCCCTTGCTCGTGAAACAGGGGCCGGGCTCTTCTCAAACCCCCAGACAGGGAACCTAGGAGAGGACATCTAGCCGCATCTCCACATAAAGGGAACAGTGATGGGACACCCTTTCAGGCCTTCTCTCATCAGCGGCCTCTTCCACATCATCAGCTTGTCATAACTGGGCAGGAGACCTCATATAGGCAGAGGGGATCCTTCCCAAATAACTTGTAGCTGCCCCTTTCTGCCTCTCAGTCATGTACCCTGGCAGGGTGCCCCCCCGCCCTTTGTTTCTTGGGGCCTTCCCACTACGTCTGCTTGCAGACCTATAACTCTACTGTGGGGCTACTCCCACATGCTTCGGTGGTGCCCAATAGCACTGCTATTCCTCCTCAATTCTCAAGGAACAATTGACATACACTGCCCGTCTGCTGGTGTGATAGACAGAGGGAATCAAGCTGGAGCCTATTTCCTGCAATATCCAGGAATTTAGGGATTGTACTCCCTCAAATCACCTTCCGACTTTCTGCCTGGGGACAATACTTTGTTCGGTCTTCTAACCCCAGGGTACTCTTGAAATACTACAGTTGCCACCTTGTGGTGGATTCACTTCCTAGCTGGTAGGAAATGAACCTTCCCTGGCATCCGTGTTTTCGGGATATCCCTGTATTCAGGAGTTTCCCCGGCACCACACTGGTGCGGCAGAACAGTAGCACTATCCCTCCTGGAAATACTATAGGTGCTTGAGACCGTGGCCCTGCATGGCACTTCTACGAACCTATTGGTCCATGTTTGGGCGACCAAGTGATAGCTGGCACTATCCCCAATTCTTCTTCTCCCTCTCTCATGCACTTGTGAGGGACCTTGCGATGCGAAATCCTGCAAGATTATAGGCAAAGCGGGCCCTTCCCGTGAGCTCTCATGCTACCACAGGCCTTACAAGGACCAACTCAACAGCACTGCCTCAGGCCACCTTGCATCTCTGTAGCTTTTATGTCCCGGAGCCTCTCTCCTGTGAGAACCCGGTCCTTGGTACCTGATTCGGCTGAAAATGTGCGCTCATGCACCACCCGGTTTTATAGCTAGCATACCGTAGGCCCTCCATTCTGCTCAGCTTGGCACTCTATATGCTGCTGTTAAGCATCTTGCGAGCTCTTCTCAGTCGTTCTCCGGGCCACGCCCTACAACCCTGTATCTTCACCCTCACTTGCATCAACCAGACTCTGCTACGTCTGGTCACGGCCAGGCCAAGGGATAAGGTTATTTTCCTACGGCAACCTGCATACCCAGTAGCCATTCAGATCAGTTCATAACTCTGTGGTTCCAGCTAAGGCCTGGGGGTGATCAGTTCAGGGAGTAATCTCCACCCTTCTTCGTTCTTGTGCGAGACATGGCTAATATGGCTATATTGGCACTTGTTGGCATCCAGCATTCTCCCACGAGACCACGCTGCAAGGCCCATGGCCAGACACTATATTCTGTCTGTCATGCCTCACGTTTCCACCCATGTAGAACATCTAATGCCACCCTCTATGTTCACGTTGCATCCTTTACTCCAGTTATGGTGACCTTGTTCCGACCTGCTTATGTTCATATGTCTTGGCGGGTTCGGTCCTGCCCCTCTCCTGGGTTGGCCCTCAGTTCTTGATTCTTCTGGGCCATGGCAAGGCCTGTTCGCCTCTTGACTGCGGTTAGATTCTTGCTGCTAGACTTCTCCCATATGGGGCATGTTGCTGTGCTGAAGGCGGAAGACCAAACTCCACCCGCCATCCATCAGCATGGCTAGTAGAAGTTAGTCGGATCCATTCAGGTCCCTCCCTTCCATCCGCGTATCTAGAGTTGGTGACTCTAAGGAACTGAGGAGGGGTCGGGAGGCGGCCATATATACAGCCATGGGGTAGCGCAAGGGGCAGAGGCTGCCTATCCTCTCCCGACAGGCTAGGACAAGGTTTTTTTCCAACCAATCCAGTGATCCAGCATGGAGACACCTATTACTGAATGGATCCGAGCAGCCCATCTCAAAGAAGAATGGTTACTGGTGAGTAACCCACCGTTCTTCAAGATGGTCTGCTCACACACATTCAGTTACAGGTGTCTACGTGCCACAATGCACAGTAATCTGGAAGACCTTTTAGCCCTAGCCTCTCAGGTCAGGGTCAGCAGCCACCACCTGCTCTGTGCCATGACCACTTCTATGTAGGTGACCATGATCCGGACCTCCCAGTCCCTTCTTTTTACCAACTCCAGTTAGTGGGGATGGGGGAGAGACCTGAATGTATGTGAGCACCGCATCTCAAAGTATGGTTACATCAGTAACCCCCTATTCCTCTTCAAGCGCTGCTCCCATCATTCAGTTACAGGTGCCTGCTAGCCATACCTGGGATGGTGAGTGGAGTTACAGCTTACCCACATTGAGTACAGCTCTGCCAAACTGAGCATCATCTCCTGCTTATTAGACGATAGCATAGTGCAGCATGAAAGTATACGCTAATGACCACGTGGCTGCCTGCAGATCTCCTGAATTGGGACCTGTGCCCAGAAGGCCATAGAAGAAACCTGGGCTCTGGTCGAGTTGGCCCAGACCTTACTGGGGAGAGGCGTACCCGGCATCTTGTAGAACTCTTTAATGCAGTTCACTATTCATTTGGAAATGCACTGTTATGTTACTGGTTGTCCCCATTCTCTCTGCAATGGAGATAAAGAGTTGAGAGGACTTGCAGAATGGACACATACACTCAACGTATGTCAACAGCACTTGCCTAATGTCCACTTACTCTTGTTCTCGGTGACCTGAGGGTCTTGGAAGAATACTGGTAGACAGATGTTCTGGTTCAGGTGGAATGGTGAGACCACTTTAGGAAGAAAGGCAGGGTGTGGGCACAGCAGCTCCTGATCTGCAAAGAACCCTGTATATGGTGGCTCTGAAGAAAGGGCTCTTAACTCTGAAATCAGCCTCACTGAAGTTATTGCCACCAGAAAGGCTACCTTCCATGATAGGACTAGGAAGGTACAGGAGTCCAATTGTTTGTATGGGGGCTCCATCAGTTGCTGGAGCATCATGTTTAAGTCCCATTGGGGCATGGGAAGTCTAGGTTGTGGGTGTATTCTATCAATACCATTCAGGAACCGAGATGTGGTGGGGTGAGAGCAGACTGAAAAGCCTTCTATGTTCCTATGAAGAGCTGATATCACTGCTAGGTGGATCTGTAGAGGAAGTAGATAAGCCCTTATCCTTAAGGGTTAAGAGGTAGTCCAGAACCGAATGGATGGGGGTTGACTCTGGCACCACCCCTTGTTTCTGACCCATTAGGACAAGAGCTTCCATTTGTGAGAGCAGGTAGCCCTGGTCAAGGGCCTTCTGCAACCCACTAGTATTTCTCTAACTCTTTTAGAGCAAAACCTCTCAGTCACATAACCACGCAGATGCCACACAGTCAGCTGAAGCAATCTCGTGTTTGGGTGTAGTAGCCTGCCTGAGTTCTGCATCAATAGGTCTCCCCTGAGCAGAAGGTGAACTGGGGCATCTATTGACAAGTCCCTCAGAATCGGGAACCAGTGTTGTCTGGACCAGTTCAGAGCTATCAGGATCATGTTCACTCTGTCCCTTTTTATTTTTAGAAGTACCCTGTAAATCAGCAGAATTGGGAGAAAGACATATATCAGTGGGCCCCCCAAAGAGAATAATAAGGCATCTGTGATTGACCCCTTCTCCCGACCTCTGATCAAGCAGAAGAGTTGACACTTCCTGTTCTGGTGAGTAGCAAACAGGTCTATCTGTGGTGTGCCACACCAGTCTATTAAGTGTGACAGAACCTCCTTGTGTAGCAGCCATTCATGATGAGATCAAAAAGTTCTGCTCTGCGAGTCTGCTGCACATTCTCTATGGCCGGCAGGTGTGCCACTATTGGGGTGAAATCGTGTGCCAGGGCGAACTCCCAGAGGTTGGTTGCCTCTGCACATAGAGCTGGTGACTGGACTCCCCCTTGTCAGTTTGTGTAGAACATGGCACCTGTGTTGTCTGTAAGAACCTGAACCGTTTTTTCCCTTCACTAGGTCTAAGAACACAATTCTTGCTAGCCAAATGACTAGGAACTCATTTACATTTATGTGGAGCAACCTGTCTCTGGGGTTCCATGTTCCCTGGGTTGAGAAACCCCTTGATGTGTACTCCGCATCCTGCATCTGAGGCATCTGTTATCAGGGTCACTGTGGGGGTCGTGGTCTGGAAGGGGATCCCGCCCCATGGAAAGATAGGGTCCTACCATATCTCAAGAAAATCTAGAACTTTGCTTGGGACAGATAGTACCTTGTTCAAGGGGTGCTTCTGGGGGTGGAAGACCAAGGCTACCCATAGCTGGAATGGTCTGATCCTCAGTCTGGTTGTTCTGATAACCCCAGGCAAAGCCACCATGTGTCTCAGCAATTGTAAGCATCATTTGGCTGTGGTAATTGGGGCCCTTTAGAGTTCCAAAATGATGGAACACATGGACTGAAACCTTGAACAGGGTGGAGAGGCTCTGCCCCTTTTGGAGTCCATTAGAGCTTTGATGAACTCTATCATGCGGGTTGGGCTTGGCTTTGACTTTTCTTGATTTATGCAAAAAGCCAAGCAGCTGCACAGACTCTTTACAAGTGTGATGCTTTGGTGAACCTGGTGTTTAGAGCTTCCCTTTATCGGCCAGTCGTCGAGGTACGGGTATATCTGTACCCCCTCATTCTCAGATAAGCCTCCACAGCCACCATGCACTTTCTGAACACTCTGGGTGTTAATGCAAGCCCGAATGGGAGGGATGTGAAGTGGAAGTGTTCTCCCCCCGCAGAGAACCTGAGGAAGCTTCTGTGCTTTAGCCTTATTATGAAGTGGAAATAGGTGTCTTTTAAATCAAGGGCTGCAAACCACTCCCCTAGATCTAGGGAGGGGATGATTTGCAAGAGGGGCACCATCTGGAACTTTATTCTCCTTAGATGTCTGTTTAGTCCCTGAGATCCAGTATGGGCCTCAGGTCACCATTTGGCTTGGGAACTAGGAAGTGTCTGGAGTAGAACCCCTTTCCCCGTTGGCTCTTTGGGAGCTTCTCTATGGCCCCTATGGAGAGCAGTTTTTCAGATTCTTTTTGTAACAGGTCTAGTTCTGTGTTCCCAAGGCATGGACAAAGGGGTGGTTTCCTGTCCCGGGGTATAGTTTTGAATCGGATTGAGTAAACTTTGGATATCGTGTCCAGTATGCACCAGTCGGTGGTGATTTTGGCCCATTGAGGCAGGAAGTGGGCCAACCAAGCACAGAAACATTCGCTTTGAATGACAAGGTAAGGGGCCCTCTGGTTGATTGTCAAAAACACTGTTTTTGGGCAGCCGACCTGGAGCTGCTGTTACCTGGGCAGGGAGTTTGGACTGAGGTCTGAGGCTTGGAGCCCTTGCCCGAGCAGCTCCTTTTCTTCTCCAGGGCCCTATATGGGCACTGTGACTGCTGGTAGGGTCTTTGGTGGGACCCTTGCGTGTAGCTCTGCTGCTGCAGCTGGTGAGGCTGCTGTTAAGTTAACTGAGGTCTGAACAAGCACCTGGATTCTGGGGGCACATGCATACCCAGGGATTTTAAGGTGGCCTTAAAGTCCTTCATCCCATGCAGCTTAGAGTCTGTGGCCTCTGCAAACAGGGTTGGGCCCTTAAAGGGGAGGTCTTGAATGGTTTGCTGCATCTGTTGAGACAAACCAGAGCTCTGTAACCAGACAGCCTGGTGCATGGACACTGCAGAGGCCAAATTACAAGAGGCAGTGTCTGATGCGCCCCAAAATGCCATAAGCATGTCACAGACAATGAGGAGCACTTCCTCAACGAAGGTCTCAAAGTCTCTAACATGTTTTCTAGGGATCACATCCCAAAATCTTTCTAGTGCTCCCCAGATGGTAAAAGTATATCCTCCCATCAGGGCGTGTTGGTTTGCCATGTGAAGCTGGAGAACAAAGGTGGAGTAAACCTTTCTACCAAAGAGGTCAAGCTTCTTTGCCTCCTTATTCTTAGGAGTAGAGCTAGGTTGGCCCTGTCTCTCCCTCTGATTAACTGCATCCACCACGAGGGACCCAGGTGTCGAGTGGTTAAAAAGGAAAGAGAATTTGTTTGAGGGGACATGGTATCTCTGGTCCACAACCTTGAACACTGGAGAAATAGAGGAGGAGTTTTGCCACCGTGCCTTTACAATGGAGTACACCCCCTCAGGCAGAGGCACTACACTTTTTTCCAGGAGGGTGGGTTCCCCCCAAGTCAAAGAGGGGGTTGGATTGCTCCTGGACAATTCCCAAGTCCAGATTTAAGTTTGCCGCCATGCACCTAAGGAGGTCCTATTGGGTACAAGGATCATTCCTGTATGCCCAGGGCCTTTGATAAGTGGCTTTGTCTGGTGATGAAGAAGAAGGAATGCATAATCCATGGTGCCATGCAGTGCTGGAGTCAGGGTCATCATCTGAGATGCCTGATGAGCCGAAGTCCAAGGAAATGACAGTGCCGAGTGTTGTGACAATGCCGGCTCATCCTCCAAGTGATAGTTAAGCCAGCCGTTGGTCCATTCCTGGAAGGAATGTGGAGTGGAAGCATGGGAAGCTCTAGTACGACCACTAGTCTTACACAAACTCCCCTCACTTTGGGATCTGCTCTGCAGTCTGCTTTGTGTTCTCCCCTCTGCTGACTGGGTCAGAGAAGGAGAAGACCCCATCACCAGATGATCCCTGGCCTCAAGGGACAAGATACTTCAGTGGAGCGGCATTGGGGATTTCTTTCGGTGCTACTTACCCACAGATTCCCCCTTTGCAGGGGCTGGTATCAGGGATACTGTGGATCTGTGGTGCTGTGGCTCATCCTATAGTGCCAAGAAGGTCAAAGATGATCTTGCTCTTCTTGAGCCCTGTGAACACGGTACTGAGGGTTCATGTGCTGACACTGGCGACAGGAGTTAACCATTCAATGAGCCCCCCTCTGGCCCCGGGGTGACAGAAGGCCCTTCTGGTACCAGGGAGGCTGATAAGGGTGTGGAGACTGGTGCTGCCTCTACTGTCAAGGACCATTCTTTAGATGAGCAGGCCGGTTTACCTCTGAACTGTAACGCCTTGGGTGGTGCGAGGGGTGTCAGCTCTGATAACATCTTCACCACCTCAAAGGCCTCCAGCGTCGAGGGGATGGGTACTGACTCCCTTCCCTAAGGCAAGGTGGCCGGCAGAGAAGCGGCACAGCGCTGAAGCAATGTCAAATCAGATGACAATTGCAGCTTTTTAGCAATAACCGGACAGCAATGCCAGGTCTTCTCCAGTGCTGAACTGGCACGTGGTACCAGCAGGTTAGTGGACTTGGTGGGCGCACCTAAAGCCAGTAGCACCGCCTGATTGTGGACGTAATTCTGGAGCCTCCGTTCTCTGTCCTTGTGGGTTCTTCTCTTGAAGACATATAGGACAATTATCCGTGAGGTTAGACTCACCAAGACAGGAGAGGCACCTATAATGAGGGCCATCAATCAGGAACACCTTGCAGCAAGCCACACAGGGTTTAAAACCTGGCATACTTAATAATTTAAAAATAAAAAAAACCTAGGAAAAGACAGGCACTTGCAGAAGCACGGACAGGCTGTTTCAGTACCATTGCTGAGGGTGGAAAGAAGGCACTGGGAGGATCAGGGTTAGTGTCACATATATAGCAATGGTCGATGCACAGAGGGGGCGTTGCCTGCTGACTCTGACCTGAAAGGCTAGGGCTAAAAGGTCTTCCAGATTACTGTGCACTGTTGCACGTAAACGGTAGGTTACTCACCAGTAACTGTTCTTCTTCGAGATGGGCTGCTTGGATCCATTCAGTAATAGGTGTCTCCGTGCCGGAGCGCCAGATTGGTTGGAAAAAAACTTGTCCTAGCCTGTCAGGAGAGGGTAGGCAGCCTCCGCCCCTCGTCCTACCCCGTGGCTATATATACAGCCACCTCCCGACCCCTCCTCAGTTCCTTAGAGTCACCAACTCCAGATGCAGGGATGTAGGGGAGGGACCTGAATGGATCCGAGCAGCCCATCTCGAGGAAGGATGGTTACTGGTAAGTAACGCACTGTTCTTCTTCAAGCGCTGCTTGGATGCATTCAGTAATAGGTGACTACTAGCTAAGCTGATGGATGGTGCGGGGAGTTGGCTCTTCCACCTTCAGCACAGCAACATGCCCCATATGGGACAAGCCCAGCAACAAGATGCTAGCCAGAGTCAAGAAGAGAAGAGGCCTTGATGTGGCCCAGAAGAATCAAGAACTGAGGGCCAACCCAGGACAGGGGCAGGACCGAACCCGCCAAGACATATGAACATAAGCAGGTCAGATCAAGGTCACCATAACTGGAATAAAGGACACAACGTGAACAAAGAGGGTTGCATTAGATGATCCACATAGGTGGAAACATGAAGTATGACGGACAGAATATAGTGTCTAGCAAAGGGCTTTGCAGTGTAGTCTCGTGGGAGAAGGCTGGATGCCAGCAAGTGCAGATTTAGCCATATTAGCCATGTCTCGCACAAGAACGAAGAAGGGTGGAGATTACTCCCTGAACTGATCACTCTAAGGCTTTTGCTGGACCACAGTTATGGACTGATCTGGCAACTACTGGGTAGGCAGGAGCCATAGGAGAATAACTTTATCTCTTGTTCAGGTCATGACCAGATGCAGCCGAGTCTGGGTGAAGCAAGAGTGGGTGAGGATGCAGGGTTGTAGGGTGGGGTTAAAGAACAACTGAGAAGACACACCAGGCACTAAGCAGTCACATAGAGAAGCCAGCTGATCAGAAACAGAGGGCCTATGGTATCCTAGCTATAAACCGGGTAGGAGGGAGCACATGTTTTCAGCCGAATCAGGTACCAAGGGCCAGGTTCTCGCAGGAGAGAGGCTCTGGGGCATAAGAGCCACCGAAAGACAAAGTTGTCTGAGGCAGTGCTATTGAGTTAGTCCTTACAAGTCTTGCAGTAGCATCAGAACTCATGGGAAGGGCCCACTTGGCTTATAATCTCACAGGGTTTCGCATCGCGAGAGCCCTCACAAGAGCGTGAGAGAGGGAGAAGAAGGATTGGGAATAGCCCCAGCTGTCATCGGGGGACACCAACATGGACCAATAGCTTCATAGAAGTACCATGTAAGGTCACGGTCTCAAGCACCAATAGTATTTCCCAGAAGAATTGTGCTACCGCTCTGCCGCACCAGTGAGGGCGCCAAGGCAAAACTTCTTAATATAAGGATATCCCGAGAATCCTGACACCAGGGAAGCTGTCTTTCCTCCCAACTAGGAAAAGAATTCACCACTGGGTAGCAACCACAGTATTTCTAGGGTACTCTGGGGTTAGAGGACTGAATGAAGTACTTTCCCCTGGTGGGAATTTGAAGGCGAATTGGGGAAGTACGATCCCCAAACTCGTAGATATTGCAGAAAAGGGCTCTAGCTTGATTCCCTCTGTGTATCACAGCAGTGGATGGCCAGTGTATGGAAAAAGAGATCCTCAAGAGTTGAGGAGGAGCAGCAATACCATTGCGTGCCACCAACTCATGTGGGGGTAAAACCCACAGTAGAGTTATAGGTCTGCAATCAGGCGTAGTGGGAAGGCCTCAAGAAACCAGAGGGTATGGTGCCGAGGTGATCCCGGTACCGTCAGTGCTGGGCTATCTAAGGGAGACCTCGAGAGTAACGGAGGGATTGTCAAAAATCATCTGCCCCTCAGACTACTACCCCATGCTTCTTATCCATGTGGGTACCAAAGAAACTGCAAGAGGTGATCCTCAGCAGATCTAAGGTGACTTCAGGGCTCTGGGAGCTAGGGTGAAGGAGTTTGGAGCACAGGTGGTGTTCTCCTCGATCCTTCCAGTCAAGGCTAGAGGCCTGAGGAGAGACAGATGCATCCTAGAGGTGAATGCCTGGCTGCGAAGATGGTGTGGTCAGGAGGAATTTGGCTTCCTTGACCATGGAGTCCTGTTTCAGGACAGAGGATTGATAGGCAGAGATGGCCTTCACCTGTCCAGGAAGGGGAAGAGCATATTTGGGCACAGACTGGCTGACCTAGTGAGGAGGGCTTTAAACTAGGTTCAATGGGGGAAGGAGACCAAAGCCCACAGGTAAGTGACAATGTGGGTAATCTGGGGGAAGGGATGGAACTTGGGGGGTGCTGGGACCAATGTTCCCTCTAAGGTTTGATGGCTTGTGTGCAAAATTTTGAACCCGTGTGCAAAACTTTTTCTGAATAAAATTTTTGTGCAACTTCACGTGATGGAAATTATTGAAAAATATAGAACAATGAAAAATTAATAAGTTATTTAAATTGCTTTTATTAATAATTTGAATGTATTCTATGCTTATGTGACATTTTGTCTCATCAATTCTTCAGTCCTGTTTGTCTGCCTTTGTCGGTTTTCCAAAATGAATAAGCACATAAAAAAGTTAAAATGAAAGCAATTAACTTGCCTCTCATTTTTCATTTTGCACAGCAGCCCATTTTACAATTAAAAAAAAAAGGTCCTAAATTGTTCCTAGCCAGTTCAAATGTGACCCTTTATTTGTTTTACTTAATTGGTCACTATTAGTAATCTTGATCACAGTATACTTTATTTTCCTTCATTTTATTAGTGTTTGCTATATATTTTTTTCCCAATTTAACCCTTCCCTAAGGAGCAACAGGCCAAAAGGTAAAAAACCCAACCCAGGGCTTGACCCTGTGATCACAAATCTGTTATTCTACCAACTCAGCTACAGGCATTCTATATAGAAAAACTTCTAGGCATAAAGGATAACTGTGTACTCCACTGCCCCCTTGATCCCATCCCCCCCAAACTGCTGTTTATTCCGTGTGTGCATCTGTGCAGCAAACTCTTAACATCAGGATGGTGGGTTCCAGCACTGTGCCCCCCCCAGTCTACTTATCAGAAGTAAAAGGCTGGACAATCACCTATTTTTGGAATGCCTGAGGGAGGAAGGACATGAAGGTAAAAAGGAGCCCTTGGATAGCTAGCAACTCCCCCCCCCCGCCAATCCTGAGTGGGGCTTCAGGCCTGCCCCCTGCCCATCTTCAGCTGCTTTCCCAGCCTGCCCCCTCCCCCAGTTGATCCTTGGCCATGGTTAAGCCCTGTCCCCCCCACCCCTCATCCAATCCTCAACCACTTTGCCAGACTAGGGTCACCGGATACCAAAGCATGGAAAGGAGGCCAGGGAAGTACAAAAAGGAGGATGTTGGAGGACACATACACATCTGGGGCTGCGCCTGGGCCCCCTTCATCCACCCAGCCAATGCCCCCCCCCCCCCCAAATGCTTGCCCCATTGATCACTCAACTCCAGGGAAATCTGTCTAGCCCCTAGTTACAGTGTGAGATTAATTGCAAGAACAGAGGCTCAAGAATATCAAATGAATGGCTTAAGTATTTTTCCTCTTCACATTAAAGTAACCGTAAAGCCAACCACTTTAAGGAGTCACAAAACTAAGTATTTAATGCTTATATCAAGGTGCAAGGAGAATCACACTGCAGAACTCCTATCCAGACTGATGTTTTTATATTGTGAGTTGCAAACAGAAGCACACCTCCAATAAATTTAATGTAGTAATTATGGACAAGATTAAAATCAGGTTTAACACAGTAAGTTCCTTCACAGAATTCACTCATTGTTTGACACACAGAGGGATGGGCCCTTGACTACATGAAGTCTAACAGAATTTGAGGTGTTGGCTTCTAAAGGAAAAGTAATCTCTGTCAGCAGTATTCTCCCCATGATGTGAAATTAGGGGTGTGGTGCAGGGGGATGTTTGGGGGGTTTAGGGGGTGCTCACTCATTTGCTCTAACACTGTTACTAGCCAACAACTGGGGGGTGCAGGCGGAGTGTACAGAAATCCCCATCTAGCCTCACTGTGCAGTATTTAAAAAAAAAAATCACAGACAAGCTCTTTAGATTTTATACACACAGGAAAGGAGAAATCAGAAAAAATGAGAGCTGCCAGTTTTTATGTGCAGACCTACCTGAAACATAACCTTTTACCTAAAATGCAAATTTCTGGAAACATCATATCCTACTATGTCTGCCATAAACCACAGATGGATATATATCTATTTTATGACAGT
Organism: Podocnemis expansa; assembly: GCA_007922195.1. Taxonomy (NCBI): domain Eukaryota; kingdom Metazoa; phylum Chordata; order Testudines; family Podocnemididae; genus Podocnemis; species Podocnemis expansa. The sequence continues at coordinate 1,865,254 of ML682172.1, forward strand.
TGATGTTTTGTTTGCTTTTATGTGAAATACACATCAAATGGGGGGGCGGCAGAGTAGAAGTAGATGTTTGTGACTATCAAATGCTCCACCCAAGAGGACAGCACCTATTCTTGAATGCAATGATCAGTTTTTTCCTAAATATTCCAAAATAAAAATAAGCATAGAGTATATAGGCAAGAGCAAGCTGCTTGTTTTCTATGATTTGATAAACTAACAAAGGGACAAATATTGCAAGCCTTACTCCATCAAATTTCACACTGACTTCATTTAAACTATAGGATCAGGCCCAGCCCAGCAGCTACTTTAGAATGGATAATACTTGCACATCTGTGTATCTTACTAAAAATATAAGGACACATCTATAGTGGACTAACTTCTTCTTGGAAGGGAGAAACAAACTGAAAAAAATCACACTGGGAAAAGGAAATCTTACAAACTGAAACCTCCTCACAATCAAAAGTGAACTTTGTTGGACCTCTAAACAAAGGATTTGTTGTCAAAAGCCAAGATTCATTAGCAGGAATAAAGATCTGGCTTAGCCCAGCCGTTAGAGAAAGAAACCTCCCAAGAAACTTTAAGCCAAGCAGGGCAGCAAAGCAAAAGAGTCCCAGGTTTCTCTCTGGGCAGTTCAGAGACCCCATCAAGGTAAAGAAAAGCCCCAACCCCTGCAAAAAATAAGATCAAACCTCCCCCAAAATCAGGTGCAGGGAAAGGTGAGAGGACCTGAGCTGGAGCCTGGAAAGAAGCTGGGGGTGAGAAGCCGAAGCAAGAAAGCAAAGTGAAACCACTTCCAGCCCTGCAGCTGGAATGCCTGGAGCAGGGAGGGGGGCAGGGCAAAGAGGAGGAATCTTAAAGAGATACAGACTCCTGGTTTTCTCTGCTGACCCTGAGCCTGACCAGCCCCCAGCCGATCTTCAGGGGCTCTGCTGGCCCCCCAGCTGCTCTGCTGGCCTGGCCCCGCTCCCCACTTTGACAGCGTGGGCCTGCCCACCCCGCCCCCTCCTCCCCCAGCGGCTCAGCTGCTCCGCTCCCAGGCCGCCCCGTCCCCACTCCCCTGGCTGAGCCTCAGCAGCTCTGCCGGCCTCGCCCTCCCCTGCGCGGGGACTGCAAACCCCTGCGCGGGGAGGGGGGTCTAACCTGCGCGGCCGCGCTGCCGCGCACGTTAGAGGGAACAGTGGCTGGGACTGTAGCACCAGGAATAAAAGAGAAGGTAGTTGGAACATGGTGGGGGGGTCAAATAATTGTCTTAAGGGTTCTACTGAAGCCCCAATACATGAGGAGAGTGGGGGGACGAGAACTCCAAGAAAAAATGCTAGGAGGTTTATGTAACAAAAATCAACATGACAAAGTAGGGCAATCGGCCAGGTATCTTAGGTGCCTATATACTAATGCGAGGAGCCTGGGAAATAAGCAAGAAGAATTGGTAATAGTAGCGCAGACAAGGAACTATGATATCATAGGAATAACGGAGACGTGGTGGGATAGTCTGCATGACTGGAGCTCTGCCATGGATGGGTATAAACTGTTCAGGAAAGACAGGCAGGTAAGAAGAGGGGGAGGAGTAGCACTATATGTAAAAGAGCTCAATGACTGCTCAGAGCTCCATTATGGAAGTGGAAGCATGCCAATAGAAAGTCTGTGGGTTACATTGAGAGAGAAAAGCAACAAGGGGGATGTTGTGGTGGGGGTCTGCTATAGACCACCAGACCGGAAGCAGGAGGTGGATGAGAAGTTCTATGGACAACTAGTGGAAGCTTCTAGATCACAGGCCCCGGTGCTGATGGGGGACTTCAATTACCCTGACATCTGCTGGAAGGCCAATACAGCAGTGCATGGGCAATCCAGGAAATTTTTAGAGAGTGTTGGAGACAACTTTCTAGTACAAATGCTAGAGGAACCAACTAGGGGCCTTGCACCTCTTGACCTGCTGCTCACAAACAGGGAAGAATTGATCAGGGACATAGAGGTAAATGGCAAGCTAGGCAGTAGTGACCATGACATGGTTGAGTTCAGGATGTTGATTAAAGGAAGGAAGGAAAGAAGCAAAACAAAAACCCTGGACTTCAAAAAAGCAGATTTTGGCTCCCTCAGGGAACTGATGGGCAGGATCCCTTGGGAAGCTAATCTGAAGGGGAAAGGAGTCCAAGAGAGTTGGTTATATTTTAAAGAAACCCTGCTAAGGGCATAGGAAGTTGCCATTCCAATTAGAAGAAAGAACAAACATGAGAGGCAGCCAGAAGGGCTTAGCCAAGAACTTTGCTCTGAGCTTAAACTTAAAAAGGAAGCTTACAGAAACTGGAAGCTTGGTCAGATGACTAAGGAGGCATATAAAGATGTTGCTAGGGACTGCAGGGATAAAATCAGAAAGGCCAAAGAACAAATGGAGTTGTGGCTAGCGAGGGATGTAAAGGATAACAAGAAGGGGCTCTACAAGTATGTTAATAACAAGAAGAGGATCAGGGATGGTGTAGGTCCCTTGCTGAATGGGGCAGGCATCCTTGTGACAGAAGATGAGGGAAAAGCTGAAGTGCTCAATGCTTTTTTTGCTTCAGTTTTCACAGGCAGGGTCAGCTCCCAGCCCACTACCATGGGTATGGCATATTGGAGAGAAGAAGAGAGTTCTTTGGTGACAGAAGGTCAGGTTACGGACTGCTTAAAGAAGCTGGATGTGCACAAGTCCATGGGGCTGGGCAAACTGCATCCAAGGGTGCTAAGGGAATTGGCTGATGAGATAGCAGCACCGCTAGCCATTATCTTTCAAAACTCATGCAGAACGGGGAGGTGCCAGAGGACTGGAAAAAAGCAAATGTAGTTCCTATTTTCAAGAAAGGGAAAAAGGAGGACCAGGGGAATTACAGACCAGTCAGCCTCTCCTCAATCCCTGGAAAAATTATGGAGCAGGTTCTCAAAGAATCCATCCTAAAACACTTACAGGAAAACAAAGTGATCAGGAACAGTCAGCATGGATTTACCAAGGGTAAATCATGCCTGACCAATCTCATTTCCTTCTATGATCAGATGACTGGTTTTCTGGATGCAGGAAGAACCATTGATGTGATATACCTTGATTTTAGCAAGACTCTTGATACAGTTTCCCACAGCATTCTCATTGGCAAATTAAGGAAGTATGGGTTGGATAGGTGGACTATAAGGTGGATAGAAAACTGGCTAGATCAACGGTTTCAACATGTCGAAATCAATGGTTCCATGTCTAGCTGGCAACCAGTCACGAGTGATGTGCCCCAGGGGTCGGTCCGGGGGCCGGTTCTGTTCAATATTTTCATCAATGATCTAGATGATGGAATAGACTGCATTCTCAGTAAGTTCGCGGATGACACCAAGCTAGGGGGAACAGTAGACACGTTGGAGGGCAAGGACAGGATTCAGGAAGACCTAGATAAATTGGAACAGTGGGCCAATAGAAATCTTATGAGGTTCAGTAAGCACAAGTGTAAAATCCTGCACTTTGGACAGAAAAACCCCATGCACTGCTACAGGCTGGGAAACATTCAGCTAAGTAGCAGCAGTGTAGAAAAGGACCTGGGGGTCATGGTGGATGGGAAGCTAGATATGAGTCAGCAGTGTTCTCTTGCAGCCAAAAAGGCCAATGGCATACTGGGCTGCATCAAAAGAAGTATTACCAGCAGATCAAGGGATGTGATCATTCCCCTTTATTCTGCACTGGTGAGGCTACATCTCGAATACTGTGTTCAGTTTTGGGCTCCCCACTACAAAAAGGACAGGCACATGCTAGAGAGAGTCCAGTGGAGGGCAACCAAAATGATTCATAGGGCTGGAGCACAAGCCCTATGAGGAAAGACTGAAAGCATTATAGTCTGCAGAAGAGAAGATTGAGGGGGGATTTGATAGCAACCTTCAACTACTTGAGGGGATGCTCTAAGATGGAGCTCGACTGTTCTCGGTAATAACAGAGGACAGAACAAGGAGCAATGGTCTCAAGTTGCGGTTAGGGAGGTTGAGGCTGGATATTAGAAAAAACCTTTTTACTAGGAGAGTGGTGAAGCCTTGGAATGAGCTGCCGAGGGAGGTGGTGGAGTCTCCATCTTTGGAGGTGTTTAAGGCCCGGCTGGACAAAACCATGACTGGGATGGTTTAGTGGGAGTGGTCCTGCCTCTGGCAGGGGGTTGGACTAGATGACCTATGAGGTCCCTTCCAACCCTATGATTCTATGATTCTATGAAACAACGGGACCCGTTGTTTCAAAATAATGGCCGTTATTTCAAAACCATTAAACCTCGCATCTAATTGAAATATCCGAGGTTTTGAAATGGTTGTTTTGAAACAACGGCATTCGGACACGTTGTTTCGAAACAACACCAATGTTTTGAAACAAGTGTTTTGAAACAACGTGTCCAAACGGCCTTGTCTTGAAATAACCATTTCGAAACAACGGGTGTGTTCACACAGCAGTCTTACTTCGAATCAACCTCTGTTGTTTCAAATTAAGAAACGCCATGTTCACATGATGGACCGTTGTTTTGAAACAACTTAAACCCCTTTTGGTGTCGAAACAATGTTGTTTTGAAACAACTGTTTCGAAACAATTCCGTCAGAACATGTTATTTCAAAACGACGGTGACTCATTTTGAAATAACTGTTGTCCGGACATACTATTTCGATTCCTGCTTTTTTCCTTATTTTGAATTAACATTTTCTTAATTCAAATTAACTTCTTTCAAAATAAGGCATTATTTCAAAAGCAGGTTTTCCCTTAATTTGAATTAACAACCTGTTAATTCAAATTAACTTATTTTGAAATAAGGACTATATTTCAAAATAACTCATTTCGAAATGGGTTATTTTGAAATAATGAT
>ML682172.1:1910088-1960448 GCA_007922195.1 Podocnemis expansa
TAAAGCCCCTGGGGTGAAGTGCCCCGCTGCCCTCTCCTGGCGGGTGCTTGCAGGGGGCTGCATGCACCCGCCAGGTGAGGCGCGGTGCCTGCAGTCCCTTGCAGGTACTGGCGGAGTGAGGCGCAGCCCTGCGCCTGACTCCGCCGGTGCCTGCAGCCCTCTGCAGGCACCCATGGGGTGCAGTGCCCCTCTGCACTGCACCCTGTGGGTGCCTGCAGTCCCCTCCCCAGGCGAAATAGCAGGTCCACACTGTGGACCTGCTATTTCACTCCCTTATTTCGCGGACATGGTTTTTGTCCAGCGAAATAAGTTGTTTCGAAATAACATATTATTTCGAAACAGCTTGTTTCGAAACGTGTTGTTTCGAAACAAGCACTCCCCGTGTAGACATAGCCTTTGAAACAAGAGATGTTATTTAGAAATAATTTAAACCTACTTTAATTTGAACCATCTGTTAAAGCAAAACAGTTATTTCAAAATAATGTCATTCAGACATGTTATTTTGAAATAACCCCTTTTTTTTGAATTAACACTTTTGCCCTTCTCCTTCCCAGGGTGCCTTCCTTTTTCAATATATTGGGTGGGGGCATGGCCCAGGGAGGGGGCCATGTTGCCACACCTCCCATGGTGCCCTTCTGATTCAAAATAGTAAGTCCTGCATCTGGACTTGCTATTTTGATTTGAGGTTTTTGCTTATCTCGATGTAAATTAATTTGAAATAACTTTTTTTTTATTTCAAATTAGCTTATTTTGAATTAACTTATTTTGAAATAAGGATCTATGTGTGGACATGTGTGCAACCAGTCCCAGTTGTCCCCTGCAAATCTAGCTTCTCATCCATCTTCTGTCTCCAAGATTCCTTCTGTCATGTTTTAGACTCCACCATCCAAGCCTAGTCTCTCCTTCATCTTTTTGTCCCCATGTCCTGGCGCAGCAAATCCTAATCTTCAACCCCACCCCAAAACTGGGCTCCTCATCTGACCTCCATATTTTCTGCCCCACCAGTTTCCAGAACTTGCATTTCCCCCAACACCAGCTCTCCCAGTAATAGTCTCTGACTCAGACTTCCCCTCTCCATGCCCCTTGCCCCAACCTACTCCCACTCACAAAGTTTCTCTCTTTTCTCTCCTGCATTTGATTTAAGCTGCTTCATCTTTCTTTTCCTCCTCCTTGCTGCCTTGATTCCAACTTTGAGAGTATTGAGAACTCAAGTGAGACCATCTCCCTATTCTCCCTTCTGGTGCCCACCAAAGCAGTAGCTGGGAGGAAGAATTGCAGGGAAAGTTCTGCTTGGTCCACGTGCTCCCAAGTAGGAGCAAGCTCAGGTGCTCTCTATCAATGTTGTCCATCTACTCTGGTCACATTTTGCAGTTGGGAGGGATGGAGACTCCCTGAAATGAGAAACTTTTTACAAAAAAAGGCTCAGAACTTGGCCAAAATTGGGCATTTCACGTTGTAACACTGAAAGGTGCATCTCTGACATCAGAAAGACTCACCTACTGAGCCAGATTTCATGTCTGTGAACCACAGCCTGGGGATGTTAGAGCATCATGACACAAGAATTCTAATATCTTTTATTAACATGGGCAAAATATTGTATTATTCCCTGACCTCATTCTTGGAAATGGCTGGACTGGCTTCATTCTGAAATTAAAGAGAACTATGTGAAGCAAAATGGAATTCAGTGGTTTTCAAATGTGCTTTACATATAGAAGGTCCTGGATTTGAGCCCCAGGGGAACCAGTAGCTCCTCATCTTAGGGACAATGTTTATAAATCCAGGAAACCCAACAGCACAGTTTTTAGAAGCTGGTTTTATTTTCCTGACAGACAGTTACCTTCCACCAGCATTTTGCAATCAAATCAATGTGGGTGGGGGAAAAATGTTACACAATGGTGTAACAGTGTTTAACATGGTTACTAAAGCATGGAAAATTTTGGCAAGTGTTTTGAAGTTGTTGGGATAACCCTGTTTTCCTCCCTGTCTGAAAAACCTTATTTTTTTCCCACCAGGTAAAGCTAGGAACAAGTTAAATACTGGTAAAAGTGTGTATAGAATGACCTATCCTCCTTTGATTTATTTTGGAGGGAGCGTGTGGAAAGAGGGTGAGGAACTAAAAATAGGAGAAAGCAGGATATTTCCTACTGAAATACAATCTGGAGCTAAACTGCTGTATTTCTAGGAAATTAGTGGCTACTATGGAGATGTCAGCCAGTGAATGCCAGTCTAGCCAATAGGCACACTATTAAGGAAGTGAAGGGGATTATGGTATCAAGGCATTTTCTGAAAAACAAGCTTCAATCCCACACAAACATTATTCTTCTTGTGAAATAAGGTTTGTAAGCTTGTCTGATAGTTCAGCAACTTGAACAGGGGTGCCAAACACCCCCCCCCACAGGCCAAATCCAATCCCTTGCATTGAACAGTTTCATCTGGCTCTCAGATTTCTCATGAACGTTCAACTTCTCTATCTGACCCACGCTTCACATGTGTTTTGTAGAGCACACTTCTGTGTTATGCTGTAAAACTCCTGTGCATATCCTGCTGGCGTGCACTGACATGGGTCTGTTGCAAGCACACACTGATAAACATTTAAGGACCATAAGCAGGGTCCATCTAGAGAGTCACGAAGCAACACACTGGTGTGTTCTACAAATCAGGTGGATGTAGTTCAGACTCAGAGGATATGTAGATATCTCATTGCTATCTTTATTAGCACTACAATGGTTTACACATCACAAGCCCCTCATGTCTATATATGGGTGGGTTCAAATCCTGGTAAGTAACATTGCTTTATACTTTAAGCCCAACCAGGTCTTCTCTGCAGCAAGCCAGCAATACCTCACCAACAAATGTCAGACCACTTGGTCATGCTGATAAGGCAGCCCTCTTGTGGTAGCTTCTGTTTGTCCAGAAAGGGCATGCGAAAGTGCTTACCCCACTGGCTGAAGAGTAGGTACCCCAAGTGGTAACTCAGAGAAAAGGAAACTTAAAATAAGTCAAAGAGCAAATGCCTACCCCTGACAGTAGAAAGGGACACTTTTCTTCAAAGAGAAAAGAAAAATGGATTGCTTTCCTTCTACCTCTCCTTTCCCTCATTTCTTTATTTAGCTTGTGAGAAATGGTCACCATGTCTTCATCCAAGAATAGGATGGTTGATCAAGAGCATTGTGTGCCTAAAGACAAATGGAGAATTTCATCTTACTTTGTGGGAATGATTGATTGATTCATTTGTCAGTAACCTGTAGCTGTCCTAAAGAATACAGCATTGGAAGACCCTTTGAAGGGAACCCTAGTGAGAAATATAAGTACAGAGAAAAGTTACCTGAAGATTGTGTGAATTAGCACAGGCACTGTAAAAGTAGCAATCACTGTTGATCACATAAGTGATGCTGTGTTAAAGGTGAGTCATGTGATTGCCCATGAAATAGCTGGGTCATGTACCATGTCACCCACTTTCTGAAAGAATATGTTAGAAGCTGTACACTGCAAGTGGCAGAAATAGTGAGCCTAAGTAAGCAGCAAGATTTTGCAGTTATCAGCCTCTCAAGAAACACAGTAGCTTAGCGCATCTGGATCTTAGCTTCAAATTTGAACAATCAACTCTGGGGCAAAGCCAAGTCCATTGCAGCTTATTCAGTTACAATTGATGAAAACAGCAATGCCAGTGAGGTGTCTCAGCTTGCCATGTTTATCTGTGGACTTGTGAGAATAAGTGCAGCAGAGGAGTCTGTAGAATTGACAATGTGGGAGACCAGGGGGAAGGGATGGAATTTGGGGGGTGCCAGGGCTGTAACTCCGGGGATAGAAGAAAGGGTAGTTGGAACATGCAGGGGGAATCAAATAATCATTTTAGGTGCTCTAATGAAGCCCTAATACCTGAGGCAAGTGGGGGAGGTCAACACCAAGAGAAAATGCAGGGAGGTAGATACAATAGAATTGAAAATCAAAATGGGAAAGTAGAGCAATGGGCCTGGTATCTTAGGTGCCTATACACAAATAGGAGGAGCCAGCGAGGAAGCCTGAGTGGTGGTTCATGCTGCTCTGGCTTGGCCTCTGTGCCATTTTTGGCATGGATGCTGGGGTTGCCAACCTCTGGCCTAAGGCTATGTCTCCACTTACAAGTTATTCCAAATTAAGGAGGCTTAATTCAAAATAACTTATTCCCTGGCCAAGGAGGCATTTTATTATATCAAATTAAGCAGTTCCTTAGTTCAATATAATAAAAACTCCTTTTACTTTGAAGTATCACTTACTTCAAAGTTATCTGTTTGAATTAAGTCATTTTAAGATGTGGAATAGGCTTAATTCAAACTAATTTCCCTATTATTTTACCTGACTTCCCCTACTTCGAATAAGAGAATCTAGTGAAGACTCTCTAGTTCAAATGAATAAAAGACCACTTTATTTTGAATTACAGACTCTTCACTGGACTCCAAATTCAAAACAATAATTTCAAAGTAGTGATTATACAAAATAACAACTTTGATTAATATTATCATAGAATTATAGGGTTGGAAGAGACCCCATGAGGTCAGCTAGTCCAACCCCCTGCCAAAAAAGCAGGACCACTCCCACTAGATTATCCTAGCCAAGGTTTTGTTCAAGGCCCAGCTGGACACCTCCAAAGATGGAGATTCCACCACCTCCCTAGGTAGCTTATTCCAATGCTTCACCAATCACCTAGTAAGAAGCTTTTTTCTAATATCCAGCCTGGACCTCCCCAGCTGTAACTTGAAACAATTGCTCCTCGTTCTGTCCTCTGTTACAACTGAGAACAGTTGAGCTCCATCCTCCTTGGAGCAACCCTTCAAGTAGTTGAAGGTTGCCATCAAATCCCCCCTCAGTCTTCTCTTCTGCAGGCTAAATAAGCCTAGTTTCCTTCAGTCTTTCTTCATAGGGATTGTGCTCCAGCCCTTTGATCATTTTTGTTGCCCTCCACTGGACTCTAATTTGTCCATGTCCTTTTTGTAGTGGGAAGCCCAAAGATGGACACAGTATTCCAGACGTGGCCTCATCAGTGCAGAATAGATGGGAATGATCACAATCCTCGATCTGCTGGCAACACTTCCAATGCAGCCCAGTATGCCATTGGCCTTTTTGGCAGCAAGCGCACACTGCTGACTCATATCCAGCTTCCCATCCACCATGACTCCCAGGTCCTTTTCTCCAGTGCTGCTACTTAGCTGATCACTCCCCAGCCTGTAGCAGTACATGAGGTTTTTTCGTCCCAAGTGCAGGATTTTGCACTTGTCCTTGTTGAACCTCATGAGATTTCTATTGGCCCACTGCTCCAATTTCTCTAGGTCTCCCCGAATCCTGTCCCTGCCCTCCAGGGTGTCTACCATTCCACACACTTTGGAATTATCCATGAACTTATGAGTGTGCAATCTATCCCATCATCCAGATCATTAATCAAGATGTTGACCAACCCCTGGGGCACACCACACGTTATTGATTGCCAACTTGACATGGAGCCATGGATTCCTACACGCTGAAACTGTTGATCTAGTCAGTTTTCTATCCACCTTACAGTCCACGCATCCAACCCATACTTCCTTAATTTGCCAATGAGAATGCTGTGGGAAACTGTATCAAAAGCCTTGCTAAAGTCGAGGTATATCACATCAATAGCTCTTCCTGCATCCACAAATCCAGTCATCTCATCATAGAAGGCAATGAGGTTGGTCAGGCATGATTTACCCTTGGTGAATCCATGCTGACAGTTCCTGATCACTTTATTTTCCTCCGAGTGTTTCAGGATGGATTCTTTGAGAACTTGCTCCATGATTCTTCCAGGGATTGAGGTGAGGCTGACAGGTCTGTAATTCCCTGGATCCTCTTTTTTCCCTTTCTTGAACTATATTGGCTTGCACTATATTTGCTTTTTTCCATTCCTCTGGCACCTCCGCCATTCGCCATGAGTTTTCAAAGATAATGGCCAATGGTACTGCTATCTCATCAGCCAGCTCCCTCAGCACCCTCAGATGCAGTTCATCCGGCCCCATGGACTTGTGCACATCTAGCTTCTTTAAGTAGTCCCTAACCTGACCTTCTGTCACCAAGAGCCTCTCTTCTTCTCTCCAATCTACTGTACCTAGTGTAGTGGGCTGGGAACTGACTCTGCCTGTGAAAACTGAAGTAAAAAAAGCATTGAGCACTTCAACTTTTTCTTCATCCTCTGTCACAAGGATACCTGCCCCATTCAGTAAGGGACGTACACCATCCCTGATCCTCTTCTTGTTATTGATATACTTGTAGAACCCCTTCCTGTTATCCTTCACATCCCTTGCTAGCCGCAACTCCATTTGTCCTTTGGCCTTTCTGATTTTACCCTGCAGTTCTGAGCACTGTCTTTATATGCTTCCTTAGTTATCTGTCCTGGCTTCCACTTCCTGTAAGCTTCCTTTTTATGCTTCAGCTCAGTGCAGAGCTCTCTGTTAAGCCACTCTGGACACATTTGCTATACTTTTTCTTTACCAGAATGGTTTCTTCCTGTGCCCTTAGCACGGTGTCTTTAAAATGCAGCCAACTCTCTCGGACACATTTTCCCTTCAGATCAGCCTCCCAAGGGATCCTGCCCATCAGTTCCCCGAGGGAGCCAAAATCTGCTTTTCTGAAGTCCAGGGTCTGTGTTTTGCTTCTTTCCTTCTTTCCTTTAATCAGCATCTTGAACTCAATCATCTCATGGTCACTGCTACTCAGGTTGCCATTCACTTCTACTTCCCTGATCAATTCTTCTCTGTTTGTGAGCAGCAGGTCGAGAGGTGCAAGGAACAGCTGAATTTGATATAATAAAATGCCTCCTTGGCCAGGGAATATGTTATTTTGAAGTAACCCTAATTAATTCAAAATAACTTGTAAGTGTAGACATAGCCTTAGGCACTTATTTTTGCTTACCTCCATCCTTTTCCAGAATAAAGAGAATAAATGAAATGCCTTCACACAATAAGCCAGGAGGACTCTTTGCTTCTTTTGCTGAGCTACACTAACATGACTACCCCTTTGGAACTTCACAAAATAAAACTACCACCCTGTGATGTTTATGAGCAATCAATTCTGCTGAAAAAAGTGGGTGTGCCATGGAATTGTTTTTCTCATTGAAGAGTGCCATTTTACTGAAAAGGATGGGAACCAATGCCCTAGAACTTTGTCCAAAGCTTAAACATGAATATCTACACTTTAAATCCAAACCTCCATTCAAACCCAAACCTTCATTACCAATCACACATGGTCATATTGCTGCAGTTCCACCCCTTATCCACCATCTTACTTTCCCATTTCCACAGCTGTCTCTGCACTGCCCAGGACTGAAAATTCAAAAACATCAGAAGGAAAGCACCTATTCCCAGTGCATCTTGGAGCAGGATGTATAAAGTATGTTGTAGGGGAAAAAAATCTGTGTTTTTGTTTGAAATTCTGAGACGCTGCCAATGATCCCCCTGTCCTAAGACAGTCTGACCAGCACCTCAACCACTGTAGGCTTCTCTGTGTTAAATCTGCCAGCTAGTGAGCTGCAGGGTTCAGATGGGACATAGATGGTTCTGGTCATTTTCCTGTGAACTAGTGTAACGATTTGACATTTGTCATTCAACTGTACATCCCACCTTGCAGCCTTGATGAGCTGAGTTGTGGGTCCCCTCATAGAAAACAGAAGGCAAGTCTGTCAGTCTCCCACTGGGCACTGTGGACCTCGTTTGTCCCCTCCTGGTGGGGCTTTTCTTGGCCAGTGTAAGAAAAATTATATGTAATCTCTTCTGTAGGACAGTGAGAAAGGTGCTGAAGTGTAGGCCATTGCTATGGTAGTGGGGTTGTTTCTCTGGCAAGTCATGTATCTAAGTTTCTTTAACAAGCGGCCTCGAGTTGATAGTTAAAGTGTGTTATCTCCCCTTTCTCATGCTTTTTCTCCTGACCATCTGGACAAGGAATGTAAGCTAGACTGTCCGTCTTTGTTCTAACTGAAAAGGGAGTATTGCCTCCTATCTCCTGCTCACCCTTCTTGGCACCATAGCCTCACAAGAATGTAAGGTCAGCATCTCTAGGCAGAAATTAATGAGTTTGCAGGTACTGCGGCTGCCCAGGATAATGCAAATGATGTCAACAGTAAACAGAGGCGGGGATAATTATATGCATTCTTTAATCATTAATATGTATTTAATAATGTTAATGTAACCATATAAGGGTCTCTAAAACATTGTCAATCATGTAAGCATTATCATAGCATTATCATACTGTACTGGATAAAAGTGTTGTGATGCTGCCCCTCGGGGCTCTCTCTTGCACTCGAGTTGTTGGGGGGGCCTGCTCAGAGGGGCTAGCACTTCTTTGCTGCCCTCTGATGCAGTTCCTTTTGTTATTCAGCTGAATAATAAATCCTGAACCACACCTCGTTCTCTGCTAATTTGAGTCTCAGCTGGGAACGGGCCTTCATCACTGGGGAGGATCGGTGGTCTCTCTTTCCAGGTTGAGAGCCCTGATTAATTTGTCCCCCACACCAGTCCCCACAACGGCTGACAGCCTGTGCTGCGCTGGCCTCCTGTCAGCGGAGCTGGTTTTGGTGCTGGGCACCGTGGCACTAGGCTCGCACCCAATACCTGTGGGAGCAGCTCGGGGCCCAGCTCAGTTACAACAGCTCATTGGGAATGGGAACAGCACAGAGCACCCCTGGCAGCATGTGGGCAGCTGGGGAGGCCAGCAGCAGTCCTCAGCTCCAGCCTCAGGGCTGTGGGCTCTGCAGGCTAGGCACAGCCCAGGGCAGGGGGATGGCACTGGCCCTGCCCTTTCCCCTCCTGCCTGACCCACTGCAACCCGATCTCCCAGGGGCCTTCCACATGTGCTCACCTGCCTCCCCAGCTCCCCAACCCCCTTTCCTGACCCCCACAGGCTCCCCGATTCCACCCCCCACACACACCAGACCCCCAGGGCTCCTATACCTGGCTGGAGCTGCTCCTGCCTTGGAGCATGCACTGAGAATGCTCGGGGTCGGAGATTTGAAACCTGCTCTCCGAAGCCTGGCTGCAGCTCCCAGACCTGAGCGTGCCTGTGCAGCTCAAAGGGAACACTGGCTGGGACCTGCTAGCAGCCAGAGCCAGGCAGAACACAATATTCTACCTGATTTTTCTGTTTTTGGGGCCCTAGACTGCTGGCCCCTCAAATTTGTGGGCCCTGGAACTGTGTTCTGAGGTGTTCCAGCTTACTTTAACTGCTGGTTGTTGCATACTATTTGAATCTATACAACTTGTTTGATTCACTGAAGTAGTCTGACCTGATGCAGTGAAATGTAATCATGGGATTTATCTTTCCCTCCCATACTTCCAATCTGACAAAGCAGGATTTCACTCACAAAAGCTCATGTAAAAAAATAAATTTGTTAGTCTTTAAAAGTGCCACAGGGCTCCTTGTTGTTTTGCTGAACTAGAGTAACATGGCTGCCCCTTCAAAACTTCTCTGTAGTAAAACACTGAAAATGAATCATATAATGGATGATTTGAAAATGTTATTCAAGCTTCAAGTGTCAAGGACCTGCAGTTCAGCTGGATTTTGGAAGAACAGGAGATTGACAGTGGACTGTTGTATCACACCAAAGTCATTGACTAAGTCGGGAAGCCATATTGACGCCCTGTTGTTAACTGCATGATGACATCCAACTTTCCATGGATCAGAAAGGGGAAAGGTATCACCAAATTATAGGAAAGTTAGTGGTGGCTTTAGGGATAGGCAAGGCAGGCGGCCGCCTAGGCCCTGATCAGTAAGGGGCCCTGTTCTCAATTTTTGGACAGAACTGAAAATAAAGAAAAATATAGAAACTGTTCCCATCTAGCAGAGCTAGTAGGGCTGGAAGCCTGCACACTTTTCAGTCTTGGCTCATCAAAGCAAACTGTCATTAGGATCTGTGCATTGTCTGAATTGCAGATTTCACCATTATCTGCCCATCACCTTCACAATGACATGTTAAAAAAGCAGAAGGAAGCTCTTTGTGACACCAATAGACAGCACAATAGCAGGAACTTTTCCAATAGTCTCATCTATTAGTTCCTCGTCATTTATTCTGCTGTTTATAATCTCACTTGTGAAATTTTGCCTTTTTCTACCTGTTCTTCTTTTGACTTTTCCTTTTCCTTTGTGATAATTTTTCCTTTGGCTTTGGTTATCTCAATTTACCAGGTAGGTCCATATAGGCTTGGGTTTTTGTGTACTAGAAGTTTAATGCAAGATAATTATAATAAATAAAACTAAGTGAAAAGAAGTTTTCTAGCATGTAGCTGTAAATGCAAAACACCAAATTTCAATGAAATTATCTGAATTACTCAAGTTTATAAGACTCTTGCCCCCTCAAAAATATTAACTAGCAAGTACAAAAGAAGCTGAAAAATTACTTACCAAAAGAAAGACATATACCACAGATGTCACACACAGCTGTAGTTGTTGTTTGAGGGCAGCACCATATTTATAAGTAGCAGCCTATATGTGATTGAGTTTAGAATGGCATTTAGATAAGTTGAGGTTTCAGATGGTGAATAAAAAAACAAGGAGTCTTGTGGCACTAAAAGACTAACAGATTTCTTTATCACATGAGATAAATCTGTTAGTCTTTAAGTGCCACAAGACTCCTTGCTTTTTTCGCTTTATTAGACTAACAGAGCTACCCCTTTGCAACTTAGCAGGTTGGTGAATAGTTGTTCACAGACATACATGCTCACAAATATGGAAAGACTTCTTGAGGCAGAGGAGTTCAGTTCGGGCCAATCCCACGGGTGAAGACGTGCCAACTGAGGTGCGTTCTGGATGCTCTGGCATGAGGTACAAGCTCTAGATGTTTCTTTAATGGCCCTGTCCAAGCCCGGCCACCAGAAATAGCTCCGTGCAATTTCTTTCATGTGCACTATGCCACAGTGACTTGAATGGAGCTGTTCCAACAAACGTGGTCTTAATGAAGGTGGGATAATGACACGCATACCCCACAACAAAAACCCAGATTGGGTCCATAACTCTGTCCTCCTAGACACGTAGGGGCGGAGGTCAGGAGAGACCTGAGAGTCAGGTAAGAATGTTCCATGAATCACAAACTCCATAACTTGTGAGAGTACTGGGTCAGCCCGTGTTGCTCTCTTCACTTGAGTAGCCATGACAGGTGTGCTTTCCACCTGTTCAAAGTAAAAGATTCCTTCCTGACCCTGATCTTGACGGCCAAACCTGCAAAGATGTCCTCAATGCGGGGAAGAGGATATTGTTCTGCACATAACACTGGGTTGACAGTGACCTTGAAATCTCCACAAATTCAAATGGAGCCGTCCTTCTTCACTATTGGGACAATGGTTGTCGCCCACTGGCTGTGAGTAACTGGCACTAAGACTCCCTCCTTGACTAACCGCTCCAAGTTTTCTTCCACCTTGGGTCGGATGGCAAATGGCACCATCCTGGTCTTCAGCCATTTTGGTTGGCAATCAGGCTTTATATTTAATTTCACAGTGATTCCCTTCATGCTGCCTAAGTCTTCACTGAAAACAGCAGCATGTTTCATTAGTACCGCTGCTAGATCCATTTCCTCTTTAGTCAATTAATGCACTTGTGACCAATCGATTTGGATTTTCATGGTCCAAGATCTTGCCATTAGGGCTGGGTAATTCCCCTTTACCATAAACAGTGGTAGCTTTGTGGTCTGTCCATTGAGTGCTACTTTCACATCAATAGTACCCAACAGGGGAACAGTCTCTCTAGTATGGGTATGGCCACACACACAAGCAAACAGCTTGTTTCGAAATGGCTGTGGTTGTTTCGAAATAGCTTAAACCTCATTGCGTTTCAGAACAGGGTTGTTTCGAGGCAGGAGCGGCCTCGTGGGGGATTCTGGAGGGGGGGCCCCGGGGGCTGCCCCAGACCCCCTCAGCAGGACCATTGCGCCGGGGATTCTGGGCCGGCTCTCACTCTGGCCCCAGCAGCAGCGGGCTTCAGCCAAGCACCGGGGCCGCGCCCCCAGGTTTGGGGCAGTGGGGGCTTTAAAGCCCCCGGGGTGAGGCGCCCCACCGCCCCTCTCCTGGTGGGTGCCTGCAGCCCCTTCAGGAATCCACGGGGTAAAGCGCCCAGCCGCGCTTTACCCCGCCGGTGCCTGCAATCCCCTCCCCTGGCGAAATAGCATGTCCACACTGTGGACATGCTATTTCGCTGCCTTATTTCGAGGACAAAGTTTATTGTCCTCGAAATAAGGTGTTTTGAAATAATATGTTATTTCAAAACAGCTTGTTTTGAAATGTCTTGTTTCAAAACAAGCATACCCTGTGTGAACATAGCTTATATGTCTTCAAAATGACTATTGTCAGTTTAAGTGGCAGGTGTCTAAAGTCCTTCTCATACACAATTTAGAAACTAATGAAACTGCTGCGCCAGTGTCCAGTTCCATGCGTATAGGGTTGCCTTTCAACACAGATGTCACCCAGAGTTTACATGGGCCAGCTGTTATAGACAAAACATGGAGGGAATCTTCTTCCGATTGGGTGTCACTATGATCACCTGTATTCTGCTCTACTGCATGCAGAATTTCCCTCTTAGTCTGCCAAACCAATGGCCCATTTTTCTCAGGTCTGCCTCTTCTGTTTGGCTCATCCTTCCTTGGTTTGCAGGCATGTTCAATGTGCCCTCTATTACCACATTGTCAACACAGTAGTTCCTTAAACTAGTGGCTTTGGGGAAAAATGTGCTCCCAGAACTTACACTAGATCCCTGTAAAGTTTCTGCTCTGGTTTCTCCAGATAAAGCAAATCACATAGCAAATTCTAAGTGTTAACTCCAATGACCATTAGAAAAACTGGTACCTTCTTCTCATTAGTTATGTCATTTGCTATTACAAAATTTTGAAATCGGTCTGTATATATATGTCTGCCATGAACCTGCCGAATCGTCAAATGCTTCAAGGGTTGTAGTAAGTAAAGCCATGATGCCCTCTTGTGGTTATTGTTTGTCTCTCCACTTAACAGCAGGCAGATCAGCTTTCAGAATAGCCAGCTAGCCCTTAGGCAAACAGATCAGCTTTCACAGCTACAACCCAACCCCCATGCAAGCAGTAAAATAAAGTTTTGCTTCTTACATTGCATTCTGGTTTTCCAAAGTTGCCAGGATCGTTGAGGATAGCCAACTTCATCACAAATCCCATCCTCTGTCACCAGATGTGGTGTTTTAGGGGAAATTATAATCCAGTAATGAGAGGCAGCATATTCAGAGCTGTGTAAGGAGTCTTTATTGAAAGAGAACTGAGGGAGAGAGAGCCCAACAGACAGGTTACCCTAGCACCTAAATGACCTTCCCATTTATCACTATTGCAACCCCAATGACCCTAGGTAGTCCAAAAAACCACACTGGCTATATTGACTTACAACAACAGCCTTTATCTCCTGATGGACATCAGCACTAAGAGGTGTCTGTCTGTTCTCTACCCCATCTGGCACCGATGCTGCCAGCCAAAACATTTGTCTGCCATTGTGTGTGCCTTGCTCTGGGGTCTCTCTATGCTGATCTCTGGATCAGTGGCTTTGTCTTGTATTATTGTTAAAAGTGAAGCATGTGTCATATCTTTCCTACCCATGGGTATTCTGAATGTCCTGATATTCACTCCCATCATGGTTCTGTCCAATCTGACCCTGCTCATCAAAGTCTGATGTAGCTCACAGAGATGTCAGCTAGGGAAGCTCTACATCATTAGCCTGCTCACTGTCCTCTCCTTCCTCATCTTTGTAGTTCCTATGAGTGCCCACATCTTCTTAATTTACCATGACATATATGCGTACAGTGATATATTTCCACTACTGACCTCTGCAACAGCAGAATCAACCCAGTTATTTACTTTCTTGTTGGAAGCTACAGGAAGCGGCAGGTTCAGAGGCTCTGTCAAGGATGCACTCCAGAGTATTTTTCAGGAGACGATAGATTCCAGAGAAAAGGGAGAGACCAACACAGTAGACCCAGCAGAAACAACCACTTAACTTCCCACACCACCCAGCTAGGGAGCCCCTGGTCTGGGATAGAGAGTTCACTAGATCCCAGAATCAAAGAACTTAGAGGTGGAAAAGACCTCACGGGTCACTGGTTAAAATTCCTTCCCAACTAGAGTTGGTTCCTTCCTGACAGTGGATTCCCTGTGTTCTGAGCACTTATAAAGAACATCAGTGGGTCACATGAGGCCCAGCCCTGCTCAGACAGAAATCAAAATTATTGTCTGGGAGAACAGCTGTCTCATTTTCCCTGTTAATAGGCTGAGTAAAAAGTCAATAGCTAGTAGAAATTATGATGGTAAGGGGGGAATGATTGTAGTACTTATGGCAGATGACCCTTGAATAAATGAATCATTCCACAGCCAGCCCCCCTGAGCAGCGACACTCCCACCAGGTCAGGAGATCATTCCATGCAGTTCTGAACTCTTGGTGATCCCAGTTTCTCTTGGAATCACTCACCCTTATTTCCATGGAAATGGTACAAGTTGATTATTGACTAATTTAACTTCAACTCATCTGCTAATTCACAAATTAGACTTCAACTCATCTACTAATGTTGTGCACCAAAGTGACCATGGTGGATATCTGACATTGCTGTTCCTCTATTTTCACCTCAGCAGTGACAATTTGGGAAATGTGTGACAAATCAGGGAATATGTTTACAGTTTATGAATTTGTTGTGAGATTCTCTGTATGTACCTGTATCAAGCTGCAAACTTCATTTGGACAATAAAGCTGTTTTATTTGCCTTCCTGTTGCCGTTGTCATGCCATGTTGGAGTATTCAAAGGGTTTGTAGACTAGGGGTAACCTAGAAGGTCACTTAAGTTTGGTGATCATCCATTCAAATGGAAACCCCTGGACACTGATGGTTGCTGCTGAGGGCACACCCATTTTCAAGTCTGAGTTTGGTGAAGAGGTAATTAAGCACTACGTCACCTGGTGAGGGACTCTGAGCACCTAAATGAGACTTCCAGGGTTTAAGTGGTAAAGGGGATGGGAGATTGTAAAAGAGAAGACTGATCACTGACCATCTTACTGACAGAGAGGTGAAGGCACTGATTGCGGAAGAGAGAGATTATCTGATTATCTGTGTAGGACTGAGAGCCTAGAACCCCCAAAGGGCTCTGCCTTTCAGCCAAAGAATACACCAGCCTGGTGAGGAAAGTGGTGCAGGGAAATGTGCCAAGATGTTGTATTGCTTTGGCTACCTATCTATATTTCTTTCATTAGCTGTGGTAGAGTGATTGATTTGAAAATCTTTCACAAAACCCATGTGTCTGTTTGCTTCACTGTCATTTACCGCTGAAGAGGTGACCTGAGAAATTGATGTGCTCACAATTTGGAGGACTGAGAAAGGGTGTATGTAACTGCTGCTGGAGAGTCTGCACTGTTCCTGTGAGGAGGGCAGCTGAGTCGCCTGGTCCCATTTCCGTGATGGGCCAACACCCTCATGCTTTGGAACAGCAATGTGATGTTTGTCTGGGAGTGTCACAGATGTGGCTTTTGCTGTTTCCATGAAAAATCCTCCACATTTGGCCAAGTTATGAACCCTTAAAAATCTCCATGTGCAAATGCTTCATCCCCTTCCAGGTCCTGAGCATAACTAGACCATATATGTACCTACCCTCCAGAGTGACTGAGCCTGTTCTAGCCCACAACCATCAGGGACCAAGCAGGGCTTTCCTTGCATTTGTTTCTCACAGCTGCTGCAGTGCTGGGCCCAGAACTGAGAGCAGGGAGACTATCTCACTTGAGTTGTTAATGCTCCACCTTAGCTGGCACATAGACAATGAAGAGGGGGCAGAGAGGCCTGGACTGAGATAAAGGAAAAACAAGAGCTAGACCTAGGAGGTGTGGGATGAGTGTTTACACTGGGACAAGCAGCCTGGAGCAGGCTGGTAGACTGGGACTGGGTGGATAAGGAGAATAATACAGGCTGCTGGGCAGGATGGACTAAAAGGATTACACAGCAGGCGAGGCAGGAGAATAAGAAAAGATGAAAAGCTCATTTTGGGTGAGGCTGGGATTCGTGGAAGATGACAAAAAGAGCCCGGGGGAGTGAGATCCTGGGACATGAGCAATGTAGAGAAGATAGAGAAGACAGTCAGCCCCACTAGCACACACTCTGCTCCAGAGCCTGGAATGGAATCCATTTAACATTTCCTCTCTGTTGGCAAGTAGCACCGGCCCAGACTGGCAGAGAATGTGGCTCAGGCTGCCATACTGCTGGTCCATGCAGAAGATAACAACCTACTACTACTATCATTGACTCCATTAGCTGTAGGAACAGAGGAGTTTGCAGTGGGTCTAAAGCAGGGATCTCAAACACACGGCCCATGGGCCGCATGCAGCCCCTAAAGCTATTTCCTGTGGCCCACAATGACACTATTGTAACTAATATTTGCAATATTGTTGTATGGAAAGGTTTCAGTGTTGTGGACCTCGGGCTACTGTACTAGTCCTCATGCGGCCCTCGTGGTGATTTGAGTTTGAGACCCCTGGTCTGAAGATTCCAGCCCCACTAATGACCAATGTGGGCATCCATATGGTACCACATGGAGTCACAGTCACAGAAATGAGTTAATGGGGAAAATTTAATTATTAAAATACAGATCATTTCCATGCTAATTAACAGAGTCAGATTACAGTTTATGTACACTGTGAGCTGTTAAACAATGGGTGTTGCTTTGTATATCTGTCCCATGAGACTTAATCTCTGGAGGCCATCTCCTCTACATTTGTAGCTTGATATTATCAAGCTGCCAAGTGTTCATGAGACTTCCTGATCCTGTGATCACTGTATCCCATCCTGCCCTGAGTGGGGAAAATGTTTCCCTGCCAGGCGCAGGATAGTGGACACCACAGGAACTGACAGGGGAATTCTCTGCATCTGGGTCACAGATTATGATTTGGAAAATTTTCCTGTAATGATCATACAGGGAGAATTGCAGTTAGTGACAGAAAGACAAATTCTAAAGTGGATCCTTCCAATCCTGTTCCTGTAAACACATGGCTCAGGCCTCAGGGTGCTGGGGGAAGGAAGATAAGGGACTGCCAGATGGATTCTGCTCATTGTCACCGATCACTACAGATGACTCTTCTCACTCTTGCTCTCCACATCACCTGTGCTGTTCTTTGTCCATTCATAGCCAACAGCCCCTCCCATTTCTCTTTCTCCCTCCCTTTTTCTCTGTTGAGTCTTTCTCTTTTCCTTTTTAATTCTGTTCTCCCCTGTCTCTTCAGGCTGGTCCCCACTCATCAGTCTTTCTCTCTCTCTCATCCTAGCATCCCCCATGACCCTTATCTCTGTAGATTTCTCATTCCCTCTCAACAGGATCCTGCTGTATGAGGTCATAAAGCAGGGTTTGGACTGGAAGAATCAGTGAAACACAGCACTGGGGGTGGGTAGTGGATGCTCTTAGCTGTGTGTGAAAGTGAGAGAGGGAGAGACCAGCATCCTTCAGCAGAGGATTCATGATGACTGAGCTGAGCACAATGTCCCTGTGCCCCCTTTTTTGTGCTTATTTTGCAAATTAAATCTGTCATAGCCCACACAGCCATCGGTGTTCTGAATTTCCTGATCTTTGCTCTCTGCCCCCATGGTTTTGTTCAGTTTGACACTGTTCCTCAATGTTAGATATAGCTCACAGTTACATCAGCCAAGGAAGCTCTTTGCTGTTATCCAGCTCGTTATCCTCTTCCTCCTCCTCTGTGTTTTTCCCCTCAATGTCCTCACTTTTTCTTTTATTGCAGGGTTTATGATTCTAATGTGATACCACTCATAGGGCATCTGCAAACAGCAGCATCCACCCAGTTGTCTACTTTCCAGTTGAGGACTACATGAAGTGGTGATTCTGAGGATCTGTCAAGTTTGTGCACTAAAGACTCTTTGAAGGGAAGGCAGCTTCCAGAGGGGATGGAAAAGCCCACAGAGCAGAACAAATGGAAATAGCCAGTTAAATTCATTTGGCATCCAGCCTAGGAGACCCAGAGCTGACATGGCGATTTCCCTAGATCACAGAATCAAAGGACATAGAGATAGAAAGGACACTGTAAGCAGTGTTTCCCAACCAGTATGCCATGGCACACAGGTGTGCTGTCAGGCCTGAACAGCTGTGCCACTGAATTTTTTGGAAAAACTTCTCAGAGTTCTAGACTGCCTCAAGAATAGTCATGAGTTCATTTGGAGACTATTTGGTGGCGTGCCTCAAAATAATTAAAGGTATCAATGTGTACCATGGCAGAGAAAAGGGTGGGAACCACTGCTGTAGGCCACTCACTAATCCCCCCTCACCCCCCCCCACTGCCCAAGCATGCTCCTTCCCTATGTCAACGGAGGTGGCAGACATAAAGGCCACCCCCCCCCCACGTAGCCCTCTAGA
The DNA here is from genome assembly GCA_007922195.1 of Podocnemis expansa. Taxonomy (NCBI): domain Eukaryota; kingdom Metazoa; phylum Chordata; order Testudines; family Podocnemididae; genus Podocnemis; species Podocnemis expansa. The sequence goes on from ML682172.1 coordinate 1,928,455, forward strand.
CTATAGAGCTCACAGGGAGGAGTGTTAAGTATTGATCTCCCCTGATGGGTCTCATCTTTGGGCTATCCAGCTCAAGGGGAAGAGTGTTAAGGATTGATCTCCCCTGATGGGCCTTACTTTCCTTTGTGAGTTTCTACCTCCCAAGCCCTGTGTCATCGTGGGGGGGGGGGTTGAGTTTCTATACCCCGATGAGTTTCTCAGCACCCCTGTCACCACAAAGGAGGGATCATTGTCCGGGGTCCCAGTTTCATCATTGTTCCTGACCTGCACCTCACTTCCAATTGGCTATTTTATACTCTGGGCATGCAGTACACTATTTAAGCCCCTGCCTCAGTTGGCTTGAGTGTTCTCCCACCCTCGACCGCTAAAGGGCACGTCACAAACTGGTCGGACTGATCCCCTGACCGAGACAGGGAGCTCCCGCCTGCGAGACTTTTGGGTGTACTCAAATTGCCAGCCGAACAATTATGTACTGGGATGCTGCAGCTGGTCTGCCTCCTCGCTTTGGGGTCCACTGCAGTGCTAGGACAGGTATTATAAATTGATACAGTTAATCGACCTCTCTCAATTTGTTTCTTTCCCCTTTTTGTTTCCTTTTCTCTATAATACCATTTATGCATTGTTTATAAGTGTAGTCTTTTTTTTCCTTTAGGCATTGTGTAGAAGTATAGCTTTTTCCCATTTATGCATTGTTTATAAGTGTAGATTTTTTTCCATTTATGCATTGTTTATAAGTGTAGTTTTTCATTTGTACCCTGTATAGTCCTTTTACTACATAGCTGTTTATTGTCCCACTTGTATCTTGCGTAGTCTTTTTCACTGTGTAGCTGTTTATTCCCCGCCCCCCCCCACACACACACACAGGCATTTTTGTTGCGATTTCGTTGTATGCCTTTATGAGACCACTATAAAATTTTTTCTACTGGAAATTGGTGTCTGTCTCCTTGGTGGGTGTCGCCAGTCCATCGCAGTTACATTGTGAACCTGGGGGTTCAACACCCTAGAGAGGATCTCCAGGGTTCTCTGTTGTTGTAAGGAACACAAACTGGTCACATGTGGATTGCTGCTATTTTCTTTGTAATTAATGGGGAAGGTTCTATTGAATTGAAAGGGAGCAGGAACAGGTCTTTAATGGTCTGGAGAGTTTCATAAATCAAAGAAATTAGAGGTGGAAGAGACTTATGATGCCTCTCAACTAAATCCCTCCTCCTCCAGAGCAGAATCATTTCCTAGAAGGAATTCCCAGGGTTCTGAGTAGCTATAAACAGTGCCAGTGGGTCACATGGAGCCAGGTCTTGTTCCATTCAGAATCAGTGGGGAATATCCCATTGATTTGAAGGAGGGAATTGAGAGGTCCATAATGGTCCCATTCACTTAGTTTTAGAAATGTCACTGACAAACAGTTTCTGTTTTGGTGGCAAATTTCACCTGGTATGACCTAGTGAACACTATTGTCTCCTTTGTAGAGAACTACTGTCAGGGACTCCTTGCAGGTTCATGGCTGTCCCTGTAAATATGCTGAGTAAAACACATTGGTCAGGAGTAATGGTGGTGGTGGAAATAATAATAACAGCAATTTAGGACTATCCCTGTGTGAATCATTCCACAGCCAGCAACCTTGTGCAGAGGTATTTGCATGGAATGCAGTTGTTCATTCCATGCAGCATTGGAAGCTTGTTGAGCCCTGCTGGTGTTTGAACCTTTCACCTCTACCTCAGCAGAAATAATTCAGAATGACTTTAAAGTAATTAGTAAGTTAAAATTTATCTACTGATAATGCCAGGCACCTGTGACCACTAATGACTGTGGTAAGTGCCCAGGATGAGTCTGTCTTAATTCTTTTTCATTTATATTCATCCTGTTGTTACTATATGTGATTAGTTGGGGAATCATTTTATAGTTTCTTCAATCTGTAGATGAGGATGAACTTTCTGTGTGTGTGTGTTTACTAAGCTATGAACTCCATTTTGTTTGTAAGGCTGCTCTTTGCCTCCCCGCTGTCTTCTCCATCTCATGCTAAAATTCCAAGGGTTGGTGGTCCCATGCTACCAGTGAAAAGCTGTTTAATTTTGATGATCATCCATTCAAACACAGTACCCTTGGACACAGAAGGGGCTGCTGTCCAGGACATGCCAATTTCAATTCAGAACTCCACAGGGGGAGGCAACTAACAAACAGATCTCTCCATGAAGGACTTTGACTTTGATCAACTCATGAAACTGATCAAGGGTCTGGTGACAAAGAGGTCACGAGATTATAAAAGAGGATTTCACAGTGGCTTTTTCCCCCCCTTCTTCCCCCCCACCCCCCCAAAAGAGTGGAAGGATCTGATTACACAGAAGAAAGGGTCTTTCTGATTTGAAGGAGAAGCCATTTACCAGAGAGGATGCAGAACACACCTAAAGGACTCTGCCTGGAGTCCAAAGCGTGTTCCAGAGTGGTGAGAAAGGTGAGGCAGGCAAACATGCACAGGGGTGTTAGTGTTTTGTCTAGATCTGTATATACCTAGTGTTCAGTAAAATAAAGAGTTGTTGGTTTTGGGAATCCTTAGCAAAGCCTGTGTGTCTGTTCGCTTCCACTGTCGGTTGTCCTTGAAGAGCTGAACTGTTAGCTCCAGAGTACTCATAAGGTTGGAGGTCTGAGAAAGAGTAATAATACTACACAGGCCAAAAAGCTCTAACGCATTCTTCCCAGTTATTCTAAGGAGCTGTTAGTATATTGATTGAAGTGCCGTGAAGTATTGCAAAAAATATTGAAAAGAGAGAGAATTATCAGCAGACAGAAGCAAAACTGATTGCCAAGTAGAAATATATCTAAGAGCACGCATCACCTATTTTACAGCTGCTTAAGGTTGTTTCTGTGCTTTATGATTAGCTATGTGTTGTGGCTAAAAAGTAATAATGTTATAAGTGAAACCACAAGCCAGGGCATTTAGGATGGAAATGGTTATGAGAAACACTATTCACCTTGCAGGTGCAACTACAATATGACACTAGCATAAGAGCAGACAATGCATTAAATATTCCAAACCACAGAGGACAAAATAAAATGGTAGGTTACAGAATTGTTTAAACTCATGCTAAGCTTTATAATTAAGTAGGTTAAAGTTGTTATGATGGCAACATAGTGATAATGGAATGTGGTATTTGATAATGACTGAGTGGTATGCAACAAAGCACAGAGCGTGGAACAAGATAAACAAGAGGGCATTAAAGGCAATGGATATGTTGACGCTGAAAAGTTTTTTTGAAACAAGGAGGCTTAGTTCGAAAAAACTTTTTACCTGTCTATGCAGGCATTTTGTTATTTTGAAATAAGTGCTTCGTTATTTTGAAAAAAAATGAAGCGCTGTTTTGAAATAGCTAAACCTACTTTTATTTCAAAAGAGCAATTCTTTTGAAATACTTATTTTGAAAAAAGCCATTCCAAGCTGTGGAATCAGCTTTACCAGAGCTGGGTGGGACAATATAAATAAACACTGTGTCTCCTATGCCTGTGGTTGCTTCCCGTCTCTTGCCCTGAATGGAAGCCTGTGACAGCCTGCTCTCTGGTTTTGAGCTGGTGTGCTGCTGTGACCCCACCACCCGCTTCCACTTCTGAACCCTGACTGACCACACTTTGCCAGGTGATCACATGCTCCTGAGTCAGTCCACACCAGCCTCCTGCATGTAATCACTCCCAAGCAGTAAGTGTGAGCCCTTTGGCCGCTCAGGTGATGATCTCCAAGCAAGCACCCCCAGCCCCAGATACCACAATGGGAATTTCTGACTTACAAAGAGTGTTCATGTCTATCCATTTAACATTGAAATGGATTGTGCTCAGCCTCCCTCACTCACACCAAGTCCACACAGCTTTAGACAAAAGGAATACTAGTTTATTGGGCAGTGTCTGATTTTATGTGAGTATATAGCAAATCAATGCACAATCATTTCAGAAAGCTGTTAGAAGTAACCACCAGTAAATAAAAGGTATAACATGCATAATACTCTAGAACACTATTAGAAATATGCTCCTCTCCACTCAAGTCCTTCTGAGATGGTTTGCAGGCATTTCTGCCTATTTCTAGACAGGGCCTTATTCTTCCTGTAGATGTTTCAAGATGGAGTGTCCATAGCCAAAGGCCAGCAGCTTCTCTCCTCTTCCAGCTATCTCTCTGTGTTTTTCAGTCTCCTCTCTGCTCCCTCCTTTCTTGCCAAGGTGATTCTTTTGTTAAGCACCTCTCTGTCCCCTGTGCAAATTTGGCTGTTTACATGCTGCTGGAAAACAACTCCACTTGTTTTCTTTTCCCCCTGGGCCACGTAACCTGCTTCACAAAGGTACAGATACACAATGCTATAGGACACACCATACATAGTAATAATGCAGAATATGTTATGATCACTCATGGAAGAACCTTGTATGGTGTATCGGGTATGAAAGCACACAATTCCATTCCAAAAGTGAACAGAAAAGTCACATAGATCATAGCCTAGGGTTGCACAGCTATGCATCCTGTGACAAAGCTACATGCCATTTCCAGAAAGTTCAGCCCAAAAGGGTCATGTGGAGACTCACAACATTTTTAGAATTTTTTCTCATTTGGATAATGGACCCTGAGTGCTGGTGGGGTGGGGAGGTGGTCACACAAAGATGCAGAATAGGACAGTGGCCAAGGTACTGGCTGCCCTGCTGGGATTTTTTCAAATATGCACCACACCCTCACCCTCAAATCCAGCTGGGTTCTGCAATTCCATTCAGGACAGGCATGTGGCTAACTCAGAAGGCATCACTTAAGCCCCTCACCTAAGAGGAGCTTATTGACTGATCCAAAGACTGCAACTTCTGTCCTAGATACTTCACTGCATACTGCTTAGGAAGGCCTCCGAGGCAGGGCCATCCTTAGGGGGTACAGCCAGGGCAATAGTCCTGGGTTGTGTGCTTCAGTGGGCCTCATGGGGCCAAATGGAGTGCACTGTGGCATCTGATGCTGTCCTTAGAGCCATAGGCCCTGGAAGGCCATGCCAGAGGCCATACAATACACCAACTGACCCTGCCCTTGGGGTGGAGTGACTAAAGCCCACCCCACTCCTGGGGGCATACTAGCCAGCCCAGGGCAGGATAAGAGTGCAGAGCCCAGCCTCTGGGACAGCCTGCCCTGCTCCCAGGGCTGGCCCAGTGGCAAGGCAGAGGCATGGAGCCCGGCCTCTGACCCAGAGCAGCCATGCCTCCCAGCACTGGGTGGGGGGAAGGGGCCCCACAGGCTGATTGGTCTTGGGTCCTGCCTATCCCTAGGAATGGCCCTGTCCAGAGGTGTAATTGTGATATAAGGAGATCTGGATCTGAGCTCCCTGCCCCCACCATTTGTGTGGACAAAGGTAAGAGATGCATGTATATCTTGAGAGATCCAATATGCAACACTTTAGCCTTGAGTTGTGTAGGTTGTCAGTCCCAGGGCAAAGGGCTTTTCTTGCCATGGGGGAGATGAGCAGGAAGATGTGAGGTGAGAAAAGCCCAGTGTTGAAAAAGGGGTGAGTAAGACTATAGTATTACAGAGGCTGTGTTCACACACAGGGATTATTTTGATACAAGTTGTGTTGAAACAAACTTGTATTGAAATAATGCCTTATTTTGAAATAACTTAGTCTGAATTAACAAAAAGTTATTTCGAAATAAGGGAAAAGGTGGGAAACGAAATAGCATGTTCACACTGTGAACATGCTATTTCGCTTCCGGAGGGAGCTGCAGGCACCTGTGGGCTTCAGCGCAGCCCAGCGCTGAACCCCGCGGGTGTCTGCAGCCCCGCTCTGCAGGCACCGGCCAAAGGAAACCCCTCAGCACCCTGGCCAGGGTGCTGAGGGGGCAGCCCTTGAAATGTTGTTTCGGAACACCTTGTTCCGAAACAACATGTTCACACGAATTGTTTCGAAACAAGGGTTTCGACACAAGGTTGTTTTGCCCCCAAATGGGGTTTAACTTGTTTCAAAACAACACAATTGTTTCGAAACAATGGCTTCCCATTGTTTCGAAAGAACTGTGCATCGTGTAAACAGCAGAATTCTTATTTCAAAACAACCTCTGTCATTTCGAAATAAGAGTGCTGTGTGAACACAGCCATAGAAACCTGGGAGTAAAGAGGAGGGGGGATTGTGCAGGAAGGTGAAGGGGTTGTAAAATATAATATTAAACATGGGGCTCTCCATCATGAGCAGGCTCAGTGTTAGAGCATAGAACTGGTGTGGGTAAATCCTTTTCAATACAGCTCACTGAAACACAAGGTCTGCCCTAGCAAAGAGAAAGTCTTAGACTTTGTACCATGACTGTAATGGTCCCATCCCCTCAGTGATGTTCATTATATGCAAGACTGAGAGCAAGAACACATGTTCTGGGCGCCTTGGGTCATTGCTTAGAGAGGGCATTAACAAAGTTATTTGTCAATAAATTTTCTAGTTTTTTTAATGGGGCGAGAAATGTTTGGTGTAGAAGTTAATGATAATTTAGGTAGTTGTGGTGCTTACCTAGGTTTGTAATTGACACTCTGCTATGACTAGTTTATGATGAAGAGTTTTAGCTCTGGCATAGTCATGTTCACTAGGGCTGTGTTCACACAAAGGGGGTTATTTCGATACGGTTGTTCCGAAACAACTTGTATCAAAATAACGCCTTATTTTGAAGTGACTTATTTTGAATTAGCAAAAAAGTCACTTCAAAATAAGGAGAAAAGCCGGAATCGAAATAGCAATTCCGGACAACAGTTATTTCGAAACGACTCACCGTCATTTCAAAACAACATGTTCAGACGACGGTTGTTTCGAAACAAGTCGTTTAGAAACCACCATTGTTTCGAAACAACACATTCACACGGCGTGGTTTTGAAACCATTGCAAAACAACATCGTTTCACCCACAGACTAGGTTTAACTTGTTTCGAAACAACTGTGCGTCGTGTGAACAGCCAAAACCTGATTTCGAAACAACCTCCGTTGTTTTGGAAAAAGGAGGCTGTGTGAACACAGCCTAGTAGATCACAAATAACTACATCATTCCCTTTTTAGAGATGAAAAATGAAGTCCAGTAAGTGGAAGTGACTTACATAAGTGCACTTAGTAGGCCATTGGCGGAGTCAGCAGTCTCTCCAATAGGCCTCACAGTTGCTATGTGTTACCTCAGTACTCCTCCCAAGTCCTGTGTGTTTTGTTACTATGGAATGAATATAACCATCATGCTTTGAAATGTTTGCAATATGTAGTTACTAAAAAAGCCTGTGAGAGAAATCTCAGGTGTAGTCTATGTCACAAAAGCTTGGCAACTCTATTATATGGTGGCTACTATAGCTTTAAGTGTGTAAGAGAAGACTAGAGCATCTCTCTCCTTCTCTACCCTGTCTCCCAACATTCCCCACAATGTGTTCTCTGCACACCAACATTTCCAGCCCCATTCCCCATCCCCATTCCATTAAGCCATTTGTTGGCCCTGTAGATGCCATTAGCATGTAAGAAATTGCTCCTCTTCTTGCATACACAGGCAGCACTTTGGTTGCACACTGCCTTAGTTTACATAGCCTAAGCTATACACCAAACTGGGGGCCTCACTTCAGTTATCCAACCCCAGCTGGGTCCCCCACAGCTACTTCAGCTAGCTTTCCCCAGCCACACTCCAGGCCCTCCCAGTCTACCTTTCTCCAAACCAGGCTCCATCTAACTCTGGTGTGTCCACCCATGCCTCAGAGATGTCATGTGCACTTTAACTAATCATGGTTTTCAGATGTTTAAATCGTGTGGATTTGTCAAGAACAAATCCTGCCAAACCAACCTTATTTCCTTATTCAATGGCATTATTTGCCTAGTAGAGAGGGTTGAGCGATGAATGTGATATATCTTGTTTTCAGAAAGGCTTTCTGTGACCCGGGCCTCCTGGGATAACCTTCTGAATGTGCCAAAATCAGGGCAAGCTGCAAAACCAGGGCCAAACCCCCAAACCACTAATGGATGGTACATAAACTAATCTCCCAGTCAGTAACAAAACATGCTTCTGATTCCCCTGTCTGGTCCTCACCAAGCATAATAAAATAGAAACAGCTTCCTTTATTGCACATCAGCACCTCTGGCTCCCACCTAGTCACTAAGTCTCTTGAAGAAATAGGTTCTCCTGACCCAAAGGGCCAGCCACATCACCCCGAACAATATAGGCTTGGATCTTACCCAAAATACCATGCTGCCAGCCAATCCTTTAGTAATTACAACTAAGGGTTGAATAGAAAAGGAAAAGAAACAAAACATGAGAGATGTTAAAGGGTCAAAGTGAATCACATACATACAGATGATTTAGAGTCCATAGGAACCAGCTCCCTGAAGAATTCAGAGTTTGCAGATTAGTCCAATTCCTCTGGCATGCACCCAGGACTTGGGGGGGTCTCAGTCCTCTGTTCAGTCCCAGAAGAATAGGTCCAGAGGAGGGTTTTGATTTCAGAAAGACTGAAGACTAAAGACAAAATGGAGAGGGGGCCACTGCCTTTTATCACCTTTGGCTTCCCCCATGCTCTCAGAGTCCTTGCCAAATCAAAATGGAGTTGAGTCACATGGTCAGCCTGGGTGACTGGTTGAACAGGTTTCTTCCTAGGCCCGGATTTCAATTAATGAGCCATCAAGAGGACAATGGTTCTGCAAACACCCAGTCTGGAGTTGCCTCAGAATCTAACAACTTGGAACACACATAAAAACAAATAGATTTCTAATTTCTAATACAGGCATGACACCCACATATAAACCATATAATCACTCTTAGCAGATGACAGCCTTTCTATTGATACCAAACATGGGATATCACATATGGATTATTACAAGTATGAAATATTAATATGAAAGATAACCATAAACAGTCCCTCAGACCCAGACAGCATCACACTTTCAACACAGTCTTGCATGATATTTTCATCAGAAATCTAGGGAAATGTGGTCTAAATAAAATTACTATAAGGTAGGTGCACAGCTGATTGAAAGACTGTGCTCAAAAAGTAGTTACCATAGTTTTGCTGTCAAACTGGGAGGATGTAGTGAGGCCCTATGTCTGGTGTCCTGGGTCCAGTACTAGTCAATATATTCATTACTGACTTGGATAATGGCGTGGAGAGTATGCTTTTTAAATCCGCAAGCCGAGAAGAGTTACAAGCACTTGGGAGAAGAGGTTTAGAATTAAAAATAACCTTGACAAGTTGGAGAATTGGTCTGAAATCAGCAAGATGAAATTCAGTAAAGACAAGTGCAAAGTACTCCTCTTAGGAGGAAAAATCAAATATACAGCTACAAAATGAGGAATAGATGACTAGATGCTGAAAAGGAGCTCAGAGTCATAGAGGATTGAAAGTGAGCTAACAGTGTGGTGCAATTGCAAAAAAGGTTATTATCATTCTGAGGTGTATTAACAGACCTCAGCTGAAGTATTGTGTCCAGTTTTGAGTGCCACACTTGAAGAGGGATGTGGACAAATTGATCAGAACCCTAGAGGGCAGCAACAAAAACAATGAAAGGATTAGAAAACCTGACTTATGAAGAAAGGGTTTTTTTGGGGTTTTTTTAAGGGCATGTTTAATCATGAGAAAAGAAGACAGAGGGAGACCCTCATGAGTTTTCAACAATGTTGAGGGCTGTTATAAAGAGGCTGGTGGGCAACTGTTCTCCATGCCCACTGAAGGTAGAACAAGAAGTAATTGGTTTAATCTTCTCCCTGAATTCAAGTACACACATAGAGGGGGGCAAATTCAGGTCTAATAGTCCTCATTCCTAACTCTCCCACTACCTCTGCTCCCCACTCCCATGTCACACCTCATGTTGTCCAACTATTCCCAATTTCTACCTTCCCATTCACCTCAGTTCCCACTCCTTCCCTATCACCCATTCCCATTTATCTTCCCATGGTCCTCCACCCCTAGCTCCAGATCCAACTCCCAACCCCTATTTCCACCACCTCTGTCACCGCAATCATGCTCCCCAGCAAGTGTTAACATGTGTAATTTATTTTCTTTTCAAAAACAGCTTGAGTGTCTTCTGAATCATTTCCATTACTCAGATTACAGTTTTCCAAAATAACAAAATTAACAAACGCTTGACAGAGACAGACTTTAGTCAAATGTTTACAGTTCATTCTCAGATTTCTACTTTGGGTGGCTTTCAAACTCTAAAGTTGCTAGAATCTGTGAACTGTAAGAACTGGGTTTTTGGGGAGGGGGGGAATGACGGGTCTGAGGAGCAGGAAGGTGCTATATTTTAGGAACACCTTATTCAAATTACCCCAACTTCAGGTCAGTGAATCTTCTCTGGACCTCTGAGGCACAGCAAATTTCAAGATAATCCATGTAAATACAAGGATTTTCAAGTAGTTTGGAGACTTATACTTTAAACAGGGAAATCTTAACCATAGCAGAGCTGGCACACCACTAAAATATTGCATGAAATAAAGCATTAATTGCTGTGCTGGACACAAATCCTCAGCCCCAGACAATGCTGAAAGGAGGAGCTTGTGGGAAAGATGGAAGGGGCTCTACACAGACATCTGCAGTATAGGCAGCTCCAAAAGTTGTGATGGGGCCCATGAATCTCTGTGTGATTTTGTCAGCTGAAGAACAGTACCATATAGAGAAGATAGTCCTGGGACAATAGCGCCATTCATCCGGGTGGGTGTTCTCAGCCCTACTTCACCAGTCAGTGCATGGGAGCCTGTCATGGGCACTGTGCCTGCCCGTTCTCACCTCCTTATCGTAATCTCCTACTCACCTCCTCACCAACAGGGCTGGTTTTCCTCAGCTGCTGGTTCACATGGAGCTAAGGAGAGGAATTAAGACCCCTTCAGAGCAACAAGGCCTCCAAAAGCCTGGCTCCCACATGTGGGACAGGGAGAGAAGGCAAAGACATCCCCAGAGGGACAGAGGCCTCAGATCCCAGCTCACATGACAAGGGCAGAGAGGAGGTAATCATACCCCACAGAAGAGCAGTGGTAACCCATATATCAGCACACTTATGGAAAGACAGGGGTTGAAGCATCCCTTCTAGATCCCAGCTCTCAACCACTGAATTTAGAAAGAACTTTACTGGAGGTTAGGAGAGGAGGTACAGGGAAACTAGAACAAAATTTGGAAAGCAAGCAATTAATTACCAATACCTGTTAGGTAAAGTGTCCACCCACCCCTGTGTTATCCTATTCATCAACCTCTGGTAGATGAGACATGAGTGGCCAAGGCATTCTAACCACTTCTCTCCACAGCAATCTTTGTCACGTTTTTTGTCGAGGGTGGAATCCAGCGATTCTAGCTGTCTAGTATTTCCTGCAGAGCTGCAGGAAGCAGATGAGATCTGTGAAAGAAGTGTGAGCTTTATGATTAAATTATGTAACTTGATAGATTCTTAGGGCATGACCTAATCAAGATTTCTGGATATCATGGCATCACCAGCTCATGCTGTATTAGCTTTGTCATTCATGTGAAATTCTGAGCTGCTTTTTTTTAGTTCCACTGATGTTTTTCTTATAGTGATTGCTTTGGCATGAAATCACTCAGTGGGTTTTCATTTTTGTACATTTATATTCATATTGTCTTATGTGGCCTAAAAATCTAAAGCCATGAACTGTTATGGCTTGAGATCATACAAAAACATTAAGAATTAACATGCTCTGTAGCATTATCAGTAGGGAGTATTTACTAAATTGCTATTGCTGTAGAAAAATAACACAATCTGTTGACAAGTTTCTCTTTGTGAACCAAAAGTTTCATTTCTCTTTGCTAAGAATGATGTTTCATGGTATCGATCTAGGCCAGTGGTTCTAAACCATTATGTCAGGACACATTACTATGTCGCCACACAGCGGTAAGTGTGTCATTGACAACCAGGAAGATGGCTGCATTTGATCTAGAGGGAGTAGGCTAGTGTGTCCTGTAGAACTGCAATATGCTGCCAAGTGTGTTGCGATCCACAAAAGGTTGAGAACAACTGAACTAGGCCTTGAGTATGTCACTGAGTCTCAAAAAGACTGAATTAAAAACCAAGACTTTCTCAGGCCTCAGCTGAAACTTTGTATTCCCTACCATTTTTCAAGAAGAACTATAAATTGGTCTTGGAGTTCTCTCTTGTAGGAGCAGTGCTGCTGAAGAAGTTTGTTTTGCTTAATAGACTGTGTTAATGGCTTGATTTTTGTCATGGTTTGTCTGTTACAGACATGCCATCTGATCTTCTCAGCCTCCCTAACACAGACGATTGCAGCAAGCATCTGACAAAGCGGGATTTTCTCCCATGAAAGCTCATGCGAAAAATAAATCTGTTATTTTTAAAGTGCCACACGACTCCTTGTTTTTTTTTTAATTGCAGCAAGACAAACAACAAGTCCTGTGGCACTTTTAAAGACTAACAAATTTGTTTATCACATGAGCTATCATGGGAGACAATCCCCACTTTCAAAGCATCTGACAAAGTTGGATTTTCTCCCACAAGAGCTCGTGCGATAATTATATTTGTTAGTCTTTAAAAGTGCCTCAGGACTCCTGGTTTGTCTTGCTGAACTAGACTAACATGGATACCCCTCTGGAAATTGCAGCTAGGTTGGCATTAAGTCTTGTGTCTGAAGGAAAAAAAAAAGTCTTAAGAGCTTCAGTTTTGCTCAGGAATGTGACTTTAGGGCCAAGAGATTTTAATGAGAGCTGGAGTTCAAAGTTCATTTCCAATTCATGGGGAAACCTGCAAAGGGGCATTTCCCACGAAGCTGTTGTAAGCACATCAGTGACTGCGGTTTTCTTAGATCCAGAGAGAGAAATAAAAAAGCCTGGCTCTCACTCTGTTTTAATCGGCTGCTGATTATTTTGTGCTGTTTATTTCTTCTGTGGCCTCATCTACATTTAAAATTTACATCAGCCTAACCACTTTGCTTCAGTGTGTGAAAAATTCACATTCCTTTGTGACATAGTTAAGTTAAACAAACCCCTAGGGTAGTCACAGCCAGGTCAATGGAGGAATTGTTCCATCAACCTAGCTACCACTGTGCAGGGATCTGGAATAGTTATATGAATGGAAAAGCCTCTTCCAGAAATGTGGAAGCGTTTATACTTCAGTGGCAGAGCTGTGGTTGTAGCACCCACAGTGTAATCATAGTCTTGGTTTTGTTTGATCTTTGAGGCAGCATTTGCAGCTGATGACTGGTGTGAGGATAATGAAGGCACTGTATAAAGGTAGGGAATCAGTTGTACTTCTGAGGGTTGTACTTTAGTTGGTTGAAATAGGCAGGGGTGTTGCTGGCTGGGGGAGGGACCCAGGGCATAGGCCCAGGCCTGGCCCCCAGCCTGCAGGCCCCACCCCCTGGCCAGGGACAGGGACAGGCGCTGTCGCACTGCCGCGGGTGGCCAGGCCCCGGATCCCTGGCAGGGGACGGGGCTGCTGCAGCCAGGCCCCAGATCCCCGGCTGGCGCTGGCACTGGGGGTCGGGGCACATCCCCCAGAGTGCCCAGCACCAGCAATGCCCCTGGAAATAGGTGAGCTAGACAAATGTTAGAGTGATGCACTGAACGTCCCTTGTTCACTGCGTGCTTCTGCTAGGTTTGTTGGTTTGATTTCCTTTCCTGTAAACAGTCAATGGCACCAGAACCTGTGACCGCTGACAGCTCTTGCTGTTATCGCAAGTCTTGTGGCAGTTAGAGTTTTCTTAAAGCCCAAGATCCTGGAATCCTGTGATTATAGAAGAATAATTAAAAAATATATATATATGGAAGTGGAGAGCAACCAGTTCTCCAGGTACAGATAAAAATCTTGGGAATTTGAACCAAATGACAGAAGAAAAAGCCTGAAAATAAAAAGAGCACCATTTAAATAATTCTCATTAATTTCAAACACTTGGAAACCCCCACACCAGGAGTTTCACACCTACAGCTTCAGTGCCAGGATTTCTAGCTAGGACTGTAACAGGACCCATTCCCTTGTTTATGAGGCAAAGAAGTGGCTGTACAATACACACTAACCCTGGATTATACCCAGCCAGTGACTACACCTCTCTCTATCCTGGAGAGAAGGCTCCAGTCTAGAGAATGATGAGTGAGGCTCAGCCAGTGTCGGATTTCCCATTAGGCACTGTAGGCACAGTGCCTAGGGCCTATGAAATTTTTAGGGCCAACAAAGGAGGGAAAAAAATAAAAAAGAAGAAAAAATAAGGAAAATCACATGGTTTAGCATTAGAATAGTTTAAAGTGCATCATGTCAATCAACATAATTCAATTGGTGTTTACCTCTCTTTTTGCTCATTCGGAGTGAAAGTGCCTAGGGCCTACGAACACCAAAATCTGGCCCTGGGCTGAGCCACAAGGAATGCTGGAAGTGGATGTTAATGTGAGTATTTCTTGCTAGATTTCTTTAGGGGCATTTCTTTTGTAAATGTTTGTGAAGCCCCCTTTTGTGAGGGACTCACTTCTCCACTCCAGAATCAGCAACTTCTGTTTCTTCTCATGAAGTTCCACAGGAACTAACATAAGAAACCTTGTTCTGTAGCATAATGGTTATTGTACCTCCTTCATAAACTTTCACGCTGGTGTTTGAGTCTCTGTTTAGCCTTCTCCTCTATTTAATATTGAAAAGGACTGCATGTTTGAGGTGCCTGCATTAAAGTTTAACTTTTCAAAAGCTGATTCTTTAACCATTTTCTCAAATATATAGCTATATAACTGGATTTTATGTTGTTGTTGTTGATACATTGCATTTGTGGGCCAAAAGGCTTTCAAATTTTACCCAGCAGTCCTATTTTTACCAACACTGTGTAATCAGAACCCTACAAGCTTAATGAAATGTGAACGTTCAACAAAACCAATGGACATTTTTTGTCTGGAAATGGCAGCGGAAAGTTGCCTCTTTTACCCTTTAAGAATGTTATTTTTTCTCCAGAAAAAAAGTGAGAAAAAAGTGGATGTGGATGCGAGGTTTAACCCCTCCATGTTCCCTTTTTTTAGAGGTGGTAAAAAAACATAAGGGGGGGGGGATTGGCACTGAAATGAAAAATGTTCAGAAAAAGTCCAAGTGAAGCAAAACGTCTTTCCTTTTTTTTTTTCTTTTTGTGGGTTTTATTTTCTAGATTTCCTTCAATTCTTAGCCCCTTATCTCCAGCCTTGTTCCGATCCACTATGACAACTACCATTTCCACATGGTTCTCCCCCCCCCCCCGTGGAAATGGGATGTGTAAATGTTGCTCTAGTACAGAATCCCCATCCTTCCCATGCTGCTTTCACCCCCACCCCATTCTGACCATGGACTCTCTGTAACTAGAGCAACAAAGACAAGCTGCAAGGGTGTGTCCTCAGGATTAGACCCTTATGCAGAAGAGTCTGGTCTATGGTTCCTTTGAACAGAGCATCTCAGAAGGAAATGTGATGAAAGGAGAGGCATGAGCATGAGGCTAGCTAGAAGAAGGATAGCTGGAAGACCTGCAGGTCAGTGCTTCCTATTCTTTTGATGTCTTCCGATCCCTGCTGGATACCCTTCTGAAAGATAGGCCATAGTCAAACACAAGTTATTGACTTCAAAATGGGAGAAGTCAGTTCCTCTGCAGTAATTCCCAACCTGTGACCTGGGTGCCAAAAGTGGCCTGCTGCAGGGACTTTCAAAGTGGCCCTCCACTCCCCTTCTACTGGCTACAGAAAGGAGCTGCTGATGCCTAAGGTGACAAGCAGAGAGCTCTGCCACATGGCTAAAAGACTGGTGCAGGCTCCTTGCTGCAGCCAAGGGGATGGGAAATCAAGGCTTCCCTCCCCCTGACTGTAGCAGGGAGCTCAGCAAACTTCTCCCTCTGGGTGCCTAGGCACTGGTGTCCCTGCTGAAATCAGAAAGAGAAAGGAACTGATCTCCCATCCCGCTGGCTGCAGAAGAGATCCACTGCCTAAGAATCCAGTTGGAGCACTTGGAGCTACAGGATGTGTGCAATTTCCCCGCTGCAGCCTGGGGTGTGGGAGAGTAGTAAAAAGGGAGGAAGCCCCTTTCCTGAACTCCTTCTGTTTGGCTACAAGGAGGATGGGGATAAAGCTGCTGGCAGAGACTGGTGGCCCTTCAGGATTGTAACAATATCATCTGTGGCCCTTGGGCCAAAAAGGTCAGGAGCCACTTCTTTCTAGCATACAGAGGATTGAACTAGTACAGCTGATTTAATGGCACTGGCAGGTCTCAGAAAGCAGGAATTCCACTTGACTGTACCCATTCAAGAGACACATAGGGTACGTCCACACGAGGGTTTTATTTTGAAACAACCACTGTTGTTTCAAAATAAAACATGCCATGTCCACACAACATTTCTTTATTTTGAAATGACAGAGCCTGTCATTTCAAAGTAATAAAACATAGAGTGGAATCAAAATAACCCTTGTTTCGAAAAGGTCATTTCGAAACAAGGCAGTTGGGACACCTTGATTTGAAACAACCCCTTCCGAAAGAGGGGTTAGACATTCTTCGCACCCTGGGAGGAAGTCCTCCTCCCCCAGCACCCTGGCCAGGGAGGCCATCAGCACCCTGGCCAGGGTGCTGGGCGAGGTCGGGGCTGCACAGCAGGTGCTGGGGGTGGAGGGGCTCCAGCCCCCTGGGTTGGCAGGAGCGGGAACCGCTTTCCCCGCTCCAGCCCCGAGGCTGCAGCAGGGAGAGCAGGTTCTGCTTCCACGAGCCCACGGGGGCTGGAGCAGCCCGAGGACTGCAGCGGGGTGAGAGGGTGCCGCTCCCGCCAGCCCGCGAGGGTTGGAGCAGCCCAGGGGCTGTAGTGGGGAGAGTGGGGGGAGAAGCCCCAGGTCCCTCTGGCTGCCTTGCCCCCCTGCTGTCAAGGGGGTCCAGCTGGCTCCTGCCCCTGCTGCGGGGTGCAGGAGCTGGCAACCCCAACAAGGGGGTCCAGCCTCCTGTCCACTGGATGCTTGCAGGTGTCCAGGGATGATGCCTGCTGTCCCAGCCCCTGCCAGGCTCCCCAGCCTGGTCCATTTCACAGATGTGAAATGGACCAGGCTGGAGCCCCTTGACACTGCAGCCTGGTCCATTTCACAGAAGTGAAATGGATCAGGCTGGGAAGCCTGGAAGGGGCTGGGACAGCAGGCATCACGCCTGGTCGCTTGCAGGCAGCCAGGGGCTGGGGCACCAGGGTGCGAGAGAGCTTTGCCGCCGCAGCTCCACCTCCTCCCAGACTGGGCAGCAGTGCAAGCGGCTCCAGCACCTGCTGCTCCACTAGCTTCCGGGTGCCAGCTCCGGACCCTGCACAGGCTGGCAAGCCCCGCAGGCCAGCTTGCGGACCACCCAGCTCCAGGTTTGCTGGGGCAGTGGTGGAAAGCTGGCTGGGGACCTGGCACACCACCACCCCCGCCATTAAGGGGGGCAGCAGGGTAAGCCAGCTCTCTGCCAGCTCCCCGACAGACCCAGGCAGCATGGCCAGGGGGATCCAGAAGCCGGCTCCCCCCAGCAGTGCTGGGGCTGCAGGCTCCATGCCCCAGGGCGTGGGGAGCCCGGCTCTCACCCATGCTTCTGGGTCTGCAGGCCGCCCCAGGGTTTGTTCCTCACTGGCCCATGAGCAGCAGGAGACACAGGGCAGGGGGATCCCTGACCTTGGGGCTGTTTTCCCCTGCCTGGCTCTCCAGGGTGAGAGCCAGGCAGGGGATTGGGTGGCAACATGGCTCTGCCAGTGGGCCATGTTGCCACACTTCCCATGCTGCCTCTCTGCTAAATCGAAATAGCATGTCCACACGCAGGGCATCCTATTTCGATTTGAGCGCTCCCCTTAATTCGAATTAACATTTTCTTCATTCGAATTAACATCATTCTATTCAATAGCTTTCCTTGCCTCAAGTAGGGAGGCTCAAACCTCAGGCCTCATGAGTCAAGCTAGTATACTGTTACTAAATGAGCCACTCAGCCCTGTGTTGCAAGAGAGCATTCACACTGTATGCTGTACTATGCAGACCAGTGAACACCAGTATAGGAAACAGACACCAAGGAAGGGCAAAGTCTTCCCAGACATGGGCTTTTCCCTCAAAACCCACTTCGATCCTACATAAATCTCCATCTTCAAATGAAATTTGAAGGGATGACACACAGTTCAGCTACCAGACTGGAACAATTGCCAGGTCCATAGAGCAGACCTTAAGACCATCTCAACAACTTCAGTAGGTCAGACTAATGGTCTGGCTAGCTCAGTACACTGTCTTCTGACAGTGGCCAGTGTGAGATGCTTCAGAAGGAAAGAACAGAGCAAGGCAAAAATTAAGTGGAACAATCCCCTGTCATCCAGTCACATCATTTGACAGTCAGCAGCTTAGAGACATCCAGAGTATAAGATTGCATTCCCTGAACCTTGTGGCTTACAGCCATCAGTGGACCTGTCCCCTGTGAAGTTACCTCAGACTTCTTTAAACGCCGTTATACTTTTGGCTTTCACAACATCCCCAGCAGTGAGTTCCCCATGCTGACTATGCCTTATATGAAAAAGTACTTCCTTGTGTTTTTTTTAAACCTCCCCAATAGGTTCTGGCCAGTCAGCTCCCTCCACCTGTTCACAGTGGAATTTTAACACAATGTCATCCATTTTCACACCTGGCCCAGGACCCCCATGCTCTCTGTGAGGGGCCCACCCCCTCTCACCTTTCATGTCCTGTTTGTTCCAACATGAAAGCTAGGACTTGAGTTCCCAGATCTTTAAAAGCCATGGAATTACCCAGTTAACCCTCAGGCTTTCTGGGTAATGGCAGTACCCAAGTGTGGAGTGGAGTCAGGCCCTGGTAGGACTCACTATATTGTAATGCAGTATTTTTTTATACATTCACCAGAATGGCCGAGTGGTTAAGGCGTTGGACTTAAGATCCAATGGGCATATGCCTGCGTGGGTTCAAACCCCACTTCTGGTAATGGGCGTTTCTCCATGTCAATGCCTAAGGTCTTTAATTGCCAAGACACTGCAACTGAAGACCCGCAGCTAGCGCAGGGCTGTTTGGTCTGGGCTATGGCAAGGTGAATGGATCCCAATGTTTTGGCCAGAAAATCTCCACCACAAGTAGACAGCCCCCCAGTGTGAGCCTAGGCCAGGATTGAGTTTCTAGTTGCACTGTAGATATGCCCACAGATTCAGATTCCAGGGGATTCAAGACTCTCCCTGCCCACCAGCCCCCAGGGGAATCTTTGGCATGATTAATAGAAACCATTTTCTTGTTCCTGTCTTCTTATTGTAATGAATTAGTTACAAAGCCACCTCATTTTTGATCTTCATCCAAACAGCACAGAGGTAAGTGATTAATTTAAGCCCCTCCTTAACTCACAGGGTTTGGCTGAGGTTTTTCTGTAGCTTGCAAATCAGACTAGTTCCCAACAGTGAATTTCCAGGCTGGCTGGTAAAGCTAAGATTTGAGTTCCTTGGGCGAAACCAGCTGCAGCAAATCTCCATGTCTCCCTTCCACTTGCCCACCATGGACTTTTAACCCCACTAACCTCTACAGCCCATCCAAAGACTTCCACCCTCTGTGAGGGACCCAGCCTATTCCATCTTCCCTCTCCTCTCTGTGCTGACAACCAAGAGAGGTCTGAGTCCTCAGAATGTCCAAAAAGCTCTGCAATGCTCCAGTTCACTGTTGGGGATGTTGGATAGTCACATTTTCCTTAAGTGAAGGGGAAAAGCAGCCTGATATGGACGGCGCCACAGCAGCCTGGATTGTGCAGTAATTCAAAGGTTGTGGGCATGAATTAAGTCATGTGACCAGGGGCTGTGTGCCACTGCTTCATGGACCTGGGCTTTGCAAAGCACTTCCTTTGGCAGGTGTCCTTGTGTGCGCACACAAGGATCTCCGACGATGCATGCGCACACAAGGATCTCCGGCTTGTGAACATGGGACAGCAAACAGGGGAGTTTGCGAGGGAAGGAGTTGGTGCCAGGTGCATCTTATTGAAGGATCCCAGGGGGTGGGTGGGCGCAAGCCCACCCACTTCTAAAGCCGTTCCCCCAACCTAAGGGGGAAGCGGCACTAAATGGGGCTCCAAAAGATTCTGGGGGACAACTAAAGAGAAAACAGGGATGGGTGTGAGGGTCACGGGTTCAAAACTAGGGTTGCAGAAGGGGATACCGAGCAGAGAACCCCGGACAGCGCCCACTGCTCCCAAAAGCTGTCGAGGGATCCAGCGGATGCTGCCCAGAGGAACTCTGCCCAGAGACATGCACGGACGAGGGAGCGGAAATAGGCCCTACAGTCGCAGGCCCCTCCCTCTGCCAACCTCCTCTCTCGAGTTATATAGGTAGCTACCTTGGCGTAAGCCAAGAGGAGGTTGGCGAGGAGGTCCCGCGACTTGGTGGGGCCACGGATGGGGAGTGCATAAAGGTACAAGTGTGGGGAAAGTGCAGCCAGACCCTCAATAGGAGGTTCTGGAGGAGCCGGAAAAGGGGCTGCAACCTGGCGCAGTCTAGATAGACGTGCGCCAGGGTCTCCCTCACACCGCAAAATGGGCAAGTATCGGGGCGAGGGGTGAACCGCGCCAAGAACACGCCCGTGCTCACGGCTCCGTGTAGGAGCCGCCAACTGATGTCCCCGGTGGGCCTTGGAGTGAGGGTGGCATACAAACTGGCCCACCGGGGTTCCTCGCCCACCGCGGGTGGAATCAGGTCCCGTCACTTTGTATCAGGGCAGGACGCTAGGGCGAGGAAATGGATGGTATGGAGCATGAGCGTGTACAGATATTTTCGAGGTGCAGTTCGGAAAGAGACCGGCTGCAAGTCTAGCAGCCGGCTCAGGGTATGGGGTGGGGATGCCCAGGGGGGCTGATGGGGCCGAGGCCCGATCAACAGTTCCAGAGGGCCAGGGCTGAGAGGGGGGCGGGGAGTTCCCTCTCACAGGTAAGCCCGAGCAGCAGGAGGCAAGGCCGCCCTCACCTCCTGGAGTAGGCGCCGGGGGGTACGAGGGTTGAAGAGTCCCATGAGCCGAGCCAGCTCATGGGGATCCACCCAGTCCCCCCGGGCATAGTCCAGGAGATCTCCGACCCGGGTGACACCTGCCATGACCAACCTCTGCCTCACGGAGGGGGCCTCCGCCACCTGCACACCGAGATGGAGGTTGTGTAGCAGGGGCTCTGCGAGGAGGTCCTCCCCCTCGGTGGGTGTAACCGACCTGGAGGCTGCAATGAGCCTCCAGGTCTGGAGGAGGTCATGGTAGAAGACCGGCAGCTTGGAGACGTCTCGCGGAGCACGTCTCAGGTCGAAATAAAAGAGCTGCCGGTCGTATCGGAGCCCTCGGTAGCGGCGGAGGAAGGTACGTGCCAAGTGGCTCCATGCCAGACTACCTGCACCATAAAGGAGCCTCTGCAGGGCCTGGAGGCAGAAGGTGTGGACCTGGCTGTGGACGCAGCACAGGCCCTGCCCCCCTTCCTCCAGGGGAAGGCTCAGAGTCCCTGCAGAGACCCAGTGCAGTCCTGGCCAGAAGAACTCCAGAATTGTCTTCTGGAGGCTGTCCAGGAAGCCTGGGGGTGGGCTCAGGGTGCTGAGCCGGTGCCAGAGCATGGACAGGACGAGCTGGTTGATGACCAGTGCCCGTCCCCGAAGGGAGAGGCACCACAGCAGTCCTGTCCAGCTCCGGAGCCGGTCAGCAACCCTGCCCTCTAATTCATGCCAGTTGTCCCCTAGGGACGGATGGGTGGCAGAAAGGTAAACGCCCAGATAGAGCAGCAGACCTGCTCTCCACCGGATGGCCTGAAGCGTGGGTGGGAGGGAGCTGACCGGCCACCTGGCCCCTAACATCAGGCCAGAGCTCTTGACCCAGTTGACCCGGGCGGAGGAGGCTGCCGAGTAGATGGCCTGACAAGCCTACAACCGCACCAGGTTGCCCGGGTCCTGGACCATGAGGTGTACGTCATCAGCGTATGCCGACAAGACCAGCCGCAGCTCTGACTCAGGGAGCACCAACCCTGTCAGCCTCCGACGGAGGAGACAGAGGAAGGGCTCGATGGCCAGAGCGTACAGCTGGCCCGACAGTGGACAGCCTTGACGCACTCCTTGCCCGAAGCTGACAGGCTCGGTCAGGGTCCAGTTGAGCTTGACCAGACACTCCGCGGAGGCGTACAGCACCTGGAGAAACCCCACAAACCGGGGCCCGAAGCCAGACGCCCACAGGGTGCCCAGGAGATACCTGTGGTCCATCCTGTCGAACGCTTTCTCCTGGTCCAGGGCCAGGGGGGCGAACGACAGACCATCTCTACACCCAAGCTCTAAGAGATCCCGGACCAAATAGAGGTTGCTAAAGATGGAACGGCCCAGGACGGTGTAGGTCTGGTCGGGATGGATCACTTCCTGCAGCACGGACCCCAGGCACAGCGAGATGGCCTTGGCTACTATTTTGTAGTCCGTGCTGAGGAGTGAGACGGGACGCCAGTTCCGAAGATCGCAGAGGTCCCCCTTCTTGGGCAGCAGGGCCAACACTGCACGCCAGCAAGAGAGGGGGAGCTCTCCGCTCTCCTCGGACTCGGCCCAGACGACGGAGAGGTCTGGGCCGAGGGCGTCCCAGAATGCACGGTAGAACTCCACAGTCAGCCCGTCCATGCCTGGAGACTTGTTATTGGGCATGAGACGTAGGGCTTCCGAGAACTCGGCTAGAGTGAGAGGCAGCTCCAGCCGGTCCCGGGCACCCTCGCTGACCGTGGGAAGTTCATTCCACAGCACCCTGCAGGCGTTAGGGTTGGTCGGATCCGGGAAGAAAAGACCGACGTAGAAGGCCCTGGCCCTTCCATGCATCTCCCCCGGATCCGTGAGGGGGGTGCCGTCCTCCGCCAAGAGGCAGGTGACGTGCTTTTTAGCCCCCCTCCGTTTCTCCAGGGCATAGAAGCAGGAGCCGCGATCCATCTCCTGAAGGAGCTGGATGCGGGATCGAACGAAGGTGCCCTGGGCCCGAAGGTCCTCAAGGGCCTGCAGCTCCTCCCGCTTCTCCTGGTGCACCTCGCGGAGCGCCGGATCCTCAGGACTGATGGCCATACGCCTCTCAAGCTCCAAAACCTCCCAGTCCAGCTGCTCTATCCCCGCATCCTTCCGCCGGCTGGCCCCCCGGGTGTAGTCACGGCAGAAGAGCCGGGCACGCACCTTCCCCACGTCCCACCAATGCCGCGCTGAGGGAAAGGCGGCCCTCTGCCTCCTCCAGGCCAGCCAAAACTCCCAGAAGGATGCCACAAAGCCCACATCCTCCAGCAGGCTGTTGTTAAAGTGCCAATAGGCCGGCCCCAGCCTCTCCGCCGAGAGAGAGGCCGTCACAGTCACCAGATGGTGATCCAAGAAAGGGGCCGGCCAAATGCTGGAGGAGTGGGCCCATGCAAGATGATGTCGGGACAGATAAATGCGTTCCAACCGGGAGTGGCACGACCGATGGTCCCCCACCCAGACGTAGGTGAAAGTCACCCCATCGTCCAGGTGGTGGTCGCGCCAGACGTCCACCAGGGAGTGATGGTCAGTCACCTCCCTGAGGACGTCCGCGGTGGCCGGACACTGCTCGGTCCCCGTGCAGTCCCGTTCCTCAAGGGTGGTGTTAAAATCCCCACCGACGACCAGGCACTCTCGAGGATCCAAGATGCCGAGGAAGGCGGCTGCCTGACAATAAAATTGCACCCGCTCCGGGCCCGATGTCGGGGCATAGACGTTGACCAGATTCAAGGCCAGCCCCTCCATACGGACCCGGAGGTGCAGCAGGCGGCCCGGCACAATCTTGGCGACCCCCAGCACCTCAGGCTGCAGGCTGGGGGAGAACAGGGTGGCCACACCACCGGAGTGGGTGGCCAGATGGCTTAGGTACAACCCGTTCCCCCACTCCAGCTGCCAACTGGGCTCGGCGGCTGGATCCGTGTGGGTCTCCTGCAGGAAAACCACAGAGTACCCCCCCTCCCGAAGGAAGGAGAGCACCTGGGTCCTGCGGAGACCCCACCTGCAGCCATTGGTGTTTAATGTTGCAAAGATGATTGGTGCCATGAGGGTGGCTGGGGGGGATCCTTGGAGGTGGCAGGAGTGCCAGCGGGCTCTGTCAGGCCACGCAACAATCCGTGACTGACCCCGTAAGTCATGAGGGAGTCACGGAAGGTGCGGGCCCTCTGGTAGTCCGTAGCATCCCGCTTCCCAGTCCCTTTACCCTCCTTCAGCAGGGCCCTCACAGCATGGAGGACAAGATGGAAGTCCCCCCAGCGCTGCAGGGCGAGCCGCACCCGGTTCCTGGCCCCACGAGTGTTGGCCAGGAACGCGCGCAGCTCCTCCGGCAGCACCAGCGGGCCCGGGAGTGGAGGTTCCCGGCCATCGTCCGGTCGGGTCTCGGAATTGGCCCCACAGCCAGCCGGGAGTAAAAGACAGGGCGCAGAGCCCCATCTTGGTGCCGATGTTGTGGGCACCATATCTCCCGGCTGAACCCCGGTGCAAGGAAGGGTGGCGGTGGAGGGAGGACAGCAGCCCCAGGGACAGGGGGAACCACAAATACCACCTCCCGGGAAGTGGCTGGTGGCATCGGGAGAGCCACCATCCCGGGGGTGGTAGCAAAATGGGATGGGGCTAGGTTAGGAAAGGGGGGGGCGATAAAGGGAGGGGTGGGGTTAGGGGCAGGAATAGAAGTGATGGCAAGAGGGGGTGGAGTGGTAGTGGGAACAGGAGCCCCAGCGGTCAAGCCATCGGGGTGCAGCTCCCCTTGACCGGGCACGGGATTTTCTGGAAGGAAGTGAGGAACGGGATCCGCGCTGACGCTGGGCGCGGGTTGGTCCCCCACACCCTCAGCGTCAGATACGGGGGAATAAACAACTGAGGGTAAGGGCAGATGTCCCCCCAGGGACAATACCCTGGGACACGGCTGCTCAGTGCCATCCGTCGCCTCAAGAGGCTCGGTGGCCGCTGTTGAATTAGCCACAGCAGCCGGGCAGGTGAAGCAACCCAGGGGTGTCCCCGGGATAGGAGTAGGGACAGCAGACAGAGGCTGGGATTCGGGTTGGGTCTGGGGCAAGGGGGGGGCGGCAAAACATTAGTGCCACCCAGATCAAGGCCCGCTGGTAGAGGGTCGTCCTCCCTTGCAGCTGCCAAGGTCAGACCCAGGGCCTCGATCTCTGCATATATGGAGCCTAAGCCTCCCTCTGCCTCAGCCGTAGATGTGATAAGAGATTCCAGGGGGGCAGAAGTGGCTCCATCCACAGCCTCCCCAGGAGAGGGATCAACAGGGGCCTCCTGGAAGGGGGCGGTGCTGCTCCCCTCCTCTACTGCATCCATCTCCTCAGCCGGAGCCTCCTGCTGGACCTCACCAGAGGGCGCAGCAAGCGGCTCATCGTTAAGGGTGTCACCCTCAGCCCCCCGCCAAGACTTCCAGGGGGGCCCCCTCCCCATCTGGTATGCTGGGGAGGGACAGAGCCTTCTTTCGCTTGCTGCGCGTCCTCTGGGGGAGAACTTGGCCCTCTAAGATGGTGTCTGAGGGCCAGCCAGCAGGGGCGGGAACAGGCGGCAAGGGCGAAGGCTCTTGGGGAAAAGGAACCGGGGGAGGGACATCAAGGGGACGGGAACCCTCCCCCTAGGGTGCGCCCTCTCCCGTATCTGGGGCCTCCACCACGGCCGCTGCCCTCTCCTCTCTGGGCCCCGTCCCAGATGGTTCAGTGAAGGAGGCGACGGGGCCCGGCCACTCCTCTGGGCATGGTGGGGCTGTTGACCCCACGTCCAGAGAGGCAGAGACAGCCGTGTTCCTCGATGGAGGAGAGGCAACTTGAGTGGCCGGGTGGGTGGGGTCGCCGGCGGTGGTGTGGCCAGCGCCCGTATCAGCTCCGGGGGGCCCAGTTGCTCCCTCATCATGCTGGGCCAAGGGGCAGTCCCTCCGGACGTGCCCCGTGGCCCTACAGAGGAAGCACCAGGCCTCCCCCGAAGAATAGAAGATCTTATAATGGGCCCCTTGATGAGGCACCATGAAGGACCCCTCCAGTGCCACCCTGTCACGCGCCCCCGCCAGCGGCAGTTGGATTTGCACCTGCCGGCGGAAGAATAGAACATGACGGATGGCGGGGTCCTTGCAGCCCAGTGGGAGAGGGCTGATGATGGAAATTGGCTTCCCCAGGGTGGAGAGGAGGGGAAGCAGGGTGGCATTAGGGAGGAAGGGAGGAACGGAAGTAAGGACCACCTGTACGCCCAGGTCCTCCAAGGGTTCCACCGTCACGTGGACACCCCCCACCGCCAAGCCCCTGACCACCGCCTCCTGTGCGGCGGCCTCCAATGCTAGGAAGAATACCATCTTCCCAAACATCTTGGAGGCCGCCACAATGGCCGAGGGCCCCACCACCCTCGCCATCGCCTGCACGTAGGTTTCGACGTGGGGCGAGGCAGCCACCAGGAGGCAATGGACACCGTGCCTCCTGGTCAAAGAGGGGAAGGGGCCCCAGCCCCCCGAGGTCGAATTCGAGGAGGCGGTGCGGGCTGATGATGTGGCAGTGGGTGGAGGGGTGGCAACTGCCTGGGCATATGATCTGGGGGCAGAAAGACCCCCAGAACTGGTGGAGGGAATGGCAGGGGAAGAAGGGGCCGTAGTCGGTGGTGGGGCTGCAGGAGCAGCAGGGCCCTTGCTCGCCTTTTTCCCCTTGCTCTTTTTCCCGGCTGAGGGGGTCGGGGCGGCAGTAGTGGAGGCCCCTCCCGTGCCCACTGCCTCAGGTGCCCTAGTGGGGGCACCAGAGGTGGAAGGAGTGGCAGCAGTGGTCAAGGGGACAGCTGCAGGGAGAGAGGGGGGAGCAGGCTCTGGGAGAGGTTCAGAGGGAGCAGGGGAGGTCTCCATGTTCTTAGAAAGGGAAGAACAGGAGGGGATACCTGGGGGGGGGGTAGACTGGGGTAAAGAACAAAAAGGGTGGGGGGGGGACCAGGTAATGGGAAAAGGGTGGAGCAGGGGTGGATTATATGGGAGTCACGGGGTGGCAACCACTCCTCCCTGCTAGGCTGCAGGCAAGGGAGGAGGGTGCCAGGGAGGAAAGGACAAGGGGCTTGTCTTGGTCAATCGGAGCCGGCTCCTCCGGCTGCACTGGGTGGGGTGGGAAGCACAAATGTATCAGGGGGTGCAGTGCACGGGGGGGGGGGGACGACAAAAAAGAAATGAAGGCTCTATATGGTCTGGCCAGCTCCGGCTAGGGGTGGATACTGTAGGGGTGGGGCTGAGGGGCATTAAGGGTGGGGCAGAAAAAACAATAGGGGCTGAAGGGTGGGGCAGGGGAATCAAAGAAAGAACAAACTCTCAGGGCTGGGGTGAGGCAGGAAAATAAACCAAACTCTAGGGTTTAGGGAGGGGTAGGGAGCACTGAGCCAGCTGGAGGGTAAGGAAAAGGGTGGGAGGCCCTCCAGCCACTGGGGGTGAGGGGAAAAAAGAAAAAAAAGGGGGGGGACTAAACTGTAGGAGAGAGGAGGAGCTACTGCTAGGGGAGGGGTGTTTCTATAGTCCCCGCTGCTGAGAAAAAGTCCAAAGGTGTTGAAATCGTGGGAGCCTGCTGCCTTCTTGGTGGTGAGAGGGGAGGCCAGGGAAGCAGCAGCTGGGGGTGGTGTTATTTAAGTCAAGAGTTTCTTGGTGGCTCACCCCCAGCTGCAAACAGCAGAGTCTCAGTCTTTAGAGGCCTCCCCTCACTGGTGGTGGTATCTGCTTCTTGAAGAGGCAGCAGGCTCCAGCTGTAACAGCAGCAGCAGCAGGGACTAGCTGGCTGGCTGGCAGGAGAGCTGGTCTTCTCCAGGTAGTGGTGGATCTTCTTCTTCTTGTCCAGCTCTCCCCCCCCCCTCCCCACAGAGCAGGGGAGTGGGAGGGAGAGAGGCCAGCCAGCCACAGCAGAAGCAGCAGCAGGAACAAGGGAGGAGGGAGCAGGAACAGCAGCAAAGGTAGTGGTGGTAGTGGTAGTGGGGGAGCAGGAGCAGGTCCAGGAGCTGGTCAGGCTAGGCACCTTCCTCTTCGCCTTCCTCTGAGAAGGACTGCAAACAGGGGAGTCTGCGAGGGAAGGAGTTGGTGCCAGGTGCGTCCTATTGAAGGATCCCAGGGGGTGGGTGGGCGCAAGCCCACCCACTTCTAAAGCCCTTCCCCCAGCCTAAGGGGGAAGCGGCACTAAACGGGGGCTTCAAAAGAGTCCGGGGGACAACTAAAGAGAAAACAGGGACGGGAGTGAAGGTCACAGGTTCAAAACTAGGGTTGCAGAAGGGGATACCGAGCAGAGAACCCCAGACAGCGCCCACTGCTCCCGAAAGATGTCGAGGGAGCCAGCAGACGCCGCCCAGAGGAACTCTGCCCGGAGACGTGCACGGACGAGGGAGCGGAAATAGGCCCCACAGTCGCAGGCCCCTCCCTCTGCCAACCTCCTCTCCCGAGTTTTGTAGGTGGCCACTTTCGCGTAAGCCAAGAGGAGGTTGGCGAGGAGGTCCCGCGACTTGGTGGGGCCACGGATGGGGAGTGCATAAAGGTACAAGTGTGTTGAAAAGTGCAGCCAGAACCTCAATAGGAGGTTCTGGAGGAGCCAGAAGAGGGGCTGCAACCTGGTGCAGTCTAGATAGACGTGCGCCAGGGTCTCCCTCACACTGCAAAACGGGCAAGTATCGGGGCAAGGGGTGAACCGCGCCAAGAACACGCCCGTGCTCACGGCTCCATGTAGGAGCCGCCAACTGATGTCCCCGGCGGGCCTTGGAGTGAGGGTGGCATACAGACTGGCCCACCAGGGTTCCTCGCCCACCACAGGTGGAATCAGGTCCCGCCACTTTGTATCAGGGCGGGACGCTAGGGCGAAGAAATGGATGGTATGGAGCACGAGCGTGTAAAGATATTGCCGAGGCGGGGTTCGGAAAGAGACCGGCTGCAGGTCTAGCAGCCGGCTCGGGGTATGGGGTGGAGATGGCCGGGGGGGCTGATGGGGCCGAGGCCCGATCAAAAGTTCCGGAGGGCTAGGGCTGAGAGGGGGGCGGGGAGTAACTTCTCGCAGGACCCGCTGGAGGTAAGCCCAAGCAGCAGGAGGCAAGGCTGCCCTCACCTCTGCTCAGAGGACGGGAAGACACCATGGAGGTCCTAGCACAAGGACTGGAAAAAAGCAAATGTAGTGCCTATTTTCAAGAAAGGAAAAAAGGAGGATCCGGGGAATTATAGACCAGTCAGCCTCACCTCAATCCCTGGCAAAATTATGGAGCAGATTCTTAAAGAATCCATCCTCAAACACTTAGAGGAAAATAAAGTGATCGGGAACAGTCAGCATGGATTTACCAAGGGTAAATCATGCCTGACCAATCCCATTTCCTTCTATGATCAGATGACTGGTTTTCTGGATGCAGGAAGAACCATTGATGTGTTATACCTTGATTTTAGCAAGGCTTTTGATACAGTTTCCCACAGCATTCTCATTGGCAAATTAAGGAAGTATGGGTTGGATAGGTGGACTATAAGGTGGATAGAAAACTGGCTAGATCAACGGTTTCAGCATGTAGGAATCAATGGTTCCACATCTAGCTGGCAACCAGTCACGAGTGGTGTGCCCCAGGGGTCGGTCCTGGGGCCGGTTCTGTTCAACATTTTCATCAATGATCTGGATGATGGAATAGACTGCACTCTCAGTAAGTTTGCGGATGACACCAAGCTGGGGGGAACAGTAGACACGTTGGAGGGAGACCTAGATAAAATGGAACAGTGGGCCAATAAAAATCTTATGAAGTTCAATAAAGACAAGTGTAAAATCCTGCATGTGGGACGGAAAAACCCCATGCACTGCTACAGGCTGGGGAACATTCAGCTAAGTAGCAGCAGTGTAGAAAAGGACCTGGGGGTCATGGTGGATGGGAAGCTAGATATGAGTCAGCTGTGTGCTCTTGCTGCCAAAAAGGCCAGTGGCATACTGGGCTGCATCAAAAGAAGTTTTACCAGCAGATCAAGGGATGTGATCATTCCCCTCTATTCTGCACTGGTGAGGCCACATCTAGAATACTGTGATCAGTTTTGGGCTCCCCACTACGAAAAGGACAGGGACATGCTAGAGAGAGTTCAGAGGAGGGCAACCAAAATGATTAAAGGGTTGGAGCACAAGCCCTATGAAGAAAGACTGAAAGCATTAGGCTTATTTAGTCTGCAGAAGAGAAGATTGAGGGGGGATTTGATAGCAACCTTCAACTACTTGAAGGGATGCTCTAACGAAGATGGAGCTCGACTGTTTTCGGTGGTAACAGAGGACAGAGCAAGGAGCAATGGTCTCAAGTTGCAGTTAGGGAGGTCGAGGCTGGATATTAGAAAAAAAATTTTTACTAGGTGAGTGGTGAAGCCTTGGAATGAGCTGCCAAGGGAGGTGGTGGAGTCTCCATCTTTGGAGGTGTTTAAGGCCCGGCTGGACAAAACCATGACTGGGATGGTTTAGTGGGAGTGGTCCTGCCTCTGGCAGGGGGGTGGACTAGATGACCTATGAGGTCCCTTCCAACCCTAGGATTCTATGATTCTATGAGTTGCTACTCTACAGTCAGACAATGGAAGGGTAAACGGTGACTCACCAACCTGCTGCAAGATAAGCAGGGGGATTGCTTCCCTTTCCCTGAAGTTGTTTGGTAGTCACTAGAGAGAAAAAAGGCAGTCAGCCCATGGGATTCTGGGATAATTTTGTTAGGACTGGGGTGGGGTAGGCTGCATCTCGGTGGTAAAGCTGTAGGTCTTGAACCCAGGATCCCAGCATGATTTGGGGTGGAACCCTCTACCCCAGGTCCTGGAACCAAGCCTGAATCTGAGGAAGTTGCATGAAAACAGAAGGGCAGTTCAGCCTGAAGCATGACTCCAAGCCAGTGCTGACATTGCAGCATAGCCACACCCTAGGTGAAAGAACATATCCACATTCCCAGCCTGGAGCTTGCTCTCTGCACTGGTGCCCACACCCAGCAGCTCACACCTGGATAGCACCCTCTTCCTAGGTCAGCTTCAGCTCCCTCAAGGGCCTCCATGACCAATACAGCCAGCCACAGCAGTGGGTCCTGTGCTATGGCCACACTGTGATTTGCCAGCACATCACCTCCCTGCCTAGTCCCAAAGAAGAGCTGCACAGCACACTGAGAAGTTCCAAAGGGGCATCCATGTTAGTCTAGTAAAGCAAAAAAAAAAAAAAAAAAAAAAAGCAAGGTGTCTTGTGGCACTTAAAGACTAACAGATTTATTTATCACATGAGCTTTCATCAATTGCTTCTACCACCTTCCTAGACTAGCAGTCCTATGGAAATGATGCTAGGTGGGCATGGGCTGTGACAGGCATGGGAATGGGTGATGGAACCAGATCCTGAGAAACAAATGCAAAGTAGCATGATTTATGAGAAAGCCTCCCAACTGTGGTGAATCTTGGGTGAAAGCCCTTGAGGACATGTGGGAAAACCCTTATGTTAGTTCCAGATACCACATTTTTGCCATTCTCCCAGACAACAGGCAGGGACCCATAATGAGACAGCAAACCGAGCCTGGGGAATGATGGACTGGAGACCTGAGTCTCTCTCTCAGTGCAGCTTGCCTTCCGTGATGACAGCAGAGGCAGAACAGTTCTTAATTCGCAGCTTTGCTCTCTTGCTGTAGCCTTGCTCTCTCCTTTACATGCTGGCTGACGGGACGCCCATGTGGTGTGGGGCAGTCAGGCCTGAAGGCTCCCTTGGCAACAATACTCATCCCTGGCTCTTCTCATGCATAGATCTCAAAGTACTTTTCAAAGGAGGGCAATAGCTATATCCCCCCCCCTTTGTAGATGGGGAAACTGAGGCACAGAGGCTTATCCAAAGTCACCCAGCATCGGGGGCAGGAGTAGAACCCCAGACTCAATCTACTAAACTCAAGTTATAGTTAGGGAGATCGAGGCTGGATATTAGGAAAAACTTTTTTACTAGGCAAGTAGTGAAGCATTGGAATGAGCTGCCTAGGGAGGTGGTGGAATCTCTATCTTTGGAGGTGTTTAAGGCCCGGCTGGACAAAACCATGACTGGGATGGTTTACTGGGCCCCAGAGGTCTGGGGACACCACCACCAGTTCCACGTGGGCCCCAGAGATTTCAGGGCACCCCTGCCCATCCCACCTGGGGTC
>ML682172.1:1970448-1982479 GCA_007922195.1 Podocnemis expansa
GGGGGGGGAGGTTATCTGTTGTGGGTGTGGCCTATTGGGGGCGGGCCCATGACAGGGGCAGGGTCTAGCACAGGTGGAGCCTGTGGGCCCGTGCACCGGATCTTTTTGCTATCCAGCAACGCCCCTGTCTGCCTGGGTCCAAGTTCCCAGCGCCAGAACTAGGGGTCCAAAACAGACTTGGGGCTCCATGGGGGAGATTTGGGGCACTTGCCCCGGGGTGCCCAGCACCAGCAATGCCACTGCCTTCTCTATATTCTTCCCTCTCACCCCGCCTGCCTATCTCTCCCATGGGATACTGAGTGCACCAAATTAAAATATTTGAAACCCTCTGGTGGGCGTGTCATGGCTGCAGGACCCAGGGGAACCACAACCCCCTGTTCAAGTCTCTGGCCTGACCCCTTGACCCATAGGTGCCCTACAATATCAAACGGAAGGAAGAGACTCCCCTCCCCTCGGGGTTTTCTTGCAGTGCTGATGACCACCACTGCCAACCAAGCAAATCCCGGGCTCTGGGAGCTTCTCTGTAGGCTTCAGGCCAACTTCCGTCACTGCCAGAATACTAAGATTCCTGGTGTCCACAGGGTACCTGCCAATATCCCTCAAGAAAAGCAGTTAAAGATGCATTCCTTTACTATGATCAGTGGGCACCTTGTATGTGTATGGGGACCTTAAGCTGTCATGCCCAGCCATACTATGTGTGCTGGACAGTTTGGGCCTAATTCTCTCCGCTGGGTTACTCCCTACATCTCTAGGCTCTCCTCCTGGGATGAAGGTTCTTGGGTCATTTGCTTAGACCCCTGAGAACCTGATTGCTGGTCATTTGCCCATGTCGGAGTTCTGCTGTGCTGAGGGCGGAAGTGCCAACTCCACCTTCCATCCATCAGCATGGCTAGTAGTCACCTATTTCTGAATGTCTCTGAGCAATGCTCGAAAGAGAATGGTAGGTTACTTACCAGTAACCATCCTTCTTTGAGATGGGCTGCTCGGATTCATTCAGAGCCCTCTCCCCATCCCTGCATTTGGAGTTGGTGACTCTTAGGAACTGGGGAGGGGCTGGGTGGCAGCCAACTATATGGCTACAGGGTGGCGTGGGGAGTGGTGGCCGCCTGCCCCCTTCTGACAGGCTAGAGCAAAAGTTCCAGCCAATCTGGCACTCCGGCACGGAGACACCTATTTCTGAATGAATCCAAGCAGCCCATCTGAAAGAAGGATGGTTACTGGTAAGTAACCTACTGTACCCTCTCTAAGGACAAATCTCTCCTTTGGCAAGGCCAAGCTGATGTTGAGTCCAGTCAGATTTTTAAATCTGCAGGAGTCTGCCCCTCCAGCCCTGAAAGAGTTGTGGAAGGCAAGGCTGGGGGTTGTGAACCCCCCCTCCCCTAGCCCTTGAGCTGTACGTAGGCCCCACCAGCTTAGGTGCAGCCAGGACTTCTGCGTTCCCTGACCTGCCTGGCTGGGATAGGGAATTCTCTCAGCACCGCAATGTGGTAAGTAAGAGAGTGGGAGCCAGGGGGACTCCTAGAATGGGAGAGAAGGAACAGAGGGGTGGGTAGGCTAGGGGCTAGATAGAACATGCTCAGGTGGGGTCCCTCCAAGTTTCCTGCTGCAGGGCTAAACCTGCTGCTTAGCGGGGCGGAGGCAAAAATCAAGGATGGAAAGCCTCATCCTAGACTTTTGCCAGGAGTCCTGGAATCCCTAAGACAGCCCCTGGGTTGGGGGGTGTCAAAGAAAAACAGCAGAATCCAACTTGAGTGCAGAACCAACCAGCTAATAGCTTTATTACAGGAAAACAAAAAGAAAACACACTGCAGTGGGGAGAGCAGGTAGATGCTGGTCTCCGCCCCTGAGATGCATTACAGAAACTTTTATAGCTTAAGAGCAACATTAACATACATGCATGTACATAGGTAAATGTAACAAGATTTAACATTCTCTACTTGGTGCAAACTAATTTTATTTCCTTAAAAGGAATCAAGGTCAAAGGGAAAAGAATCTCACATAACAACTTAACAGTGTCAGAGTTAATACCATCTAAGCAGGTTTGATAAGAGAATGTTTAGTATAAGTCAAGGATGTCAGCGAAACTATTGAGGAAAAACTGCGTCTGGAGCAGGCAGACATAGAAAGACACTAACTAAAGTGCTGCAGGCCGGCAGTTTTTTTTCACATTATCTCTAATGGCATTTTGAGTGCATTCTTTTACAATTTTCCTCCTCAGGCCTACTGAGCCATCTGTGTCTTAACACTGTCAGGCCTCAGCTATGGAATTCTTCCACAACCCCCCCCCGAGACTTTTAAAGTCTCATTAATTATACTTCCAAATTAATTAGCACTTGGATATTATTTTTGTTTTCTTGATGTTTTTTAATGATTTTTTTATACAAAGTATATACCTTCTCATGATACTTTGGGCTTAAACTCTTATGGGCAGCCTTCGTTAAACAACTTAGGCAGTATTTAACCAGTAATTGCACAACATAACCACAAATCAGGGCTGCTATTATAATCAAAACTTCATAAAATATTTTGGATTCTAAAGCCCCAAACCAGGTCCATAATCCCCATGGTTCTTCTTGATGCAGGGTACTGGCAGCTTTCCAGATCTTGCTTAAGGCCAAAAATATTTGATCATCATTATCTGGGATGCAAGTGCAACATTCTTTGCCAATTAATGCACAAGTTTCACCTTTAGAAGCGAAAATAAATCTAAAGCCATTTGGTTTTGGAGAGTCATTTGACTAATCTGTTTTACTTCCTGAGTAACGGCCCTTAAGGCTGTGATTGTTTCATTTGCTATTTCTTCTAGGATTTGAAAAACACGTCTAATTTTTGAATGGCTATACTAATACCATAAAGGGGCAAGGCAATTTCAAAAACCTTCGTGCTTCAATTATTTGTTGTTTAAAACAGGTTGGGAACAAGGAACTTAAAGAACTAAGAGTATGTTGAATGGCAGGTTTCAAATAAGCAATAGAACAAACATCATTTCAATTAACTGGCCAATGTTTTTATGCCTTATTTTCATAGACCCAATATTGGCCTACAAGGGCAGTAACACCATGCTCACAGCAAACAATACGACTTGCCGCGGCAGAATACCAACCCTTTAGCCACCAAGAGGGTCATGATTTATAATAATTTCAAATTACTTGAGAGCAATTAAGGAAGTGTCCAAGTGATGGCTGTCCTGTTTTATTACAGATGTAATATACCCTTGATGAAGGCATGGAGTACTCAGGACTCTTATGTATTATGACACATTCCTTTTTCTTTCTTTTTCTTTTTTTTTTTTTTTATTTTTATTTTTATGTGGCAATTTTTTACAGGGGTTCCACCAGCCCGTATCATCTGCTGTGACTGAGACCAGTATTACAGGGATTCTCCCTTGGGTAGGAATGGGAAAGTGGGAGCACACCCAGCAGGTTGTTACATTTAAATCCTATTAATTTAACATTATATTAAGGATTATAACATATCAGAAACTATACTGCAAAACACTATAGCAAAATTGAAATGGATACTTCAAAAACTTTAAAAGCCAGGCCAGGGTGCTGAGTGGAGTGCAGGGGGTCAGAGGGTGCCCCAGCCAGCTTCCACCCGCTTCCTCTTGCTGGGAGCAGGGAGGGACGGGTGCCTCAGCCCCCTTCGCCCCCCCTACCCCTGGCAAGGGGAAGCGGGGGGAAGCCAGCAGGAGCAGATGGGGAGGGCACCGGAGAACCCTGGGCGGGAGGCGGCCCCAGCCCCGCCGACGGCAGAAGTGGTGGGGGCCCAGGGAAGCCCCCACCCGCCCCAGCAGAAGCGGCAGGGGGGCCGGGGAAGCCCCCCCCCCCCCCACAGCAGAAGCTGTGGTGGAGCCAGGGAAGCCCCCCTGTCCGCGGCAGAAGCGGCGGGGGGGTGCTGAGGAATCCTGGGGGTGGGGCGGCCTGGGCCCGCACAAGCCTCCCCGCCCCGCCCCTCCCCTCCCCTATCTGTGTGGACATGCTATTTCGATTCCCACTTTTTTTCTTATTTCAAAATAGCTTTTTGTTATTTTGAAATAAGACGTTTTGAAATAAGGTGTTATTTCGAAATGGCTTGTTTTGAAACAAGGGCTTGTGTGTGGACATAGCCAATAGCCTGGGTTACACAGTTTAGGCTTAATTAGCAGTACTGCAGCATATTCACAAAAGGACCCCATGGTGGAGGTTGTGCTGCTCTCTTGCTTCTAACGGGTTCCCCTACACTGTTAGCCAGGCAAGTAGGGCAAGAGGCACAAAATGAGCTGATATGGCTGTGCAAATCTGGAACATACCAATCCTTGGCCATCAGAGTGGCCATGGCTTCCTTGCCTATGTGTGCCAAACTGTGATAAGTGATTAACAGATTAGGCAGGAAGCTCAATGGCACGACAGGCGGCTGTCCCCATCTCGCCATATTTTGTCTGGGTGCAAGGTGCACCCTGCCTTTCTCCATTTTACCTTTTTATCTTCTGGAGCCAAATCTTGTATTATGCTAAGGTCCTGATTGGAATCCTCAGTAGGAGGAGGCATCTCTTGTTGAATTAACAAGGCAGCAGCCTGGTCAGCCTGAAACTGGGTTACAACAGCTTTAGCAGCTGCATCTGCTAAAGCATTACCCTTACTCGTTTTATCGTTCCCATTTGTATGTGCAGCACAATGCATGATAGCTACTTCCTTAGGTAGGTGTACTGCTTCTAACAAATGGCTCACATGTGTGCCATTCCTTTTTTCTTTCCTGCAGAATTAAAAATATATATATATTTTTTTTTTGACAAGACCCATCTTCATATTATAAAATCCTGATTTTTCTTGAGGAATATCTTTAAAATCTACTTGAGGCATTGTTAACTGAGTGCTAACAAATAAGCAAAAATTTCATATTTGATTAACCTAGTCTGAAAAAAATGTTATTTTTAGTTTATAAAAGGACAGCTGCAACAGAGTGTGGGAGAGCAACCTTTAGTGAATTTTCCAAAACAAAATTTTTAATGGTTTTAACTATTAATGCAGTTGCTGCTACAAATCTTAAGCAAGGAAAAAAGCAGTAGGCACAGAATCTAAGGCAGTCCAATAATATGCCAGAGGTTGATGTTTAACCCTGTATTTCAGATTAAAAACACACAAGGTAATTTTTATAAGCAATAATAACTGCAATTTTTTCCTGGAGGCTTTATGACCCTTAAAGCTTGCTCCTGTATCAATTAAAAATATAGTTGGGGTACCATCAACCAAACATGACACAAAAGGTCCTTTTTGATTTACAGGTAAAGAAAGTGCATTAATAAAGTCACCTTTCCCTAGGCTGGCCTCATGAGAAGGAAATTAAGGATTAATGGGCTGGGGCATGGGCAGTGGAGGCATTGCTGCAAAGTCAAGTGTCCCTTCCTGCTGGCCAGACCGGTAAGGACACTTTTTGTCTTTCAGTGGCCCAATTGTCCACAATAGTGGCATATGAAATTTTTTTCAGAATGCTGGAATCTCACGCACCCCATACCACATTCCACTAGCAACTGGGGATCCCTTGCATGGCTGCAGATGATCCTGAGAAAGTTTCCAGCCACCTCTATCATTTGAGGAGAAGGCAGGGTGATCAAGCCTGCCTTTTCTTCACATATTCAGGCTCAAGGCTAAGACAGCTTACAGAAACAGATAAAAAAGTACATCACAGCCAAGCCTTGCAAACAGCAAAGCACCTTATATCAGGCCCTAGTCAGTTCCTACAGGAGACTGATCCCAGCTAGTGCTTTGGGCATGGAGCCCAACATTAGTTTACAGTCGGGTCACTCATGGGAGTAGTATAAATGCCATGCTACCTTTCCATCACAAAATCTTCCATTTTAGCCCTACATTACACCCCTGGTGCTTACAATCTGCCTGATGAGCAAAAATGACCCAATTTACAAAACATTTAATCAATTTAAAAAGGTTGCAGGACATTCAACAGGGTGGCTTTTGCCATTCTGTTTTCACCCCCCCCCCCCCCCCCCCCCCCCCCGGAGGCTGAGCAAACTATTTCTGGGACTCTGGGGAGTTAGTGGCAACAATCAGCACTGCAAAATTTAGTTAACCTACCATCTGCAGCTTATTTTACAAAACCCAACCAAAATTACACAAATATCAATATTTACATTAACCACATCAATTTGCAGTCCCAAAATAACCAGATTGCATGCATCCGGTAAAGGCACTACAGGTAATATTTATTAACTAAAGGACATGCTAAACCAGTCATGCCTCTTGATGGGGGAAACCTCTGGAGCAGCTGCTCCGTCATTACCCTGCACTGATGGATCTGGGTCCCAGCCTCATTATCTTTTGAGGATCAGGTACACTACATCAGCCCCCTAGTGCCAGCAGCAAAACTGGCAGAACTTTATGCCATCACTTACCCTTTGCTTGTACTGCATATGGAGTCCCTGGAACTCCACCTGGGTGTAATCTTGCACGATCTGTACCTATTAAGGAGCCAATCTAGGTAGTCCCCTTACGCAGAACGATCCCCTGGCTTAGCTTTTTTCTTCTTCCACCCCCTACCATATTTGCTGGAATTTCAAACATTCCCATCGCACATTTCAGGGTCCCCGTCTGATGCTATCAGGGCCCGAACTTTCACTTGGGACATGATGGAGTGGTGGTTCTGTGGAGGGCAGAAAGGGTGGATTGTTACTGCCACCCCCTATTTCTTGCTGGCTGTCTGCTGGACAGCTTCCAAGGGCATAGCCAGCAAGGATTGTTCTTCAAAAGAGCTCTGATAACAGCCTGTTTCAGTTCTTCAACCTCAGTTGTTAACCTTTTCATCACAATATTACTGTTACAGGGCGCACACCTTTGCCGTCAAAACAGAAACCCAGGCTTTATGCTTAAGTTGGGAATACAATGACACTTAAGGTGTACAAGGCTTATTTATCAAATTTGACTGGCCAGTAGTATTTTGGGATTTTAACTCTTAAACTGAGTTTTCAGCTTGTCCTGGGAGTCCTTTAGACTCCTGACAACTGATTTTTGGTTCCTTTTAGACATTTTTTATACCACTTAAAATACATATTTCACTGTTTTGTGGAGTTCTGCCCCCTTAATTTTTTTTTAAACCCCAAGCAAATAAACAATCTTATCTGGATCAAAAGTTTTTTTCTAAAAGAAACTGCTTTAAATGATTATCCCTGCTATACCATTCAATTTAAATAAAAAAAAACCAAAAAAAACAAAAAATCAGGCCCATAATGGGTATACATACAGTACCCTGAAGTCCCCAAAGGGGGAAGCAATTTTAATTCCACTTATCTCCATTATTCTCAGATCACTCGCTTCACAATTACAGCACACACCTCCCGCTGGAGCACGAACCGTCCGTTATCCCCCTTGCGTTCAAGGCACCACTGGTCACAACTGTTAAGTTCTCGGTGGGCTTGGGGCGGCTGAAACAATGAACAACCAGCTCTAGTCAGCGGAGGGAAATACAAATGGAACACAATCAGGCTTTCATCCCACTTGCACACACACCAAAATTTAAAACACACACAAATCAGGATCCTTTAACCAGGGAGCCCTACTCCTACCAGTGCTGACTAAACACAGAACCCGGGCAATTTCTTCAAACCTGGAGCCCTGCTCCAAACAGAGTCGACTAAACGCAGAACCTGGCCAATTACTTCAAACCTGGAGCCCTGCTCCAAACAGAGTCAACTAAACACAGAACCTGGGTACCTCTTATTCAAACTAGACCAGACCAGAGAGCTCTAATAACTTTCTAAGGACCCTAATGAGTTGTCCTTACCAGAGCTGTTGATGTTGCACTCACAATTATGTCTGGTATGCAGACTCCCTGATGCTCCCCAGCCTCTCCCTCTCCACTCACCCAGGGGCCCAGCTGCGATCAAGGGTCGCAAGTGGAGGCTCCTTCCTGGACACGGTCGATGTGCAACAGGGAGCAAACCAGCAGAGGAGTCACCAGGCAGTCGCCATCCGAGTTAGCAGGTTTTGGCACCAAAACTGTCAAAGAAAAACAGCAGAACCCAACTTGAGTGCAGAACCAACCAGCTAATAGCTTTATTACAGGAAAACAAAAAGAAAACACACTGCAGTGGAGAAAGCAGTTAGATGCTGGTCTCTGCCCCTGAGATGCATTACAGAAACATTTATAGCTTAACAGCAATATTAACATACATGCATATACATAGGTAAATGTAACAAGATCTGACATTCTCTAATTGGTGCAAACTAATATTATTTCCTTAAAAGGAACCAAGGTCAAAGGGAAAATAATCTCACCTAACAATTTAACAGTGTCAGAGTTAATACCATCTAAGCAGGTTTGATAAGAGAATGTTTAGTATAAGTCAAGGATGTCAGTGAAACTATTGAGGAAAAACTGTGTCTGGCGCAGGCAGACACAGAGAGACACTAACTAAAGTCCTGCAGGCCAGCAGGTTTTTTTCACATTATCTCTAATGGCATTTTGAGTGCATTCTTTTACAATTTTCCTCCTCAGGCCTACTGAGCCATCTGTGTCTTAACACTGTCAGGCCTCAGCTATGGAATTCTTCCACAGGGGTGGCTGTTAATAAAGAAAAGCAGTAGGTTAAACTGCTTTGGTTAATTTTCCCTGACTTTGTACCACTTAATCTTTTAAAATAGATTTAAAAACAAAATAGAAGGAAAAAAAAAGAAAAGAAAACACTAAGGGCCACTGCTACACATAAAGATTAGGTGGGGCCCAGGCCCCCACTGGCCGTCTGGGCCCCAATCTGTTACTGGCTCCCCCTCCTCCACTGGTTCCCTGAGCCCTTACCTAATGCCCCAGGCCTTCTGCTGTCGTCCACTGCCCCAGGCAGACCCCCTTCCCTGTGCCCTTTCCTCACTGGAGGAGAGCACAGCTGCAGCAGAGGCTGAGGCTCCTGGCCTGACCCTCCTCTGAGCAGCCAGGATGGGAGTTTTAAAAGCTCCCAGGACCAGCCTGGGGCAGTTCCCCACTGGCTGGAAAACTCTGTCTTCCGGCTGCATAGAGGCCACGGCTGCCAGCTGACTGTTCCCTGTGCAGGGTGTAATGGTGTACTCCTGTGCAGTTTAAAGGTATACTGCTCAGGGACTTGCCCTGAGTTTCAGGGGGGCTAATGCCCCTGGAGCCCCAAGCTAGCGACGCCTCTGTCCACACTACTAGTTGCAAAGATTAGTACACAGTTCGTTGTTTTTGGGAGGATTTTTAAATGCTATTCTGGTTGCCAGGGTTTTGTGGAATCCAAATCTTCAATTCTTTAGAGTGGAAACCACAGAAAGCAATGTTCTACCTTGAAGAAATCTATACATTTTGTGTAAAGACTATATAGAACCATTATGGAAAAGGATAAATATTTTTTAATTAAGATTGTTAATTTTATTTCTCAGGATCATCTTTATTCCTAGTCTTAAATTATTATTATCTTTGTACGATTATTGAACTTCAAAATATTCTTGGGGCCATGTGTTCCTTCACTGTAAGGTTTCTCTTGGTTCCTCTGGTGGTGTACTCAGCTTACATCAGGGAAGATGAGTTATGGTGGAGAAAGTTGAAAGTGACCTAAGAGGGGGAAAAAACAAGGCAATGTTAGCTGAACACAGGTGGTTGGTTTGTTTTTACAGGGAAGCTGTATAAAAGAAGAGTACTTAGCGAAAATTATGACTCAAATATTTCAATTTAGAGAGAGAATTTTTTGACCAAGATTCTAATGAAATTGGAAGCTTTTATGGGTAACAAGATTATAGAGAAGTGTTATAGTTGATGCTAAAAGAATTTGATAAAGAGGGGATAAATATTCAACCTCCATGCTTCAAGGATCCATCCAGCTTGTACCTGTTGGAGATGGTTTGAAATTACTCCACATCTGTGTCCTGCAGTGTTGCTGACATCTTTCACTTGTACATCTGCTTCTGGGCCAAGGCAGAGACAGGACCCTGGAGTTATTGTCAAATGCTTTGTTTCAGTTCTCTGTGTATCCAAAGGCTTCTTTATATCTAATAAGTAATATATTTTAATTATTTTTTGTTTGAGAGAGCCCTCAAGTTTCTTTGAAAATCGGTGTATATAATACTGAACATTGAATTAAGAATTACATTGACAAAGCTAAAATGAAATGAGTACTTCGTGTATAGGACCATGACATTTTGTATTTTTTCCACTACTGAAAGCAATTGTTCTTCCTCTCTTCTCCCCTGTTCCCTCTGAAGAATTAGAGCTCACTTTTATTGCTAAATGTTAACTAAAAGTAACTTCTAATTGATGATTTACTTCAACAAAGCCTTCATTCTGCAGTGTGTCATCAGCCAATTAGTTTTCAGTAAAGTTCTAAAAGTTGTATGTTTTAAAAACCGAACTGTCACTAAACCACTTCATACATTTTTAAAATGTATACGTAAATTGTTTGCATCAGTAAACATCTTTTTTGTTATTAAAAATCAATATTCATCTCTGTTCTGTTATACAGTTTCCTAACTAGTGGGCAACACCGCTTGTGGCTCTCAAACCACTTGGTATTTGAAGGAATTTTTAAAAAGAGGCTGCTCTTGTCTTGCTGACCCCTGGTCTATCAATCAGTCAAATCATAGGGCTGGAAGGGACCTTGTGAGATCATCAAGTCCAATCCCCTGGGAATTGAACCCAGGACCTTCTGCATATTAAGTAGAGGTGCTAGCCACTACACTATCTAAGGTATGTATAATGTATATTTATACTGTAGACTTTAGATTAATATACCCACACCCTTCCTTGCTGACCTGGTTGAGTGAGATGTCCAGTAACTCAACTCTTGAATGAAGGGGTGAAGAGCTAGACTGGCCTAGGCTTGGTCTACACTAGTCATGGGTTTGGGCAACAGTCTAAAGGAGATAACACAAGTTATTTTACGCAGCTTGTGTATCCTCTTTTGATTGCCTAACACCTAATCACTGTGGTGGCGCTGCTGCGCTGAGTTGAAGGGAAAAAATGCCCTCCCTTTGGCTCAGCACTAATCTTTTTCAGAGGGTGGACTTGCTATATAGACCTCCCAGTTGATTTGAGCAGGTCTTCACTGACTTGCTCAATTGAGCTGGAAAGATCAAAATGACCAAACAAATTTGCCACTGTCAATGTAGACTTGGCCCTAAAGCACTAAGAGCTGTAAAGCTAAATACGACTAGGAGTACAAATAATAGGGAATATACTTAAAACCAAAAGATTCTACAAACACCAAAGAAGTAGCTGGTGAACATAGCCCAGTAACAGCTACTTTTATATCCTGACACATAGGGGTCTTTCTTTTAAACATAAACTTAGCTTCTTCAGCCCCAGATTATTAGGGTACAGTCATTCTAGAGCAGGGGTCTGCAACAAGCCTCTCTCAAGCCCCATGTGGCTTTTTGGCTGCCCCCCTTGTGGCTCCAGGCACCACCCCCAACCACTGGGCAATCCTGCGGGTGGCCCATGCCAGGCTCCCTGCCTGCCACCAGGGGACCTTGCAGGGGGGGCAACCCTGCTTCCATGCTTCTCCTGCCCCCAACCTGGGGATCTTGTGGCAGGTGTCATGGCCCCCTTCCCAGCTGCCCCCACCAGGAGGCCACACCCATTGTGGCTCTCAAAACACT
The DNA here is from genome assembly GCA_007922195.1 of Podocnemis expansa. Lineage (NCBI taxonomy): Eukaryota > Metazoa > Chordata > Testudines > Podocnemididae > Podocnemis > Podocnemis expansa. Next base: position 1,982,040 of record ML682172.1, read on the forward strand.
TGGTTATTGAAGGAACTTTAAAAAATGGCTTTTCTTATCTTTTGGGCTGCTGACCCCTGTTCTAGAGGCTGGCAGGTCTGTGTGTATTATTGACGCACATCTTCTTTCCAGATGGTTCATCATCTTCCCCTTTATTTCTAGCAGTTTCTTTCTTATAGGTTTTGTGCTGTACGTTTGCAGTTTATTTGGGTGATAAACTGGGCAGCCCCCTGCCTGTTTTGATATCTCTTGACTTATCTAGGGTGATAAAGTCAGAACATATGCAACTTCCTGCTCCTAGGAAGGAGTACTGCAGACAGGGATCTGGGGACCACAAGCTAAATATGAGTCAACAGTTTAATGCTGTTGCAAAAAAAAACCAAACACCATTCTGGGATGTATTAACAGGAGTATTGCAATCAGCTGGGTATCTTAGGTGCCTATACACAAATGCAAGGAGC
>ML682172.1:1987479-2119500 GCA_007922195.1 Podocnemis expansa
TGACCTTGTGGGGTCCCTTCCAACCCTATGATTCTATGATTCTAAGTCAGACTGGAGAAGTAATTCTTCTGCTTTACTCAGCCCTGATTAGGCCTCAACTGGAGTATTGTGTCCAGTTCTGGGCACCTCCTTTCAGGAAAGATGTGGACAAATTGGAGTAAGTCTGGAGAAGAGCAACAACAATGATTAAAGGTCTGGAACACTTGCCTTATGAGGGAAGATTGAAAGATCTGGGATGGTTTAGTCTGGAAAAGAAGAGACTGAGAGGGGATAATAGTTTCAAGTACCTGAAAGGCTTTCATGAAGAGGAGGGAGAATAATTTTTCTCCTTAACTGTTTATGACAGGACAAGAAGCAATGGGCTTAAATTACAGCAGGGACGGTTTAGGTTGGACATTAGGAAAATATTCCTAACTGTCAGGCTGATTAACCACTGGAATAAGTTGCCTAGGCAGGTCATATAATCTCCATCACTGAAAGTTTTTAAGAGCAGGTTAGACAAACACCTGTCAGGGATGGTTTAGGAGGATACTTGGTCCTGCCATGAGTACAGGAGACTGGACTCGATAACCTCTCGTGATCCCTTCCAGTTCTATGATTCTATGATTCCCGCTCTAGGATCTCAGAAGATATGTATGCCAAGTGTGTCAGCCGCTCTAGGATCTCAGAAGATATGTATGCCAAGTGTGTCAGCTTTTCTTGCACGACGGGGCCTGCAGGTCTCTTGCAGATATAGGGCCTGCAGGTCACTCACAGCTATAATATTTGAATATGAATCTAGGCATATATCTATATCCATATATATCTATCTATATCTATATCTATCTATGTATCTATATCTAATCTATATCTATATCTATCTATCTAAAGAGAGAGAGAGAGAGAGAGAGCGCTTAGTTCTATGGGTAACACCCTTGACTGACCTGTCCCCCAGTATCTCAAGTCATCTTCTGAAAAGGAGCTCTGACATAGGCAGCAGCTGCTCCTGGTTTCTGCATGTGTATTAGAGGCTATTTTCAGTCTTGTGTAGGAGTCACATCATGTAGTTTTCCTCAACTACCTCAGTTTCCCCATTTTCAGCTGGGGTCCTTTCCAAAATAATGCTGAGCTGTACCTTAGAGCTGTGTTAGGCTTGGGGAAACTATCTCCTCAAGAATTTGGTTAAGGGTCAATGCTGAGATGCTGGAAGCCTGAGGCTCAACTCCCCCACTCTGCACAGATTCACTGTGTGACGTTGGTCAAGTCATTTCATCTTTTTGGGCTTCACTTGCAAAATCAGGACAATGCTGCAGCTTTTATTAGTTTTGCCTATAGTCCATAAGCATTTCAGACAAGGGGAGCCTCAAACTCTGTGCCTGGGTAGTGGCCAGGACAATCGGCTGTGATCTCATTTACTGTGTCTGTGCAGATTTTGGAAGGCTGGGCCCTGATCTCTATGGCTGTCTGGATAGCACCTTGAAGAAGTGGCCCTAATTTCAGCCAGAATCTTTGGGCAGAGCCATAACTAAAAATAATAAGAGCAATAGATTTAGAAGTGATTGTTGTCTGGTCATGGGCATCATACAGGCCAACCTTTTCCAGAGCAGAGGAACTCCTTTATCTGTACTCCCCACGGAACCTGCTCTCTCAGTGGTCATTAGTCAGCAGCGTGTCTCAAACCACACAGCTTTGAATATCTTCCAAGTGGTGATATTATGCCAAAGAGGCACCTGCTGCCAACTTAAAAGCTGTTCTTCCAGCAAAGGATAACTCACTGTGGCTGAGACAGCCTGCAATAGGAGTACTTTCATTAACCTCAGTGCACTCTGCATTGCACTGTTAGTGCATTTCTTCTCTCACACGTGAGTGGGGGTTTGCCACAGCCCAGATGTGTAAAGGTGTGAGAGTTCAAAATGGAAAAGTCCCTCTAGTTTCTGAAAACTAAACCAGATGCAGCCTGGGCTTTACCGTCCTGGGAAAACTGAGTGGTATAGCTAGAGTGGAATAAACTTTTCTGAAAAATCTTCTCCTAGGGAGACCCTGTTTCAGAAGAAAAATAACTTTCATCCAGAATATTTATTTGCTTTGTACATCCTTTTTATAGTGGACTAGAGTAGCCACAGGGACAGCTATTCTAGCAGAGCTACAGCAGAATAGTTTATTTCACAGTTGCTTGGCTGGTCTGTTTCCCTGGATGGACAAGCTTCCAAAGGGTTCAGAAAGGAGTGATTTTAAAGAAAGAAACTTACTAGCCTGGGTCACATGCCTCACCTAGTTGGATCCAAGGCTACTGTCTCAGGGGCTCTGCTTAGTAGGAGACCCCCTGCTACTGGAGCCCAACTGGAAGATGTTGGGCCAAGTGCATGCTCTTTTCTAGCTACATATATGCCTCTCTCTGCTGTCTCTGACTCCTCCCAAGCATGCCAAGACCTGAGACTGATGCATGCAAGGGTATTGTAACCACATTGGTCCAAGGGTATGAGAGATGTGAAGTGGGGGAGGATGAAGTAATAAACTGGTCCAATAAAAGCTCTGTTGGTGAAAGAGAGAGGTTTTCTAAGGCACACAGAGAAGCTCTGAAGCAGAATCCTGTTGATGTTGGGGGAGGGGTCAAAATCCAAAAGAAGGAAAATGGGAGACCCACAGAGCCCCTTGTCATACTAGGCCTAGGCCAAGCCATCTTTGTAAAATAAATGACCCAAATCTAACCTTTCAAGACACATTATAGGAAAACATAATGCTCGTGTTCCAATTAGGCTAGGGCTTTGATATGCATGTGTACCAACGGTGGTTTCTTAATGAAATTTACATATATCCTTTTAGAAGATAGCAAGGTAAATGAACTCCTTCCCTGTCTTTCACTATTGTTCTGTTGGAAGGGGTTGAAGGGAACATTAACCTCTAGCTCAGGCATGGCCAAACTGCGGCTCGGGAGCCACACGTGGCTCTTAAATGAAAAAGCGTGGCTCACGGAAGAACATCTGCCAATCAATTTACTGGGTAAAAGTATACAGCTATATGCCTCAGTGCAGCTCTTGAAGGTTTAATAATCAACTTGTATGGCTCTTGAATTCCATAAGTTTGGCCACCCCTGCTCTAGATGAACTTTTGATGTACTAATGTAAACTGTCTGTTGATGGTGCTAATGCAGCTAATTACCTGTGGTGTCCAGGAGGCGAAGGTTTTACTTCAAAGGACAATATAAGTGACTATTCTCTACTTGAGTACCTGAGAACTGTCATCAAAGCCCACATGAAGAAATGACCTGTGAATGCCCACCTTTAAACAACCATAAAAGGGAGTAAGGAACATAATCCCTTTATTTCTCATCTGTCCAAGCTTTTCAGGGAAAGTTTGGGCCACAGGATTGAGATCCCAGGCAGCATTGGCCTGGAAACCACCCTACTAATTCTCATGGGAGAATTAGAACCAAATCTACACCTGGACTATTGGTCTCTATTCCTTAAAACTGGATTTCCAACAACTGAAGCTGTGACACAAGGGCTTATCTTCTATGGACTCTAAATCATTTGATGTATGTGATTCACTTTGACCCTATAACATCTCTCATTTTGTTTCTTTTCTTTTTCTATTAAACCTTTAGTTGTAGTTACTAAAGGATTGGCTGGCAGCTTGGTATTTTGGGTAAGATCCAACCCTATATAGTTCTGTGTACTGTGGTTGAGCCTTTGGGGTCAGGAGAACCTATTTCATTAAGAGACCCAGGGGCTAGAGGGGACCATAGGAACTGATGTGCAGTAAGGGGGCTGTTTCTAGTTTGTTATTCTCAGTGATGACCAGAGTGGGGAATCAGAAGCATGTTTTGTTACTGGTTGGGAGACAGGTTTAAGTGCCACTTGTCAGTGGTTTGGGTGTTTGGCTCGTGGTTTTGCAGCTTGCCTTGATTTTGGCACATTGAGAAGGTTATCCCAGGAGGCCCATGTCACACCCTTGGTACTTGATTAGCACAGTTTCAAGCACCTGAGTCTGCACTTGTCCATAGCTCACACAGACAGCTGACCACATCTTTAATTTAATCAAAAGTAACAACCCCAATCTCAACCCAGCCCATCTTCCCACTAGAGTTTAGCCCCTGGCTGAATGAGCTCCCAGTGGTAACATTGGGGAGGGCTGGAGGGAATGGGTAGAAGGGGGGAAGACCCTGGCCAGGCCAAGATCTGAGCCAGGACCATGAGTTCAGGGGACTGAAATGGACTTGACATCAGCCCGAAGGTAGGACATGGTTGTGGGAAAGAGTGGTGACTATTGGTTAGAGCTGCTTGCTTCAGGGTCCCTGGGCTAGAAGGAAACCCAAGGAGGAGGGATGCCTGGGTACCCCTGTGGGAAGGAGAAGGGACAGCCCTGCCACAAGGGGACACAAAGTATTATGGTACCCTGAGGCAGGTTGATGGAGTGGGGATGGAAGAGACCTGGCCAAGGAGCTGTCATGGGAAGGGGCCTGCCCTGGCTGGCAGTGACTGTAGCTCTGGGTGCTGTAACTGAAGGGTTTGCTCCAGCCACACACTCTGGCTGATGAGTGACCCTTCTGTAGCAGTACACGGGGTCCTGGCAAAGCAGAGCCTGGGACTGGAAAAAGTGGACCGGAGGTGCCCACACTGCCCCTGGCACAAGAAGAAGATGGGTGGCTCTGATACAATAAAAGGGGTCAGTGTGGGACACACAGTCCCTAATATGAGAGAATGGAAGAACACAGAGACTGGGGGGGCTGCAGGAGTCCCTGAAATAGAGGGGGAGGAGAGGATGGCACCTAGAGGGGGAGGGGGAGATGCATGGTACCCACAAAGTGTTATGCACTCGACTGACATGATCATCTGTGGCCCCTTTCATGTACTGATCTTTGCATCTCCCTGTGAGGCAGGGCACTGTTGTGATCCCCATTGTATGGGTGGGGAAAAAGACTCAGAGAAGCTAAGTGATTTGTCCAAGTTTACCCAGGGAACCCTGGCATCCTAAAACCAGTACACTAATCACTAGGTCAGCCATCCCTCAACTGCCGCCCATTGTCCCCACACTCTGCCCCTCCCAGGATATAACTCCTTTTGTGGAGGATGGGGCACATTGTGGGAGACAAGTCAGGCCCCAGGACTGAGGCAAGTCCCCTAGCTCACACCCCATAGAGAGAATCAACCTGTAGGTCCTTCAAAGCTGCTTCCCATGGGATCGGTCCCTTAGGCCAGTCCTGAAGCCCATGACTGCCATGCTGCCCCTCAGCACTACAAATTATCACATGACTTCAGCCCCCTGGGCCTTCCCAGGTGTGTCTACCCTTCAGTAGGGAAGGAACTGAAAGCATTCTGCCCCCAATGTCCAGTCTGCTTAGCAAAAGGAGAATCACCACAAGCAGTAAAGGGCCCATGACACATTGATGAGCAGTTCTGATCCCAGCCAACAGAGGGCATGGTGAGTGCATTACAGGTAGTCCCCCCTGTGTCCATCCAGAGAAGTTTTGGGTCTGTCCGAGCTCTTTAGCTCCAGCAGCAGCAGTCCTGTGCTTTTAGTTCCAGCAGATGCCACTTCCTTCCATCTGCAGTCTGTGGGCAGTGACATGCCCCACTGGGTCTCCACTCAGGGAGCTCTCCTTTCTCCACCTCTAGCAAAGCAGCTTGTGGGGGCAGAGCGGGGGGGGGGGTCTGTGAGGGCCCTACCCAGCTGGGTTGTTCCAGGCAAGGATGGGGCTGGAGCAGAAGGGCATTTGGGACTGTGGCTCTGCTGTTGCAGGCCCAGCACTTATCATGATTTGTTCCCTTGATGCATGTGTCAGCACTTCCCCAGCCATGGGGTGGCGAGGGGGACAGGAAGATGAGTGGATGGCATCAGTTCCCCTGCACTCACCACATTTCTGTTCTGGGTCTCAGTGTTCCTCGTTTCCCTCTGGGTGCATTCGTTTTGCTGCTTCTAGTACCACACTTTCTGTTATTTGACTTGGCCCTGCGACAGCAGGCTGGGGGCCGCACATGGTTCTTCTCCCCCCGTTCTAACCTCAACAACTGGACAATTTCTCATCAATTGCCTCCTCGGTCACTAATGCCACAGCCACCCACCTCTGCCTGTCTCAGCAAAGCAGCTGATGTTCTGCAGGGCCCTAGGGGAGATGTCCCCAATCTGTGTCTTTCATCAGCCTTATGGGTCCCCATCACCATAGTAACAGAGTGCCTCCTGCTCTTCAATCTGTCCACCATCATGTACCCTGGGAGGTGCTGTGATCCCTGATGTGCAGATGGGGAAACTGAGACACAGAGCCGCAAAGAGACTTGCAGGGTCATACAGGAAATCTGTAGCACAGCAGACACTTGAACCAAGTTTCAGGTACGTGCTCTAACCACTGAAGCATCCATCCCCTCCCATATAGCAGTGTGGGAGGGGCAGGCTAACTGTGGCCTCCTGTTGAGACCCCTGTCCTAGTTATCCAACCCCTTCTTCAACAGAGGCCAGCTCCAGATCCCCGGCATCACTTACCCCTGCATCCCCACTGCGTGCTGAGCTGAGCTTCAGCAATGGCTCCTGTCTGAGCAGGGATTTCAGATTGTCCCCTCCACCAGGACTGCAGTTCAATATCATCTTCCTCCTATCCTGGCAGGTTTTGAATTAGTTCAACTCCACCCCCAAGCCCTCCAGTGTCCTGGGTTGATGCAGCAAGGGGCACTGTCTGCCAATGTTGAAAACAGGGCTTCATTGTTATTTGTCCAGCAGCACCCACAGGGCTCAGCCAGGCCAGAGACCTCCTGCCGTTTGACAGTATTATCTCTAAAGAGTTCTCTTCCACCCTCTAAGTAACTGGGAGCTTCTGCCCAGAGCCATTCTCTTCCCAGCTTCTTCCTGTAGATTTAAAGAAACAGTACACTGCTCTTGACTGAGAAGTGGGGCTCCCTCATGTTGTGGGGGAGTGGGTGCAGAGGGCACAATCCCCACACTGCAAGAAGGAGTCCCAATTGAGAGGCAAGAGACCAAACCACAATTTTTTGGGTTAACCACTTTCTATGTGACTTTTACTGAGATAAATAAAATTACAAAAACAAAAGAAGGAAAAAATAAAAAATGAGAGGTTAATATTATCTAATTACTAATATTCCTATTACAAAAATTAAAAAACTTGCAATTCCTATTAAATTACACTTATCAAAACTCATACAAACTGCAGTTTTAGAACTCTATTTCTTTAAGGCATTTAAAGATCTTTTAAGTACAAATAGCCCAATAAACAGAAAATAGAGCACAAATACCACTACAACGTCTATCCCAATCCTTGTACCTAACCCTGAATTAAAACCCCCCAGTTCCAATCCTAGTTGGTATAATTTAGCAAAGTGGGGTTTCTGGGAGACAGAGATAGAGCACACAATCTGTAGGCAAAAGAGCTTTGCTATTTACCACATACACACCCACTAAAACATCATGTGCAGCCCAGGACAGCACGAACGCCTTGCTTCTCCCCCTTGCTCTCCAGACACCATGGGTCATGGCCCAGTGCGGCTAGCCATGGGCTGTTTGCCGCTAGGAGTTACAAGGGTCAGCTGGGGTGCCTGGCGGGGAATACAAGTGGATTTATTCTTTCATCACACTCTTTTACACTGCTGTGTCCCAATTTGATTGTGGAACACCAGCTTGATTCTGATTTGTGAGGTTAATAGGTTCAGAGCAGTAATAATACACATACACACATCCCCAAAAAGCATTTTCTAATTTAAATCCTAAATTCAACCAGATTATATTTACCACATCTGGATGTTATCTCCGGAGTGACAGACAGCAGATCTATTCCTTTGAGCGAGAGAGAAAGACAGCAAGACATATAGAACAGCCTGGTGTTAAGACGTCTGCGGCTGAGGCCAACAGGACAGCCTATGAGCTCCTATCTGTTGCCTTCAACTCAGCAGCCCACTGGTCTGGTGTCTACCAACTGCCTGCTTCTTAGAATCCTGCACTTGACTGGACCGGTATTAAAATGGCTCGACCAACAGAACAGCCTACGAGCTCCTATCTGTGGCCTTAAAAATCAGAGCCCACCGTGACCAGCTGCAGTGGTTGAACACCCCCTGCCACCCACTTCGGGTATGCCAAGGGCTGCGGCCCCCCCACTCCAGGGTGGACAGGTGAAAATTGAATACTTAGTAAAAGAATCCAAAAAGAAAAAGATCTGCCAAAAGAAAAACAAAAAAACAAAACAAAACAAAACAAAAAACTGCAGGCTCCCTTGGTGATCCGTCAAGAGGTTTAACACTCTTCCTTGTGAAGAGTGGGGAGATGCCTAGAGGGTGGCCAGATCCCCTGGCAACACAACAGGCTGCTGACCTATCGCTTCTCCAACATGCCTAGACCAGAACCCCGGCTTTATGCCTTGGGCCCCCAAAAATTAGCATATTGCTTGTTGGCATGGAAACTTACTGACCTTGGTCAGTAGATGAGCTCGTGAGTCCAGCAGCTGCTAGCTATAGTTTATATTGTCACCTCTCTCAGGTCTGGTTCAAATCAGCTTAGTTACTGGCAATAAATTTCTTGAAAAGTTGTTACTGTCTGCTGTTAGGCGATAACACCAACTAATTGTTTCTTTTCCCCATTAGAGGCACACCAGGCTACATTCCATCTGAGTCAGGAGTTTGGCCATAGCAAAAAGGAAAAAGGAGGGGTGGAAAAATCCACCTCTTACACCTCAGAGACTATAAACTGGCCCTCTGTCTTAGCAGGGTGTTACCTCTGAATCCTAATGAGAGTGTGTTGGTGTTGGAATAGTATAATATTTATAATATAATATTTTATAATGCCTATGTGTGCCTCAGTTTCCCTCTATTTTGCATTGCTACCCAGTGTAAGGAAGCAAGTTGTCTGTTCTTGGGAGCAGGGCAATTAGGGGGACTGGGAGTCACCTCATTGTCTGGGCCACAGTGAATAGGGTTGTTAAGAAACTAGTTGAAACCAACCTATTGCCAGGTGACAATAACATACCCCCATTTTAGCCTTCCCCAGTTATGTCCATCCTGTATTGCCCAATCCTTTCCTAGCCAATACAAGTTCATACAAAATCCATAATTTTATTAATAGAAATGATACGTGCACCTCCTATCCCGAAAGAAGTTTCCCAGACATGTCAATATAAACACACAGAATTAAATAAAGCATCATATTAGCTACACAGTAAGAGAGAATTGAAGTGAACACAACTAATGAGGCACAAAAGTTGGAGAAGTTTACAAGAAAAGTAAAGATAGAACACAACTAGAGCTTCATGGAGCAAACTGTTAAATTCCAAGCAGTGTTTACTGGCCAAACTTCATAGGCCACAGTCCCTTCGTCTGCTTCCTTTCTTCCTTTTGGTGCAACAAATCAATGGAAAGAGTGAAAAGAAGGAGGAGGGGGCCTCTTGTGGTGTGTGGCCCCCTTTTATAGTAGTGCCCCCCACCCCCTCGATGCACTTCCAGTTGGCAGCAGGGCAATGGGCAGTCTGTGTGGAAGCAAACTTCAGGCTGTTTCTCTGCTAAGGTGGGAGGAGTTAATTGCCCCTACCAGGTTTCCTGCCAAAGAATGGCCACTTAGTAGTTAATAGCCTATCAGCCTTGTTGACAACTGGCTGAGGCACCAGCTTGCCTTTCATCCCCAAGGAACTGGTTTGGCTGCTTCCCAGACCTCTCTGGAAAACATACTTTAAGTCATTATCTCCACTAATGTTTAAAACTTCACCTAAAATGCTGCTCCTGAGCCATAGATTATGAAAGTTTCAAATATTATTCCACTAGCATGTAAGGGTGACGTAAGAATGCAGTCTGTCACTCTTGCCCCCAAGGCAGTACAGGCCTACTGCCAGATGCTAGCAGGGATGTGAACTGTTCAAAAAGGTTCTGTGGCTTGTACTTGAGGTTTCTAGAACAGAGTTGGGGGCGTGCAAAAGATCAAGGGAGTAATGCCTGTGAAAACCACCCCACTGCTGAAAGACTGATGTGACAGGGGTGTAAGTGTCATGATACTCGAGGATTGAACAAACAACTCTATAGCACACAACCCCACAAGCTTAAAATTTGATTAGTGGACAAAAACCCTAAGGCCAGATGAGTTGGGGCATGGAGAGACCCAAAGTGAGTCTTGCCCATGTGTTCAGGATTCAACTGATCACCATATTTGGGACTGAGAAGGAATTTCCCCCCAGGGCAGGTTGACAAAGACTTTTGGGGGTTTTCACCTCCCTCTGTAGCATGGGGCACAACTCACTTGCTGGTGGATTCTCTGTGCCTTGAAGACTAAGCTATGATTTTAGGACTTTAATAACACAGCCATAGGTTAGAGGCCTACTGCAGGAGGGACTGGGTGAGGTTCTGTGGCTTGCCTTGTCCAGGAAGTCAGACTAGGCAATCCCTGGCATGCATGCCAACAGTGGCACACAAGCCCATTTGGAGTAGCACATGTCACCCTCTGCAGTGCCACAGAAGTTGCTGCTCCAGCCACTGAAAGCCACTCTGGGTGGCTTCTTTTGGGGGCAGCTGGGGCACAAGGGGTCCCTGCCATGCCCATGCCCCAGGCACACTGCAGTCCTAGGGGGGTGTGCGTGCAGAGACTGCCCCAGGCACTGTGGTTCCTCAGGCCCCCTGCTGCTATGCTGCCCACCCCCACTGCCTTCAGCAGAAAGCCAAAGGCAAGAGGCAGGATGGGAGCACCGGCCTGCCCTGCCCAAGGGTGAAGCAGCCAGCCCAGGGGTGGGGCAGGAGTGTGGAGCCTGGCCTCTATACTGGCCCATCCTGCCCCCCTCCCACAAGGGGATCTGGGGGGGGTCCCATAGGCTGATTGGCCCTGCCCCCCACTGAGGGACAGACATTCCCAGGCATGCCATGGAAAGAAGCCACCCAGAGCAACTCCTCGCTGTGGTGTGCCACTGCCAGAAGGAGACACTCCAGGCAGCTTCTTTCTGTGGCATGCCTAGGGAACCTTCGTCCTCAGACATGCTGCCAGGAGAAGCCTTTGTGGGTGACTTCTTTCTTCAAGTGGCCCCTTTCAGCAGCATGCCTGGGACATGTCCTCTTACTCCAGCTGTGGCCGTCACTGAATTTTGAGGTGGCAACCAGTTTTTCTTGGTCAAGATTTCCGCTGACACCAGCTGAGGGGTGGGGAGGAGGGGCCAGCATGGGGTTTGGAAAAGGTTGCTAATCCCTGGACTAGAGGATCGTATTGGTCCCATCTGACCTTAGTCTATGAGACTATGCAACTGGCTTAAGCATGGCTCCTCCAAAAAGAACTAATAGAGATGCACCAGATGTGGCATATGAGTGAACTCAGTGGGGAGAAAAGACCACTCTGGTCAACCACTGCAAAGATGTAAGGTGTAATATCTGTAGACAAACAAGGTGCCACAAGCTTGATGAAATAGGGTTTGTTGGGGACTTGGGATGGGAAGACACACTTCTTTGTCTAGCCACCAAGGAGGCCTGGAGCACAAGTTCCAAGAGTGAACGCTAGTGACTGAACTTTTGAAGGAAAGGAGTCACATAGTCTGCATCTCTGGGATGCAGGGTGTCCTGTTGCCCAGTCACACAGCCTGCATCTCTGGGGCACAAGGTGCACTGGCAGATGGGTGCCCACTCCAGGCATCCATATAGGTGTCCTGTTATATTCTCCTAGGCTCAGATGCCTCTGATCTTCAATGGGAGTCAAAGTTTAATGGGAAGATCCTTATAAATGGAGAGATGGTGGGACAGAGAGACACCTCAACGGTAAAACCCCATCACAAGCCCCGAAATGTAGAGCAACATGGACTAAGGTTCCAGATGGGAAGCCATTGATCATACCTACAGGTCAGACATGGGCAGGACAAGCGGGCTGCCAGAGACTGCCCTGTCCACCTGAGAGAGAAGCCCCACAGAAGTGTACTGATGGTCATGGAGACAGCTTGCAACGTATGGCCCTGGACTTTGGTGGGTTCCCCTAACGGTGAGAGCCTGACTCACTGTCCACTGGAGCAGGGCCAAGAGGGGACTTCATGTGGGGGTGAGGCAATGGGTTGACCCTGTCAGGAGAAATGAGTTCCTGGCAGAAACACATCATAGAATATTAGAGCTGGAAGAGATCTCATGAGATCATCTACTCCAACCTTGTGCTAAAAGGAGCACTACCCCCACTAAATCATCCTAGCCAGGGTTTCATCCAACCGAGCCTTAAAAGTTTCCAAAGATGGAGATCCCCAGCACACAACTCTGGAGGGCACTTTACTTCACCACCCCTGAGACACTGGTGCCCCAGCTTTATGACTAGGTTAAGACCACTCTTGCAGAGGGACAAACCTACACTTATCCTCCCCCACTACCACCACCACCAAATGCTCATGAGGTCATTTCCTTACCTGAGCTAGAGGGCAAGACACCCCAGGCACCAAACCAGCATGGTTGACCCATGGAGAAATGTAGTCTGATGCTGTCTGGCTTGAGAATCATTTAATGTTATTTTTCATATTAATATTTCATAGTTGCAATTACCCATGTGTGACATACCATGTTTGGTATCAACTGAAAATTTGCAATCGGCTAGGAATGATTCTATGCTTTATATGTAGGTGTCATGTTCCCAACTTCTAATACAGATATGTTTGTTCTATTTGTGTTCCAAGTTATTTGATTCTGGGACACTTCCAGAATAAATACCTGCAACTGTTGCTTCCTTAATGGCCCATTAGGGAAGCTCTCAAATATAGTGGTCCCAGGAAGAAACCCTTTGAGCAGGTAAGATTTGCCCATGTGACTCAACTCCATTTTGGTTTGCAAAAAACTCCACAGAGAATGGGGAAGGCCAGAGGTGGTAAAAGGCAGCAGCCCCAACTCCATTTTGTCTTCAGTCTCCAGTCTACAACCAACACCCACCTCTGGAACTACTCTGCAACTGGACAAAGGAGTGAGACCCACTCAGGTACTGGGTGTCTACCAGAGGAATTGGACTAACCTACAACTCCAAATTCTTCAAAGACTTGCATTCTATGGACTCTAAATCATTTGTATGTATGATTCACTTTGACCTTTTAACATCTCACATTTTGTTTCTTTTTCCATTAATCTTTAGTTGTAGTTAGTAAAGGACTGGTGGGCAGCATGGTATTTTGGGTAAGATCCCAGGGGCATTGCTGTTGCCAGGCTTATGGGGCTCAAGCCCTGAGTCCCAGTGCCCAAGCCCTGGGTCCACTGCTGGGCTGCCCATGGCAGCAGCTGCAGTGGTGGCATGTGAGCCCCGAGTCCCAGTGTGCCAAGCCCTGGGTCTTTTCAGGGGCCAGTGGCGCTCCTGGTAAGATCCAAGGCTGTATTGTTCTGGCTGATATGGCTGGCCCTTTGGGGTCAGGAAAACCTTTCCTTAAGAGACCCGGTGGCTAGGTGGGGACCAGATGAGCTGATATGCAATAAAGGGGGCTGTTTCTATTTTGTTACACTTTAAGGTGACCAATGGGGGGAATCAGAAGCATGTTTTGTTACTGACTAGGAGGCTGGTTTAAATGCTGCCCCTCAGTGGCTTGGGGGTTTGGCCCCTGGTTTTGCAGCTTGCTCTGATTTTTGCACATTCAGGAGGTTATCCCAGGAGGCTCGGGTCACACTGGTGTAGCCTAGGAAGGATCCACAGAACCACAACATTTAGGTGTTGGATCAGGACCCCACACTATTCCTGAATTTTAAAAGATGATACGGAGACTGTTAAAGGTTAGTCAAGATGAATGATTCACAGTCAGATGAAGCAATCAAGCTGAAAATCCTAGAAAACATTGTGGAGCTTCAGAAAGAAATAGCAGAAATTGACTTCTGGAAAGAAAAGCAAATGGCTGAAATATACACGGAATTTAAGGAAGAAGCAGAGCAAGCCAAAAAGACAGCTCAGTTTAAGAGGTGTGCTGAGCTAGCTGAAGAATCAGTCCAGAAATACAAAGGGCCAGGGGCGTCACTGGCACTGGGCACCCAGGGCACGTGCCCCGAATCCCAGTGCTGGTGCCCCAGGTCTGAAGGTACCCCCCCCCAAAGGTCTCTGGCCAGATTGGGCCAGAGATCCGGGGCCCAGCTGCTCGCAGCCGTGGCAGCCCCATCCCCGGTGGGGGATCCGGGGCTCAGCCACCTGCGACGGCTCGTGGTGGCTTCCAGCCCTGCCCTCCGCCCGGGGACATGGCCTGCGGGTCGGGGGCGTGGCCTGGGACCATACCCTGGATCCCTCCCCAGGGCAGCAACACCCCTGCAAAGGGCTGAGACTGGAAGCTGAGGAAAGAATCTCTGAGCTTGAAAGTGAAATCCAAAGTATAAAAGAGCAGCAACAGCTGTGTCTGTGGAAGTCCAGGTCCTCTTGACAGCCTTTAGAAGAAATCCTGTCCAACTGCTGGTTGATTTAACTACATATATTGCTGATAAGGTGAATGCTGGTAACTAAATGAATGTCTTAAAGAAGCCTCAAAAAGAATATAAGTGTAAATTTTCTGTGTTACCTGAAACCAACAGGGACATTTGTGAAATGGTGGTGTATGATACTAAGTAGACTGTGATTAGGGTTACCAGATGTCAGGCAAAAGGAGGACATGTCCTTCTTTTTACCTTCACGTCCTCCATCTGGCAGACATTTTAAAAATACATTATTTTGTCTGGCTTTTTACTTACAGGTGATAAAATATGCTGGAACGCCCCAGAACACCCTATTTTTAGAAGGAAGTTTTCCAGGGCACCTTAAAAAAGGAAGAATATTACATTAATACTACATTTTCTCCATGTGTCCTCCAATGTCCTCCTTTTTGTACTTCCCTGTCCTGCTTTTCATGCTTTGGTATCTGGTAACCCTAACTGCAATTAACCAGAAATGCTTTAACAAGGAAGAAAATGTATCTAGCCTTAAGACTGTAAAAAATAGCAGCTTGTGCATTCAGAAAGGCAGTTTGTTTGCCAGGGCCATCCTTAGGGGTGGGCAACTGGGGTGGCTGCCCAGGGCCATGTGCTTTGGGGAGGCCCTGTGGCCTCACCCCATCCCCCCCATGCTGGGGACCAGGCCAGCTGGCCAAAAGGATGGCCTGGTTCAGCGCTGCCAGTCCAGCCACCCCTCCCCGGCCACATGCGCTGCTCTGGGCTCCATGCCAGAGCAGCGGGAAGGGGGCGGGAGGCAGTGCGGAGCTGGTATCGCTGCCTCTCACCCCCTCCCAGCTGCTCCAGCATGGAGCTCGGGGGAGGGAGGCGGACCGGCAGCACTGAACCAGGCTGCCCTTGTGGTTGCTCGCCCAGTCCCCTCTGTTCATAGCCAGTCAGGGCTCTGCTACAGTGGAGCCTTCTCTGGTCCAGCATCCAGGTCTCTATGCTACCTGTAGCCAGCTCCCAAGTCAGGCTCAGAGGGTCCGACACTTGCTCTGTCTGGTGTCCCTGGGGGTGTTCCTTCCTCCAAGATGGAAGTGACACTCAGCCAATGTAGAAGTCAAAGGGTTTATTAGCAATCCAGTTTACGCAGCAGCTAGGACAGCTGGCTTTCAGATTAACCAGGATGCGTAGCAGTAAACCCCCCCGACAAGCCCTTGGAGATCCTGACTCTCTGAGCCCCATTTCCCTATTCCCTTCCTTCTCTCTCAGCCCTTTGTTCTCCTCCTTTGCCAGCCACCCTGCCCCTGGTCTAAACTGGCCACAACCTGTGTCACCCACAGGGGGTCCAAGTAAGGTTTGTCCAAATCCCCTTCCTCCCCCAGTGGTTCCCATAGTTATCACTAGAATACCCATGTTATATCACCAAAGTACAGGAACAGAAAAGAACATTTGGTTTATCGCCCCTGGCATCCCACAGTAGCCAAGAGGTTTCTTACTTCATCACAGCCTGCTGATGAAGAGTTTGTCTCTCAGGATTTGTTTGTGGTACCAGAGGTGGTTCTAGTTTCAACTGAGACTTGGGGGGGGGGGGGGGGGAGGATTTTCCTGAGCCTGTGTCTGCTGGGAGTAAGGACTTGCGCATTGAGGAAGTTACCCCAATCTCCAAGAATTTCTCTGAAAAGAGCCATGTGTGCTGAGACAAAGAGGAGGAGGCAGTTTCAAAAGACTTCACTGATAAAAGCAGCAGTGTATCTGCTAGTAGAGAGTTTGTCTTGCAGGACGTGTCTGTTCTGCCAGAGGTGATTCTGGTTTCAACTAAAACTCAGGAAGGGAACGGTCCTAAATACATGTCTGCTGGGGGTAAGGACTTGCCAATTGGGGAAGCAACTGCAGTCTCCAAGAATTTGTCTGGAAACAACCATGTGTGCAGAGACATGAGGAGCAGACAAATGGTGGGTTACTTACCTTTAACCGTCCTTCTTTGAGATGGGCTGCTAGGATTCATTCAGGAATAGGTGTCTCCGTGCCGGAATGCCGGATTGGTCAGAACTTTTTGCCCTAGCCTGTCAGTAGAGGGCAGGTGGCCAACAACCCCCCACGCCAACCCGTAGCTATATACTTGGCTCCTCCTGGCCCCTCCCCAGTTCCTTGGAGTCACCAACTCCAGATGCAGGGACGGGGGGAGGGGTCTGAATGAATCCAAACAGCCCATCTCGAAGAAGGACGGTTACTGGTAAGTAACCCACCGCTCTTCTTTGAGCACTGCTCAGATACATTCAGGAATAGGTGACTGCTAGCCATGCTGATGGATGGCAGGTAGCATTGGCTCTTACACCTTCAGCACTGCATAACTCTCACAAGGGTATTTGTCCATGCCCCCAGTGTCCTGGAGAGGTCTAGGAGATCGACTCAAGGACCATCGCCCAGGAGGGGTAAACAGGGATTGCCGGACCTAACTCAGAGGAGAAAGTAGACCTGGTTGCCTAGTGTGGCACCTACACAGGAGGGCATTAGGTCACCTTATGCATAGAAAGATACCAGTTTATCCTGGTTAAAGTTGAGAAGGGCAACTCTAACCACTCTGTCTAAAGGCATATTGGCAGAGGCGGGAGAAACCCAGATGATTAGTGTTCTGGCAGCAACACATAATAATGTACTCCTACAAGGGAATTTAGGAGGCTGTAGGATCGTTGGACTGGCATTGGTGGATGCTGGCACCTCCAGGACCAGGGAAGGGAAGGTGTCCCATGTTTCCCTCCGTCTGGCAGTATGAGACACTCGCGTCCTATGAGCGCTATAGGTGCAGGAATCTGGGACATTTGGCATCTCACAGAGGAGTGGGCTACCAGCAGTTAGGGCCTAGGAGAGTTACCTCGTCCTAGGTTGGAGGGAGTGCCAGCAGCTGGAGGCGGTGGCTGACGACCTCAAAGAACGCATAACGAGTAGAGCACCCGGATCACCATGGAGAAGGCAGTGCCTGGCAACTAAATGGCCCTATACAAGACAGACCAGGAGAGGACGTCACATGAGCCTGATGGGTATATCCCAGGTCTACACGAGCCTACCAATGACACTGTGGTGGTCCCTGATGAATAAGGCTGCCGGTATCGATAACCTTGTGTCGACACGAGGGAGTAGTAATGTGATTATTTCCCCTTATCTTTCTCTTCTTTCCCTGTTTTTTTTTTTGTTTTTTTTGTTTTTTTTTGTTGTTGTTTGTTTGTTTTTTGGCGGGTAATCAGCCAGAGGAGTATAGAAGGCGAGGAGCTGGTTGTGATAAAGTGATGTCCAGGGGTTGCTCATAAGAATGAGAATCCTGGGGATCAAGTCCCGTGGCCTACGGGACATTGGTTTGCATAACTTCGTACCACCAGGAGGAGACCAGCCAGTGTGGTCCAAACTTTACAACTGGTGACTTACAGAGGCTTGCACCCAGGAAGGGGTGCCCCGAAGGGAAGGCCCCCTAGGGGGGAATGGGACATACGTGAGAAAGGAACAGCATCTAACAAGGGAGCAGGGAAGGAATGCTGCTTCAAGGGTACACATCCCACCATCTCCTAACAAGCATTCGGTTTATCTAAAGGGCCTTATAAAAGCATGTTATTGCCCTTATGAGAATTGCCCTAGGAGTGAGTTCTATTGGGGACAGCTGGCTCCCAAACTCCCAATCGGTGGTCAGGATGACGGGTGGTGTAATAAGAGGTCTGTTGAGTGGGAAAGGCCCTTAGTCATTGGTTGGGCCTGAGCGTAATACCAAATCGCAACTGCAATGGCTAGAAAGCTCTCAAAGCGTGAGGAGGGAAAGGGAGTTGGACCCACAGGGTATACAAGCGGGGTGTCACAGAGCTCTGCTGGGATTAACCTGGTGCTATGGCCAGCTGAGGGAAGAGACTATGGCTGTGTTCACACAGCATTTTTGTTTTGAAACAACGAGGTTGTTTCGAAACAAAAAAAAACATGTTCACACAACGCACAGTTGTTTCAAAACAAGTTAAACCCCATTTGGGGGCGAAACAACCTTGTTTCAAAACCGTTGTTTTGAAACAATGCGTGCAAACATGTTGTTTTGGCATGAGGTGTTCTGAAACATTTGAAGGGCTGCCCACTCAGCACCATGGCCAGGGAACCCTCAGCACCCTGGCCAGGGTGCCGAGGGGTGTCCCCTGGCCAGCAGAGCGGGGCTGCAGGCACCGGCGGGGTTCAGTGCAGCCCAGCGCTGATCCCCGTGGGTGCCTGCAGAGAGGGGCTGCAGCCCGGCGGGTTTGGGGGCAGCCCAGGCTTTAAGCCAGCGGGGTTCAGCGCTGGGCTGCACTGAACCCCACCGGTGCCTGCAGCCCCCTCCGCAAGTGAAATAGCATGTTCACCCTGTGAACTTGCTATTTCCTTTCCTGCCTTTTTCCTTATTTCAAAGTAACTTTTTGTTAATGCAGCATAAGTTATTTCGAAATAAGGTGTTATTTCGATATAAGTTGTTTCAAAACAACTTATATCGACATAACCCCCTGGGTGTGAACACAGCCTATGAGAGGAGCCCTGCTGAGTATTCCCTAAGGGATGATGACTAGGATCAGGCTCCCACCCCGGCAGCAGCAATGGTCTTTGGCCATACCCACTGAGCTCCGCTTGGAGCCCCCTCCAGGTGTTGAATCCCTTGCTCTTAGGCTAAAACTTTCTGACCACTCGCTGGACTGTCCAAGCAGCATTGACTGTGAGTCTGATGGGGAAGGAAGAGAAGCAAGTATCCTCACCTCTAACCAACAGGTAAAGGGGGACACCGGACCATTTCATCAAGGGAAAGGGGCCATGTGCAGATGTTCAGGCTTTGAGAAGTACTCTGGCGGCTGTGATCAACTGGCCCAAAGGGGAAGAGAGGCCTTCGGCCATTAGGGCAGCCCATCTTTGAGGAAGTAAGGCAGGGTGAAAGTGGGGCGGGTGTCTAGTTGGTGAGACTCCTCACCCAGTCATTTGCTAGGCTGCAGACCAGCTGGGAGTGGCGAGCATTGGGGCTTTGCCTCAGGTCTGGAGACTGCAAGTGAGCTAAGGCCAGCCATGCTCTGGCCTGCGAGTCCAGTACTTGACAGGCGAGAGCGATATGCTCACCCTAAGGGGTCAAGGGGGTTTTAGTACCCTGGGTTAGAGACATACACCATAAGATCTGGGTGAGGTCAATCAAATGTGAGCTGAGTTAGACCCAGCTAAATGCATTTAATAACCATTAATGAGGGCGGTAGAAGAAAAAAAAAAAAAAAGGGGAAACAAAGATTAACCAGGGCTCTACAATCTGTCCTATTGGAAAGTAGGGCAGAGGGGCTTTCCCCATGGGGAGGTGCGCAGGAGCTGCAATCCCCGGTGTGGTAATGGTTGCGGTAAATGGAAAACCATGTCTTATTTGGAATGGGGATCAACAGAATGGTACACTCTGATTATTGTAGTGTGTACTGTGAACCTCTGAGTATCCTGCAGGGTGAGGAGTTGCCGCCTAAGGGGGGGTGTTGTGTGGGGGCATGATAACACGCTGGGAGTAAGACCTTTATCTAGAGGACGCCCACAGGACTGCAGGTCTCCACTGTGACCACCATGGTGGTCGAAGAAGGTTCAGGTCAGGGGTCTCAAACTGAAATCACCTCGAGAACCACATGAGGACTTGGATATTGGCCTGAGGGCCGCACCACTAAAACTTTGTCATACAATGATGCAGAAGTACAGTTAAAAAATGAAGAGTAATATAGTATGTTAATAAAAGTCAATTTATTAACTTTTTTGAAACTGTAACATGAAGTCTGTGCTAATTTTGACAGTCTTTCCAAAGCCAAAACACATGTTTCCTCTTAGAATTGCTTCCATTCAAGATGGCAAAATCATCAAAAAGACAAAGAGTAAACAAACACACAAAATTTTATATTATAAACCAATGGCTCCCAATCTTTTTTGGTCTGAGGACAAAAAAAAAATATACTTTTTCAAACCCTGAAGGACCACCAATTAATTTAATTAAAATTAAATTAAAATTTAATTTATTGAATTCAAATTGATGTTAATTGAAATAAATTAATTGACGTTTGATTTATTAAAATTGAATTGAAATTAAATTATAAAGGTTTTAGTTTTTTTAAATAAAATTAAATTGGTTTAGATTTTTGGGCTTTTTTGTTTTAAAAAGAGGGGGCTGCATGTATCCCCAAGCCAGGAGGGGCGGAGAGCAGCCACATCCCAGGACGGGCTGCAAACAGGTTGGTCAGAGCCCTCCACAGGACTGTAAATAAGCAGCCTCCTGCCTGGCCCTGGGTGCCGCAGTGGGACTGGTGGTGGGGGAAACACCCTCCCCACTGCCTGATCATATTTGGCCATGCTGGGGTTGGCAGAGGTGGAAACACCCCCCCCCCCAACCTGCCTGCCCACTCAAATTTGGCTGCAGTGGGGCTGACATAGGGGAAAACACTCCCAGCCCACCTGAATTTAGTTGCTCTGGGGTTGGCAGAAGGGGAAACAACCCCCACCCACCTGCCTGCTTGAATTTGGCTGAGTGGGGCTGGCAGAGGAGAAAACATCCCCTGCCTGCCAGAATTTAGCAGCACTGGGGCGGGCAGATTTAAAAACACTACCTCACCCTCCTGGGGGGAAACACCCCCTGTTTGTGCCGGGACTGGCAGCAGGGAAAGCCCTGGGGGCCGTGCTGTGGCTAGTGGTGGGGATTTCTGGTGCTCCCCCAGAATGGAGCCCCCTGTGAACCCTCCCCACAGACTCAGGTGGCCCTCCTTTAAGCCCCTCCCCACCTGAGCCTTCTCTGGACTGCTCAGCCTGCTTCAGCTGCTCCATCAGCTGCTGCATGTGCATAGGGCAGCCCCCAGGCAGCAGTTCAGCTCCTCCCAGCGAGTGGCTGATAACGCAGGGGGGAGGTAAAGCTGCTTGGTCTCCGTCTGCAGAGAGGCTCAGCATTTGAAAACTCCAAGGTTGGAAAGGTGGGAGCCCCAGGATTCTGGGAGTTATCAGGGGCCGCAAGAGGCAGCTCTGCGGGCCACATGCGGCCCACGGGCTGCGTGCTTGAGACCCCTAGTTTATGTAATGAGGGTCGAGCCTCCCTCTGGGGGGCGTAATAGGGTCCACAACAAAAGTATGGATGGGGTGGAACCTTCATCCTACTCAGAAAAAGGGAGAGGCAACTTAACCTCTGAGGTGTCCACCTACAGTCAGATGGGGGAAGGTTTGCTCATAGGTTGTACTCGTGAGAAGCCAGCAAAGCAGGAGGCTGCTAATTAGCTAGCCTTCAGGCAGCAGAGAAATGGGACAGCTGCCCTTCATAAGCATCTCAATTTCTCAAGACGCTGCACCCCCTGATGGATTTGGGTGATTGCCAGCATGGTTGTGAGTATCATCGAAACCTCTGAGCGGCTGGACGGAATCCCTCCCCGGCAATAGACGGGGGGAGCCTTGCTAGGAAAGGTCCACCAGATGAGGTTCGAACTGAAGTTGTGGTGGTGAGGATCAACTCCTTAACAGTAGCTGTCGAATGGGGAGGAGGGGGGGGTGCCAGGTTGTCCCGGGCCCTATGGGGCTGAAGGGTGTGGTGGGACCCTGTCGGAAGGAGGCCAAGGTATTTCAACTCCCCCCAGGGATCATGGGCGGCACCCAGGATGGCGGACTTTTCTGGGGGAAAGGGGGCATCGCCTCTGAAGGGGATATCGAGGGCCACCTCCTGAGAGGCCAGGGGTACTCTGGCCTCCTGTAGCCAGGCCGCGTGCGCAGGGTTACTGCTGAGACCATGATGCAAGCTGCCATACCCACCGCATCCCATTCTGACAGGAGTAGGTCCTGGGAGTCTATTTTACCTTCCTCCAAGAAGGCATCATACTCTTCCTTGGCCTCTCGTGGGAGTAGATGTCTAAATCTGTTTAATGCCTCCCACACGTGCCTGCTGGTTAGGGCCTGGTTATTCGCAACCTGCAACTGGAAGGCTGAGGAGGAGTATATCTTCCTACCTAGCAGTTCTAACTCCCTAGCATCCCTTGATGTCAGAAGGAAATCGCAGAAGGTCTGTCCCAGCCCCAAGGCCGTTTCCACTATAGCACGAGGTGGGATTGGGTGGTGGGCGAGTGAGAGGAACTCTGACTCCGGGACCCTGTACTTGAGGCCCACTGTATCAGAGACTGGGGAGATGGCACCTGGGTTTTGCCAGCGGGAGGAGGCCAAGTCCCAGACGGTAGGGTGAATGGGAATCATGACTGGTTCCGCCAAGGAGAATGCCAGACCGAATAAAGCACAGGAGGGTGCTTTGGAGGATCGAATCTCCATTCCTATGTGGGCTGAGACGTGGTGCAGGAAATCAAAATGCACTGACAGATTGCCCATGTAAGAAGACGTTACCTGGTTTAGGACTCTCCCCGGTGCCGGGGGTGGTACTGGCACAATCGCAGCGGCCTCTTGCGGTGACCTTCCATGAAGGCAGTACCAGAAGGGCGATGGCTCTGAGGCCCAGCATTGAGGCTGCTTAGAGCCCTTTGAAGCCCCTTCCCCTGGGCTGGAACAGGGGGAAGAATCTCATGACCCACAGGATGGTACTGGAGATGGCAGGGTGATATGTTGCCATGGGGACGGCTCCATGGTACCGGGGCTCAGGGGTTGATGGGCTCCAGAGCTTTGGAGGCCCGGGCCGGTGGTGGGGAAGGGGAGTGGTGCTACTTGTGCTGGGCCCAGGCACTCGACATGAAGGCCAGCTTCCCCGTTCTAACCGGCACCGGAGTGCCCTGGCAGCCTCCACTGCCTCCAGGATTGTAAGGATTGCCATGGACCCTGACTGACCCCAGGGGGAGCCCCGTGTTGAAGACGTGGGACTATGTTGGTGCTGTGGTACAAGGGTCGAGCCCGCCTGGCACTGGGGAGAGTCCCGTGTCAAAGATTCGGGACTATGATGGCACCACAGTACTGGGGTTTAGTGTGACTGGTCTTGGGCAGAGCCCCATGTCGGGGAATGCGGGGCTGTGTTGGCACTGTAGTACCAAAGTTGGTACCGAGCTTGTCCTGCAGCCCCTGTTGGCACAGTGTCATATGGGTCCCGGTGCCAAACTGGCACACGGTGCCACAGGAGGTCACAAAGCCTCAGGAGAGGGCTGCTGAGCCTGCTCGGAGGTGAGGGCATGGAGCTTTTGCTCCCTGTCCTTCATTGTTCTCTGCTTGAAGGACAGACAGATGGAGCACACGGTGACCATGTGGCTTTCGCTCAGGCACCGGCGGCACTTCTTGTAGGGATCATCACACGGAGAGGCCTTACTGCATTCGGCACAGGGTTTCTACCCCAGCATGGCGGACAACAGAGTAGCGCGATGTTCTGGCCTGGACTGAGAGACCTTCTTCAGTGGAACTACATCCACAAATAGGTGCTCCCAGTCGCATGAAAAACTCATAAAGTGAGTGAAGGACAGGCTGCTTGCGAAGCACAAGGAACGGGCAGTTTCACAACTGACACAACGGTAGAAGAAATGAAACTGGGGATGGGCTGGGCGGCAGCCACATATATAGCCAAGGGGTGGCACAGGGGCTGGTGGCCACCTGCCCTCTTCTGACAGGCAAGGGCAAAAAGTTCTGACCAATCCGGCACTCCAACATGGAGATACCTGTTCCTGAATGTATCTGAGGAGCGCTCGAAGAAGAAAGATGCCTTTCAGTCTGTGTTGACTGAAGACTTCCCAATTGTTTCACATTTAATTCCGGACTTAGGCAAAGCCACACAAGAATCTGTTGGTGTTCAGAGCATTTTGTTACAGAAACCCTTCTCTGGCTGGAGAAAAGGACAGATTTTCTGTGGAAAACAATCTGTTCTCCTTTGAGTGCTGCTCACATCGTTCAGTTATAGGTGTCTACACGCCGCAGTGCATGGTAGCTCAGAAAGTCTTCAGCCTTAGCCTGTCAGGTCAGGGCATGGGGCAAAACACCCCCTCTACGCCGTGACCATGGCTATATAAGTGACCATGACCATGACCCTCCCAGTTCCTTTCTCAGCCCTCAGCGTCAGTTTCAGATCAGCCAACAAACTTGCATAAAGCAGGTGTCTGTCTTTACCATGAAAGTCAAGGTGCCCAGTTTCAAGCTGTGCTTAGAATGCTTCAAAGCTTTGCCACATGATGATCCACATGACAAATGTCTCTCATGCCTGGGTGAGTCCCATATCACCGAGAGCTGCCCCCTTTGCCAGTCCTTCAAAAAAAAGAGGACTCGCAAGGACAGAGAGCTGTGTCTGTACAGCCTCGCCGGGAGTACTGCACAAGCCTCTAATGTCGCCCGAGCCATGAGTGCTCTGCCGGCTCCCTGACTGGCCCGGGCACCGCAACCCCAGAACTGCTCATTTATGCCAAGACCAAAGACTCGCTCAATGCCCCTGTCAGGACCATCAGGGATCCGTACTCACCGGTCGCTGAACTGCCCCGGTGCAGGACTGAAGGCAGCACTGTCAACGGTACTGTGGAAGAAACCCAAGTCGACGCAGACTGCGGCACCAGAGGCCAGGTCGACACAAGTGACGGTACCATCCGCTACCCCAGTAACAAGCAACCCACCCCCGGCACAGCAATCCAGCACTTGGGACCACCCATCAACAGATCCAGTACCGCCAAGCCCAGCACCAGTACCACAATCTAGTGAAGACTGCTCCCCAGTCTCGTCTGTGTTCCTTTTGGGATGTGTCTGTACCATGCTCCCAGGCTTCAGGGAGCCCTTCCCATGCCTCCATGTCAACTTCACCCCCAGCTTCAGGCTGATCCTCTCTGCACAAGATGATAATAAAGATCAGAGACCATTTGGGGAAACAGCGCCACAAGCACTCTCCCTCACCCACACCTTGGCAAAGGAAGAGATCCCTGGCACCGTCTGCATCCAGGGGGACCCTCCCCCTCAGCGCAACCTAGTTGAGGCTGTTGACTTCTATGCCTTTGGGACACCGGGGCCTCTTTTAACAACTGGTCACATAATTGGCTGGACATGGTGACTGAGGATACCCTGACCCCACGACACTGCCCCGACCAGTCTCCAGTGCACTCTATGGACTTGGACTTCTTGGACGATGAGCCAGATGCAGACTCCACACGCCGTAGCAGTTCCCAGGCCCTCTCCTTTTCCTTACCCAATGAACATACCTTTGAGAAACCAATTGACCATCATGAAGACTCTCGTGCCCACCAGGCATTGGTGCGCCGTATGGCAGCATACCCTCTTTGATGTTGGCCGTAGGGCCCCACCCGCTAAGGTGTCAGTCCCGCTCCCTGAAGGGGTATATAGTATCATCAAGGCATGCTGGCAAAACCCATCCTCGATCCTGCCAGGTTCAAGAGTTGCAGAACGGAAGTACCATGTCTCCCAGGACAAGTTCTCCTCCTTTCTGTTCCAGTGAACCCAGAGTGGGGCACTGGTTGTCGACGCTGTGAACCAGAAGGAAAGACAAGGACAGCCGGGCTCTACCCCCAAAAACAAGGAGGCAAGGAAACTTGACCTCCTTGGCAGGAAGGCCTACTCTACAGCAGCCCTTCAACTTCACATTGCTAACCACTTGGTTCTTATGACAAGCTATATTTTTAACCTTTGGAATGCCATGCAAGGCTTCAGTAGAATTATCCCGAAGGATCGCCTTAGGGACTTCAACATGATGCTTAAAGAAGGGGAAGTGGCCTCAACTGATGCTCTTATGTCCATCTGGGATGCTGTAGACACAAACTGCCCATATGATGGCATCAGCTGTAATGATGCAATGCTTGGCCTGGCTACAGGGCTCGGGCCTACCACCGCAACTACAACTTACCATCCAGGACCTCCCATTCAAAAGCCCTAACCTCTTTGCTGAGTCAATGGATGCAAAGCTCCATGGCATGAAAGACTCGAGAGCCACACTCCACTCGCTGGGGATCTACACCCTGCAACCTAGCAGACGCTCCCTAAAGCCTCATCAGCTCCTTCAACAGCTTCAGCAGTTGAAGCAACAAATTCAACTGCAGAACTCATTTCCAAGGTCCTTCACCTTTCCCCAATGACATCTTGGGGACATAGACAAGGACAAGCCCCATTTTGGGAAGAGTGAGAATCTCCGCACTCAGGCAGGGACCCAAACGCCTGTCGGGGAAGAAACAACTTTTCTGACAGTTTCCACACGGGCAGCGAACCTATGACTAGACTGGTCCCCAACTGCCTACACCACTTCATGCACCACTGGGCCAACGTCACATCTGACCAATGGGTTCTCAAGATGTTCATGAATGGGTATTGTATTCAGTTTCTCTCAATTCTTCAGGACAGAAAACTGCCCCCTTGTCTAACCCTCAGAAACCAGGAATTGTCCCATCTTCTCAAGCTCGAATGCAGGAAACTCCTCTCCCTCAGAGCCATAGAAAAGATTCCCAGGCAGGAATGGGGAAAAGGGTTTTACTCCCGATACTTCCTGGTCCCAAAACCCAATGGGGACCTTTGACCCATCCTAGATCTCAGAGCTTTAAAACAAACATATAAAGGAAAATAAAGTTCTGCATGGTTTCCTTCTCACAGATCCTTCCGTCTCTCTCTCCCAGGGATTGGTTTGCGGCCCTCGATCTAAAAGATGCTCACTTTCACATAGGCAGTTCCTAAGATTCAGGGTAGCAAACAACCACTTCCAGTTCACAGCTCTCCCCTTCGGGCTCTCCTTGGCCCCCAGGGTGTTCACAAAGTGCATAGCGCCTGTTGCAGTGTTCCTGCACAGGCAGGGCTTAAGAATTTACCCCTACCTAGACGACTGGTTAATAGTTGGAAAATCAAGTCACCAGGTAGAGCTGCACGTCAGAGTGGTAGTGAGGCTCTGCAACTATCTCAGCCTTCCCATAAACAAAGAAAAGGCAAAGTTCTGTCCATTCCAAAACATAGAGTTCATAGGCGCACTTCTAGATGCCCTCAAGGGGTCAGCATTTCTACCCCTCTCCAGATTTCAGTCCATTTACACCATCATTACAGAGTTGCAAATGTCTCCCATGACCACAGCCTGCTGGGGCCTGCAGCTCCTTGGCCACATGGCAGCCTCCACCTCAGTAATCCAGGCAGCATTCCTGAGGATGAGGCCCTTCTAGATCTAGCTCTCCACGGTGTTTTGCATATGGAGGGACTCCCTAAACAAGGTACTGTCCGTACCCCAGGACACGCTGGGGACACTTCAGGTTTGGAAGGATCCCTGTTTTGCCATGGGGGACATTCCCTTCAAGGACCTCAGGCCCTCAGTGACCCTGATAACGGATGCATCACATGCAGGGTGGGGGGCCCGCATCTCGGGGTTGGGGGGGGACTCTCCACCCAAGGGCACTGGTCCTGGACAGACAGACATTCTTCTCCACATAAACATGAAGGAACTAAGGGCCATCAGACTAGCTTGCATGACCTTCCTAGACAAGATACAGGGCAGGTCAGTCCAGATCTTCACAGACAACACCACAGCTGTGTTCTACACAAACTGGCAGGGAGGAGTGAACTGCCCACCACTTTCAAGGAGGTGTGCAAACTTTGGGAATTAGCCATATATCATAATTTCATCCCAGTGGCCTCCCACCTACCCGGGTTGGACAACAGGCTAGTGGACTCACTGAGCAGAAAGCTGTTAACGAACCACGAGTGGTCCCTTCATGACAGGGTGTTCTCCCTCCTGATAGGAAAAAGGGCCTCCCAGTAGATAGCGCAAACAGATCTATGGCAGAATCGCAAGTGTCCCCAGTTCTGTTCCCTCAGGGGCCGGGAGGAAGGGTCTCTCACAGACGCCTTCCTCATCCACTGGTTCTGCTGATACAGAGCGTCCTCTTGAAGATCATCAGGGACGGAGCACACATCATTCTGACAGCTCCGGACTGGCCCAGGCAGCACTGGTTCCCACTCTTGCAGGACATGTCCATAGAAACACCACTCCGCCTCCCACAGTGGGCGGACCTTCTGACTCAGGACTCGGAGCACCTCAGGCACTCAGACCCAGGCCACCTACACCTGACAGCCTGGATGCTCTCTGGCTCAGCAAGCAGGAGAGACTCTGTTCAGACAGGGTTAAGAAGGCCCTGGTTGGTAGCAGAAGACCATCCACCAGGTCCACGTACACAGCCAAGTGGAAGCAATTCTCTATTTGGGCCAGGGGCAGGAGTGTAGACACCATATCAGCTCCGATACACTTGATCCTCGACTATCTGCTACACATCAGAGAAAGAGGCCTCTCTCCCTCTTCACTGAGAGTCCACTTAGCAGTGTCCCAGCCTGCCACAAGATGGTGGATAGGCAATCAGTCTTCTCCCATCCCGCTTCCATGAGATTTCTGAAAGGGGTGGAAAGACCTTTTCCCCAATCCCATAAGCCCACTCCACCATGGGACCTGAACGTCGTCCTCCGGGCAATGACAGAGCCACTCTATGAACCTCTGGATTCAGCCACCCTGCTGGTCCTATCCTGGAAGGTGGCCTTCTTAGTAGCAATCTCCTCTGCTAGAAGGGTTTTGCATTTGAAAGCTCTCTCCTCGGAACCCCTGTACACAAGGTTCTACCTGGATAAAGTGGTTTTACGTCACCACCCATCCTTCCTATCTAAGGTGGCCACCCCCTTCCACCTTAACCAAGAAGTTTACTTGCCAGTTTTTTACCCAGACTCCCAGATTACACAGAACCAGAGGAAGTGGCATACACTGGACATGAGGAGAGCGCTCCTAACTTACATCGAGCATAACCAGCCGTTCCGAAAGACCCCCCCAACTGTTCATGGCGGTTGCTGAATGTACGAGAGGTTTACCACTATCCTCTCAGTGTATTTCAAATTGGATTGTGAACCGCATTAAAGACTGCTACAGAAGGTCGAACACGCCCCTTCCAGGAACCATTAGCGCCCACTCTACCAGGGCCCAGGCGTCCTTGATGGCCTTCTTCGCCAAGGTCCCGATCCAAGAGATCTGCAGGGCTGCAACATGCTCATCAGTTCATACCTTCACAATGCACTACGCTATCACCCAACAGGCTAGACATGATGCCGCTCTGGGCAGAGCTGTACTCAATGTGGGTAGACTGTAATTCCTTTCACCATCCAAGGGTACAGCTAGCAGTCACCTATAACTGAATGATGTGAGCAGCACTCGAAGGAGAATGATGGGTTACTTATCAGTAACTGTCCTTCTTTGAGATGGGCTGCTCACATACATTCACTTACAGGTGTGTACATGCTACAGCACACAGTAGCTTGGAAAGTCTTCAACATTAGCCTGTCAAGTCAGGGCACGTGGGCAACGCCCACTCCACACCGCGACTGCGGCTATATAGGTGACCGTCCCATATACCTTTGCCAACTCCATAGCGGGGATGGTGGGAGGGGCCTGAATGTATGTGAACAGCCCACCTCAAAGAAGGATGCTTACTGGTAAGTAACCATCCTTTCTCCTTCAAGTGCTGCTTACATCATTCAGTTACAGGTGACTGCTAGCCATACCCGAGGATGGTGGGAGGAGTTACAGTCTACCCACACTGAGTACAGCTTTGCCCAAAGCAGCATCGTCGCTAGTCTGCTGGGCAATGGTGTAGTGTGTTGTGAAAGTATGTATTGATGACCATGTAGTGGCCATGCAGCTCTCTTGGATCAGGACCTTGGAGAGGAAGGCCATGGAAGACAACTGGCTCTGGTGGAGTGGGCTCTCACAGTCCCTGGAAGAGGTGTGTTTGACCTTCTGTAGCAGTCTTTGATGCAGTTTGCAATCCATTTGGAGATACACTGAGAGGACACTGGGGAGCCTCTCATGCATTCGGCAACCACCATGAACAACTGGGAGGTCTTGCAGAAAGAGTGTGTGCGCTCAATATAAATTAAGAGTGCTCTTCTCACATCCAAGGTGTGCCACCGTCTCTGGTTTTCTGTAGCCTAGGGGTTGGGATAGAAAACTGGGAGGCAAATTTCTTGATTCATGTGGAAGGAAGTAGCCACCTTGGGCAGGAAGAAAGGATGGTGACGGAGGACCACCTTGTCTGGAAAGAGTGTTGTATATGGGGGTTCGGAGGAAAGGGCTCACAACTCTGAAACTCTTCTAGCTGAGGTTATTGCTACCAGGAAAGCCACCTTCCAAGACAACACCAGCAGAGTAGCTGAATCCGAGGGTTCATAGGGCGGCTCTGTCAAAGCCCATAGCACAACGTTCAGATCCCACTGAGGGGTGGGCTTACGAGGGTGGGGAAAGAGCTCTTCCACCCCTTTCAGTAACCTGTGAGATATGGGGTGTGAAAAGGCTGGGGCACCATCAACTCTTTGGTGGAAGGCCAAAATTGCTGCTAAGCTGACTCTTAGTGAGGACAGGGATAGGCCTTTTTTCTCTTAGGTCTAAGAGATAGTCCAGATTGTATGGATTGGTGTGAAGACAGGGTCTACATCTTTGTCATGACACCAAGTGAAAAAGCGCTTCCACTTCACCATGTAGGTGGAGCTGGCGGAGGGTATTATGCTACCAGGACCTTCTTAACCCTATCTGAACAGCGCCTCTCTTACTCACTGAGCCAGAGATCATCCAGGCCGTCAAATGTAGGAGACCTGGGTTCAGGTGCCGAAGGTGTCCCGAGTCCTGTTAGGAGATCCACGCACTGAGGGAGGCAGAGCAGGTCCTTATGGACATGTCCTGCAGAAGCAGGAACTAGTGTTGTCTGGGCCAGTCCAGAGCTGTCAGAATGATGTGTGCTGCATCCACAAGGACCTTCAGTAGCACTCTGTGGATCAGAGGAAATGGCGGGAAGGTGTACATCAGGGCCCTAAACCAACTGAGGAAGAAAGCGTCACTGAGAGAGCCCTCCTCCTGACCCCAGAAGGAACAAAATTGAGGACATTTACAGTTTTGTTCCGTGGCAAACAGGTCCACCTG
Source organism: Podocnemis expansa (assembly GCA_007922195.1). NCBI lineage: Eukaryota > Metazoa > Chordata > Testudines > Podocnemididae > Podocnemis > Podocnemis expansa. The sequence goes on from ML682172.1 coordinate 2,018,605, forward strand.
GGGGGGTTCCCATCTGTTTATCAACAGGGAGAATACCTTGTTGTGAAGGAACCATTCGTGATTCGCTAGGGGTTTTCTGCTGAGTAAGTCTGCTAAGCTGTTGTCTACCTCAGGTAGGTGAGAGGCAACCAGCGAAAAGTGGTGATCTATCGCTAATTGCCAACGCTTGCACACCTCCTCGCATAGGTCCAAGGAGCGAACCCCCCCCTTGCCGGTTGGTATTAAACATGGCTATTGTATTGTCCGTGAGGACCTGGACTGTTCTGTCACAGATTTTGTCGAGGAAGGTCATGCAGGCCAATCTGATGGCCTGAAGCTCCTTCGTGTTTATGTGGAGGAGTTTGTCCTCGGGGCACCAAAGACCCTGTGTGGAGAGGCTGCCCGATAGGTGGGCTCCCCAACCTGAGTCCAAAGCATCCATTATCAGGGTTACTGAGGGCTTGGAGTCCCTGAACGGAATACCCCCCATCGCGAAGCAGGGATCCTTCCAAATTTGGAGACTCTAGTGTGTGCTGGAGGACCAAGAGTACCTTGTCCAGATGGTCTCTCCATGGCAGGAACATCTTAGTGAACCAGAGCTGGAAAGGTCTCATCCTCAAGCGTGCTGTCTGGATTACTGAGGTGACAGCTGCCATGTGACCCAGAAGCTGCATGCACCAGCACACTGTGGTTAGACCCGGTGCTTGCAGTTCCGTAATGATGGTGCAAATGGACCAAAATCTTGACAGGGTGTCGCGGGGCATGTCGCCTCCGTGGACTCAAACCGGGGTCTTACCAGGGTTTGAGCTAGCTACTCGGCCCCTTTTCCCCAGGGCAGCGTGGCCTAGCAGCCAGAGTCTTGAATTACAGGGCCTTCACCTTAGGGCAGTGCGGCCCACTGGCCAGGGTCAATAGTTCTTAGCCCTTCACACTAGGGCAGTGTGGCCCACTGGCCAAAGTCAATAGTTCTTAGCCCTTCACACTAGGGCAGTGCAGCCCACTGGCCAGAGTCAATAGTTCCTAGCTGGGTGCCCCCAAAGGGCAGGGGCCCAGGTAGGGTGGTTCAGGCCCTCCCTCTCCACTGAACCCCAGCCCAGGGCCCTGAGAATACCGGGGGTCTTGGTCCAGTCAGTGGGGATCCAGACCACAACGCACCGACTGAAGCCCCAACTGTACCACGACTCCCTCCAGTAGACGCTGCCCTGGGCTACTTCCTACCTGAGGCTGGATGGGTGGCGTTCTCTCTTCTGGCTCTCAATGTCCAGCAGGTTGCTCCCTGCTCTTGGCCTGGGTCTCAGGATCCTCGCAGTAAGGTACGCCTCACTCAGCAGAGCCTCCTGTTGTCAGCGTCTGCAACCTCTCAAGAGAGTGCTCCGATAGTGCGGGGACTGAGGTAGGGTCTGAGCAGGAGCCTCCAGCACACATCTGCACCCTCTGCTGGCCTGCCTCTGACTGAGGAGATCTGCTGCCTTTTATCCCTGGGCAGCTGTTGGAGCATGCCCAGCAGGTCCTAAAGGGCGGGGCTAGCCCTTCCTTCCGGGCATATAAGCCAGCCTGAGTGCGGGGTGGGCCTACCTCGTCACACAGGGGCAAGGACGCCATGCCTTATTGAGCATTTAGTCGCGCCCCTATGAAATCTATGTCCTGAGTGGGGCGGAGCTTTGACTTCTCTGTGTTTATGCAGAAGCCAAGAAGCCTGCTGAGTTTACTACCAGTTCGACGTGATGTTGCACTTGGCAACTTGACTTGCCCACTATAAGCCAATCATCTAGGTAGGGGTAGATTCTTATGCCCCTCCTGCATAGAAATGCTGCAACCGGTGCCATGCATTTTGTGAACACCCGGGGAGCTAACGATAGCCCGAAGGGGAGAACGGTGAACTGGTAGTGGTCCCGTGCCACCACAAACCTAAGAAAGCGTCTGTGGTGGGGTCGGATGGCTATGTGAAAGTAAGCGTCCTTTAGGTTGAGGGCTGCGACCCAGTCTCCTGGGGACAATCTGGGGCAGAGAAACCATGCAGAACCTTATTCTCTTTATGTACTTGTTTAAGGCTCTGAGGTCTAGAATAGGCCGTAGGTCCCTGTTGGGTTTGGGGACCAAGAAGTAGCGGGAGTAGAACCCTTTGTCTCACTCTCATTTGGGGGCTCTTTCTATGGCCCCTAGGGAGGGGAGTTTTTGGCATTCAACCTCGAGCCTGTTTAACAGTTCCCGGTTTTCTGTTGCTGCACAAGGGCAGTTTCCTGTCCTGTGGGATTGAAAGGAACTCAATACGGTATCCTCGCGCCACTGTCGAGGACCCACTGGTCTGACATGACACAGGTCCACTGGGGGGCAGAGTGGTGCAGGCAGTGGGGGGAAAACAGGGGCCCTGGAGCGCTGCCCTTGAGGCTACCATCAAAAACACCGTTTATGGCCAGACGAGCAGTCAGATCCCTGCCCACGCCATCCAGACTGTGACACGCTGGCTTTTCCCCCTTTAACTGAGTGGTTCTTGTCCTTATCCAGGTCCCCAAGATGGCGCTGGGGAAACTGGAGGGATCTTGGGAACTGACTGCAGTTGAAGCTGCTGCTGTGGCTGCTGTTGGAGCTGTTGATGTGATCTTGTTGAGCGCCTGTTGGGTTGCGTAGTGTATATCCCCAGGGATCCAAGCGTAGCCCTCAAGTCTTTCATACTATGGAGCTTTGTGTCCATGGATGGGGCAAAGAGGTCTGGGCCCTCAAAGGGAAGGTCTTGAATAATCTGCTGCATCTGTGTGGATAGGCCTGAGCCTTGGAGCCAGGCCGATCGGCGTATGACGACTGCAGAGGCCATAGTGCGGGTGGCTGTATCCACTGCATCCCAGGTTGCCACCAGAGCATCCCTGGATGCCCTCTCGCCCCCCTCAAGCATTGCTTCGAAATCTCTCAGGCACTCCTCAGAGATGGCCATGCGAAAGTTTCGCATGGCCTCCCACAAGTTGGAGACGTAGCGCATCATTAAGGCTGAATGGTTGGAAATACGTAGCTGAAAGGCAGCAGAGGAATAACATTTCCTTCCCAGGAGGTTGAGCTTCTTCACCTCTTTATTCTTGGGGGTGGAGCTCGGTTGGCCCTGTCTCTCCCTCTGGTTTACAGCATCCACCACCAGGGACCCTGGAGTGGGATGATGAAATAAGAAAGAGAACCTCTCTGGAGAGACATAGTATTTCTTATCCGCAACGTTGGACACTGGTGGAATCGACGAAGGCATTTGCCTTCGTTCCTGGACAATGCAGTCTACTCCCAAGTGCAAGGGGATTGCCACCCTTGCTGGAGGGGCTCTATGGCATGCATCGAAGAGGGAGTTGTCTTCGTCCTGGATTACTCCTAATTTCAGTTTTAGGTTCACTGCCATATGGCAGAGGAGGTCCTGCTTGACACAGGGGTCTCCCTCGCAGTCAGCAGACATATCAATTAGGTGCTCATCAGGTGAAGAGGAGGATTGGGCCCGTGATCTACTACGTTGTGTAGAGTCAGGATCAGGCTCGTCATCGGAGAAATCCGAGGACTCTGGAAGTGGCAACTGGGCATAGCGAGAGGAGACGTCATCAGTTGCTGTGCTCAGCCAATTGAGGGTCCACTCATCATGAGGTGATCTCACTAGAGGCATAGGTGCCATGGGGGGAGCAGAAACTTCTCCCTATATCCATGGTCTTTTTGACCTCACTGAGCTCGGTGATACAGAGCTCTTGTGAAGCCTCTTCTTTGGTCACTCCTCCTGGGGAGGAAGGAAATGGTCCTTGGAGAATGAACTGGAAGACCCTCCTCCTGAAGTCTGGGAGCCTGGTACCGAGAGCTCTTCAGCAAAGCGATGGAGTGGGGTTTCTTGCTCCTCTATACTGGACAGTGGTACCGGTGGAGGGCTGAGAGGTGCCATGCTTGGTCCCAGTGTCGGGCTAGTTGTTGGTACCTGGTTGGGAAGTGGCATACAGCTACATGCCGGTACCACTACTGGCGCTGAATCAGTTGTTGGTACCCAGCCTAACGGTACCAGGCTTGCTGTTGGTACTGGGTTTGCCATCAGTACCATGGGGGGCGGTACCAGGTCCTGTGGTGCTGATGAAGACAGTGCCGCTTTGGTTGTTTTCTTCTTCTTCTGTACCAGAGCCGGATTTTGATGCCTGTGGTGGGCCGTCAGGGTTGCCTGTGCCGTACTCTTCTCGGGACAGCTGAGAGGCTGCCCGGTGATTGACGAGCTTGATGCTGGAGCGGTAGTGTAGCAAGTTGAGATTTCGAGCCTGGTACCTACATTCAGTGGCAGGGATTCTGAGCCTGGGCCGATCGGGGGTGCGGCGGAGCTCTCATGGCTCAACCAGTTTCTGGGGTCATAGCTCCACTCCCTGAGATCAGGAGGAGGAGGCACTCCCTTTCTAACTGAGTCCTCCACTTAAAGGACTGGCAAATGGAGCACTCTGCCATGAGGTGGGACTCAGCCAGGTAAGCAAGGCATTTCTCATGCAGGTTGTGCATCGGGAAAGCCTTGCAGCACCCTAAGCATTGCTTGAAACCAGGCATCTTGAATTTCGCGTGAAAGACAGGCACTTGCGTTTCACAAGTTTACACTGATCTGAAACCAACGCTGATGGCAGAAAAAGGAACTAGAAGGGTCAGGGTCATAGTCACCTATATAGCCGCGGTCATGGTGCGGAGGGGGCATTGGCCGTGTGCCCTGACCTGACAGGCTAATGCTGAAGACTTTCTGAGCTACCGTGTGCTGCGGCACGTATACACCTGTAACTGAATGATGTGAGCAGTGCTTGAAGGAGGATGGACAGCTTAAACAGCACTGTAACAAAGTTACTGCACGTGGTCAGTGTATTGGAAAGACAGTGATGTTAAGACCTGACTGCCTGCATGATGCTAACTCTGTGAGTGAGTGGATAATATCTCAGCATCAGAGGAAAAACTGGGCAGCTGTAGCTAAAGAGCAAGATAGCTGTGCAGTTGATCTCTCGCACATTCAAGGGAAAGCAAATGAGCTTTTACCCCTAAGTGCTTTGGAAATATCTTGTAGTCTCTGTGAATTTATATACTTCTGAGGCCACGTGGAGCAAAGTTCTGTCTAAGGGGCCGATGTAGGTGAGCAGCATGTGCTGCTCACCAAGTCCCCCCCAGGCGGTCCTGATCCTGCCCCCCCTCAAGCTCCACTGCCCAGCAGCCTCACCCCAGTGGGGCAGAGCAGCCAGCCAGCCTGTCCCAGCCAGCCACGCCTCTCCAGGGGGCAGAAGGGGCCGGTGCTGAGCTCCAGGGGGTGGGGCTGGGGCACTGGAGCAGCCTACCCTGCTCCCAAAGAGTTTGGGCTGCTTCAACACTGGTGCCCCACCAAGGCCATGGAACAGGCCCATTGGAGGAGGGGGCTGGGGACGAAGCGGCCCAAAGTCTTTGGGAGCGGGGCAGGCCACTCCAGTGCCCCAACCCCCCACCCCGGAGCTCAGCGCCAGCCCCTCCTGCACCTCAGGAGACACGGTCGGCTGGGGGCAGGCTGGCTGGCTGCTCCACCCCGCTGGGGTGAGGCCGGGCGGGCAGGCAGGTGGAGCAGCCTCCAGCCCCTGTCATCCCCCTTCCCCGGGAGTTGGAATGGGAGGATCAGGGCCCCCTTACCTGGCTACTCGAGCAGTGCTGCCAGGCCCCCAGCTGCTCCTCTGGCCAGGGGAGCTCTCACTGAGCCTGCGTAGAGACTCTGCACAGGCTCAGTGACAGCCTGCTCTGAGCTGGAGCTTCAAAAACTCCCAGCTCAGAATCACTGCCTGGGCAGGGACTGTAGTCACCGGCTGTGCAAATGATGTAGGGTAAGACTTTTAGAACTGAACATCAGAACCCTGTTTGTGAGATGCAAGCTGAAATGTTTGGTGTATCTTTGAAACCAAATCCATACTTGAAATTGGCCTTAATTGAAAATTTGGAAATTACTAGGCAAGCTAGTATGTGACTTAATGAAATTTACCGGACTGACTGGGGTGGGAAGATTTGCCCATCAGACTCAGAGCTGCTGGCATTGGAGATACACCTAGACAGGCAATGGATCATGTTACAGAGCCCAGGTTTCAAGCATCCAGAGAAGACAAAAGAAAGAAAGAAACTTTATCCCATGAATGTGAGGCTAGGGTTGACCCTGAAACATCTAAATCCCAAAGATATAGTTAAACTAAAATCCTGTGCTACTAAGACCAGTGAGGTAAACCAAAAACAACTGGTTAAGTATTCAAAAACCCAAGAAGGCCTTGAACAATCTAATCCTCTGACAAACTATTTGGCTTGAAGGCATAACAAAGTTAATTATATAATACACTCTTATGCTGACTGGATATAAATGTTCATGAAGAGGTTAACTCTTGTAATTGATTTGCTGCCAAAGAATGGAAAATGTACCATGTGCTTGATATTTTGTAGAATCTTGGAAACTTGTTCAAACCTGTAATAGTGCACAACCAAATTTAACCCTTTTGTGATGTATTCAGCAATGTCTAGGTGACACCCCTTTCTGTGTGGAGAGTGTGACACTGTCTGGCTTTAGAGAATTATTTATTATTACAGTGGGGACCCGTTAACACGTGACCCATTTGCACGCGGATCTGTTTAACGCGCGGTCCAGTCATGTCCCTCAAAGCCCTTAACTTAACGTGCGGGACTCACTATTGTGCGGTGCCTAAAGGCAGAAGTTGGCCTGGGCACAGAAACAGCTGGCAACTTAAGGAGTCCAGCGTGCTACCTAAACAAGGAAGTGGCCTGGGTGCAGAAACAGGTAGAGTAAGCCTTCTAATGCTGCACTTTTATTTATTTATTTACCACAGTCCCGTTTGCACCCGGTCCATTTAATGCGCGGTCATGGGGGCTTGTCCCCCAACACTCATGCGTTAACGGGTCCCCACTGTATTTTTCATATTTGCAATCATCCATATGTGATATGCTATGTTTGGTACCAATGGAAAGGTTGTAATCAGCTAGGAATGATTCTATGGTTTATATGTAGGTGTTGTATCTGTATCAGAAGTTGGGAACATGTTTGTTCTACTTTTGTTCCAAGTTATTTGATTCTGAGATGCTTCCAGAATGAATGCCTGCAACTGTTGTTTCGTTAATGGCCCATTAGGGAGGCTGTCAGGTATAGTGGGCCCAGGAAGAAACCTGTTGAGCAGGTAAGTTTTGCCTGTGTGTCTCAACTCCATTTTGGTTTGCAAAAAGCTCCACAGAGAATGGGGAAGGCCAGAGGTGATAAAAGGCAGCAGCCCCAGCTCCATTTTGTCTTCAGTCTACAAACAACACTCACCTCTGGAACTATTGTCCTGCAACTAGACAAAGGAACGAGACCCATCCAGGTATTGGGTCTCTATCGGAGTAACTGGACTATCCTGCATATTCCAAATTCTTCAAGGACTTGTGTTCTATGGACTATAAATCTTTCGTATGTATATGATTCACTTTGACCCTTTAACAGTTCTCATTTTGTTTCTTTTCTTTTTCTATTAAACCTTTAGTTGTAGTTACGAACGGATTAGCTAGCAGTGAGGTATTCTGGATAAGATCCAAGCCTATATTGTTCTGGTGATGTGGCTGGCCCTTTGGGGTCAGGAGAACCTATTTTTTTGAGACCAAGTGTTTAGGTGGGGACCAGAGGAGCTGACGTGCAGTAAAGGAGGCTGTTTCTATTTTGTTATGCTTGGTGATGACCATTGTTCCCTCTAAGGTGCGCGGCAGCGCGGCTGCGCACTTGAAAAAATCCTGCCGCGCAGGATTTTCCTGCCCCCACACGTGGGGCAGTTCAGGGCAGCAGCACGGCCAAGGTTGGGGCCAGGCAGTGCTGTGCTGGGCCTGCCCCACAGCTGGGGAACAGCCAGGAGCTGGAGGCCTCAGGGCCCGGGTCCTGCAGCACGGCCAAGAATCAGCCACGGGCACCTGAGCTAGGCTGAGGATTGCGCCCGGACACAGCACTCCGGCGCATCTCCCTTCAGCCGTAGGAAGGGAGGGTCTGCAGGCCTGGGGCCAGCCCTGCCACTCCTCCCTTCCCTCCCCTTCCCTGGAGCCTGTGGAGGCTCTGCACCTTCCAGCCGGGGCCTGGCTGTTTACATGGCCAGCCCCAGCCTCCAGCCCAGTCCCCTCCTTGTTGGCTAGCACCATGGCCTCCTGCCCCCCACCCAGCTCTTTGGCCAGTGAAGGGGGCTGGAGGGGTTGGGGTGGTCAGGCAGCCGGCGGGGAAAGCAGGGGGCGGGGAGGGGGGGTCTGGATGGTGGGCTGGGTGGGCTGAAGAGGATAGGGCGTTAAGAGGGCTGGAATGGGGGCAAGGAGCTTAGGGAGTCAGGATTGGGTAGGGTCACCAAGCATCCGGCAAAAGGAGGACATGTCCTCCTTTTTGCCCTGCTGTCCTCCGGACATTTGGGATAAAGTGCAATTAGTCCGGCTTTTTGCCGGACGCCTGGGGCAGCTCTAGAGCCCGCAGCTTCAGGATGCGTTCTTCTGTCGTTCAGCCCAGCAGCTGCAGTGCCTGGTGGGGATGGGAATTTGCAGAGGCTCCCCTGCTGGGCTGCTGCATGTCTATGGGCAGTGAAGAGGGCTGGCCAGGGGCAGGGTTGGCTGCAGCCAGGGAAATGGTTTGGGTCTACCTTGTTGCTTCTGCTGCTCACCGCTTCTTTCCAGTCGGCAGCTCAGGTCTGCTCCCATCTTCCTCCCCCCCCCCATTTTGGGGAAAGCTTGCTCTTATTTTTCAGAGATGCTGGGGCTTTTCTTCAACTCATAGCGTCTCTCACAGAGACAACCCTGGGGTCCCTGCTTCACTTTCAGCTTTGCTGCCCTGCTTGGCTTACAGTTTCTGGGGAGGTTTCTAAGCCAGATCTTTATTCCTTCTAATCGGCATAGCCTTTTTGCAACAAATCTTTTGTTTACAGGTCAAGGAAAGTTCACTTTGGGTTGTGAGGACGTTTGAGTGCATGTGATTTTTCCTTTTCTCACTGTGATTTTTCAGTTTGCTTCTCCTTTCCAAGACGAAATTAGTCTGCTATAAATGTATCCTTAAATTTTATTAAGATACACCAAAGTGCAAGTATTATAACTTCTAAAGTAGCTGCCGGGCTGGGCCTGATCCTATAGTTTAAATGAAGTCAGTGGAAAATTTCATTGAGCAAGGATTGCAATATTTGTCCCTTTGTTAGTAGTTTATCAAATCACAGAAAACCAACAGCTTGGTTTTGCCTTTTGAATATATATTCTGTTTATTTTTATTTTAGGGTGAGTTTCTTTTGGTATATTTAGGAAAAAACTGATCATTGCATCTGAGAACAGGTGCTGTCGTCTTGGGTGCAGCATTTGATAGTCAAAAACATCTAATTTTACTCCCCCCCACACACCCCATTTGATGTGTATTTCACATAAAAGCACTTGGAAAATGTCAGTGCTCATAAAATAGATATATATCCATTTGTGGTTTATAGCAGACATAGTAGGATGTGATGTCTAGAAACTTGCATTTTAGGTAAAAGGTTATGTTTCCAGGTCTGCACATAAAAACCAGCAGCTCTCTTTTCTGATTGCTCCTTTCCTGTGTGTGTAAAACTTGTCTGTGACTTTTTTTAAATACCGCACAGTGAGGTTCAAAACTGAGGCTAGACAGGGATTTCCCTACAACCCTCCCCCCCATCCCCTACACCCCCCTGCACTCCCTCTTTCAATTGCAAGTGTTGTGGAGAATCCTGCTGACAGAGATTACTTTTCCTTAACTCACAATGTAAAAATATCAATCTAGATAGGAGTTCTGCAGCATGATTCTCCTTGCACCTTGATATAAATATTAAATACTTAATTTTGTAACTCCTTAAAGTGGATGGCTTTATGGTTACTTTAATGTGAAGATGAAAAATACTTAAGCCATTCATTTGATATTCCTGAGCTGCTGTTCTTGCAGTTCATCTCACACTAAGTAGGAGCTAGACAGATTTCTTTGGAGTTGGGTGATAAATAGGGCAAGCATGGGGGGCGGCCGGGGGGGGGCAGTAGCTGGGTGGATGAAGCGGCCCAGACTGGGCCCCGGATGTGTATGTGTCCTCCAATGTCCTCCTTTTTGTACTTCCCTGTCCTCCTTTCCATGCTTTGGTATCTGGTAACCCTAGGATTGAGGCAATTCTTTAGCTTGCTAAACAAAGGGTACGTCAAAGAGTAAGTGCCATTCATACCCTGAAGTTTGAAAATCCTCACATGGGAAACAGCGAGTGCATGGTGCCAAAATGTCCCTTCCATAACTAGATAAAGCTGTGGAGGTGAAAAACCTAAAAATCAGTTGTATATTTCCTGAAAGCTAGTGTGGATGTTACTTAAGTGGAGTAACTGAACAGTGAGAATGTTAGAGCATGCTAACTCTGTGCCTTCAAAGAATGTGGAACATGTTTTCTCCAGAATCCTGTAAATTACAACAATTAATAACAAAACAAACAAGGAGTCCTGTAGTGCTTAAAGACTAACAAATATATTGATTGCATGAGCTTTCATGGGAGAAAACCCCATTTCATCAGATGCTTTGAAGAACAATTCATAGAAATCTTAGAGATGTAATGGAGATATCAGTTAAGTACTTGTTTTAAATATAGTAACAGCCAAAAGACTGGGAATCAAAGGCAGCCATGAGATTATTCTCTTCATTATGCACCCTAATCTGTCCATCAGAAGAAACCATAATGCATTGAAGTGATGTGGTATTTTGGTAGAGATTTTCTCTTAAATTGAAATGTAGCCCCAAAGTGACGGGGCAGGTAAAGATACAAGGGACTGAAAATAGGCTTTGAAGAAATACTGTAGCCTTGTCTTAAAGCAGCTAGAAGCCCATTGTTTTGATTTCAGCTGTGTTTAGCACCATTCTTGTAGCAGCATTTTCCTGAAAAGAGATGTCTGGAATCTTTTTGATTTTTAAAATTTCAATAGAATTTACCCCTCTGGGACCATCAAGACATCTTAAATGCTGCCAATTTCCAAAGGGGTAGCCATGTTAGTCTAGTACAGGAAAAAACAAAACAAACAAAACAAGGAGTCCCCCACGAAAGCTCTTGTGAAAAATAAATGTCTTCAAGTGGCACACTACTCCTTGTGTATCTTAAATGCTGTCAGTGATAATTAGCTGGCTTCCCTGTGAACTGTAACTCTTCATGTAGAACACAGGAGATGAGGGTATTAGGCAGAATTGTGACACCTAGGATCCGGATTGAATATAACTTTGGTCTTGGGTTGTTTGAAAGCCATGGATTAGTTTCTTTTGATTGTATAGCAATTTGGGTAAATGTTAAATAACTTGGGTGATTTTATTAATAAAAAACAACTTTAAATAATTCATTAAGTTTTCATTGGTCTAGATTTTTCAATATTTTTTGTTGCATGAGTTTGCACACAGATTTTTATTCAGAAAAAGTTTTGCACACGGTTTGAAAATTTTGCACACAAGCCGCCAAACCTTAGAGGGAACATTGGTGATGTACAAAATGGGGAATCAGAAGCATGTTTTGTTCCTGACTGGGAGACTGGTTTAAGTACCACTCATCAGTGGTTTATGGATTTGGCCCCTGGTTTTGCAGCTTTCCCTGATTTTTGAACGTTCAGGAGGTTGTCCCAGGAAGCCCAGGTCACATGTGGACCTCTTCCATCATCTTTCCTGTGGAGGAGCTAGTGACAGAACCCTATTCAAACCCAAAGAGTCTGCAGTGGCCAAAAGGCATGGAAGGCGCATGGAAACTTCCCATGTGGAACCTGCTAGCATAAGAAAAGGGACAGACAGAAGGGAGGATGTGAAATTGCTCTGTCCTGTGTGGTGAAAACTATGCTTGGTTAGAAAATATGCTGCACAACTCTTGGAAGTGTCATGTAGAATTGCTACCACAGCACTAGATGAAATGCTGGGGCATCTCTGAATAACTGCATTCCAAGATGGCAGCCATGTTAGTCAAGTAAAGCAAAAAAAAGCAAGGACTCTTGTGGCACTTAAAGACTAAATTAATCTGTTAGTCTTTAAGTGCCACAAAATTCCTTGCTTTTTTTTTTCTGAATAACCACAGTGGACTTGAACCTCCCAGGTCAGATGCTAAAGTGGAAAGCCTTCAGCCCCCTGGGAGAAGGTATGTGACAGCGTGAATGTTCTGCAATATTTTTATGAAGCTGGTGTGCCTTGGTTTCCCTCTGTACTATGCATTTCTATCTATGTAGGGGTGGAAAGTTAAAGCTGCTCAGGGGGGTTAAATCTGCTCTTGAGGGGCAGCACAGGATAAGAGGGTTGCATATGAGACAGAGACCTTGCTGCCTGGGTAACAACAAATAGGGTCATTAGGGAACCAGTTGGAAATGACCCAGATCAAGACTAGGTCCTGAGGGACAATGGATTGGACCCTGGTTAGCAGTCATATCTAGCACATAGAACATGGCCTGCACGGGAGGAAGAGTGGGACCCCTTTGGGGCCTGGCCCACTGATCACAGTTCTCCCAGACAGGGGTTCTCAACCTTTTCTCTACCACCACGGCACTCCTTGATGCCACTCCATGACTTCATAATGCCTAGCTCATATGAGTACCATGTAACATTGCATCTATTATAGGTCATTCTTAATTTTGTCTTGTGAATATTCAAGAGCCAGTCAAGCAGGAGGCTAATAGGGTTCACATCAAAACCACCACGGTGGCTGAGGAGACGTGTCCCAGAACTAACATTCTTAACAGTGGAAATTCATAGACTGTAAGATCAAAAGGGACCAATGTGATCATCTAGTCTGACCTCTTGCACAATGCAAGCCACAGAACCTCACCCACCCACTCTTGTAACAAACCTCTAACCTATGACTGAATTATTAAAGGCTTCAGATCATGATTTAAAGACTTTAAAACTACTATTAAAGCTAAACATAAGAACCATGGAACAGCGCGTGCTCAAACAAGACAGGGACACATTTCAGACTAATCATTTAGGATGGCAAGCAATGCCAATTTTCAACATCATAGCATTAATTATAATACATTTTTGGGTCTGGCTCATTCAGCTTTTCCCTAAATCAAATGAAATTATAGAACTTGCACAATTCAAGCCCGTCTTTTGTAGGTGTATCAGCATCAGACTCATTGCAGCACATTGCTTTCATTAGGGCATGGGGTCTTTCTTTACTTTACTCCTTTTAATCTGGCTTTGGAGAACGGCGTGTGATACATTTATAGTATTTGAAGGGGCTCTGTCCGAAGGAAATGACAGGCACCAACCTGCCTGTGGTGCTTGTTCAAATACAGAAAAGGGCTTTTTTTTTGTTGTTCTCATGTGTAGTTTTTCACAAAATCTTCCACAGCTGCCCATTGGTGCTCCACAGCACATTGATCAGGGAACACAGCTCCAAAGACTTGGTTAGAGGCTCAGGGCTCACACTGACCTTGCACATCCATGACAGATGGCAAATGGAAACCGTACAGCTGCAAGGGAATTTTAGCAGAGTCATCCAATGAACAGGCAGATCAGGGTGGAGTTTAGGGGAGTTAGAGGGCCTTCCCCTCCTCCACTGTAGCCACAGGTGGACAGGGCAGGAGAAAGGAGGGTAGCTGATGGGCTGTATCCAGGGGGAGAACAGTTCAGGTCAGCAGTAAAGGAGAGCTGGGGGGCAGTCATTATGTCTACTTGGTCGAGCAATCAGGGACCAGCTAGGGTGCAGGACTTGGCTTAGTTGAGTCCTTTACAGCCCCCCACCTCTTGGGTGGGTAGCCAAGGGCACACAGGCCCTATCCCTTGGTAGCGCACAACCAGTCAGTGAGAGGTGCCAGCAGAGGGGCAGACACAACTGGGGATGAGGGGAGTCTCCACAGAGAGACCCATAAGGGAGACACAGCGAACATCCAGATGGTGAGGATGGGGGTCTCCAGCTGTCAGAAGCTGGGGTTCACTCAAAGCCACTTGGGTGCTCCTGGAGACTGAAACAACAATTGGGGTCGCAGGGGCCTCATTAGCGGGAGGACAACATCATCACGAACTCTGAGAGAGACAAGGGAGAGCGGGAGTGAGTGAGCGCAAGTGCCTCCCCCTGGACATCCAGCACAGCACAGCCTGACTGCATCGTCCTGTGCTAGGTGCCCCCTCTGCATCTTCACTCATCCAGACTGTGCCCCCCCCATCAGCCTGTCCCTCATCAAGTCTCAGTCATCACTGCCTCTCCTCTCATGGGCACCCACCCCCCCCCCCCCCCCGTCCTAGCTCTGGCTCCTTCCCTGCATCCCTCCAACCCTGTGCCATACCTGTCCTGGTTCCTGGGATGTGGTTAGTGCTGGGGCCCTAGACCCTATAGCTCTGGGTTAAGGGCCCTGCACCCAGCTCAACACAAGGAAGAGTGGATATAGGGGGGTAGGTCACAGGAAGACAGTGGCAGGGAGAGAAGAGGAGGTCTCTGAAAGGCTGAGTCTTTCCTGGGGGGCAGAGGAGGTATCCCCAGGGGTCAGTGTTGAGGAGGGGGTCCCTGGGGCCAGGGGGCAGATGCAAATTCCCAAAAGCCAGTGCACTTAGTCACGGGTTCCTGGTGAGGTTGGGGGTGCTCAGAGGAAGGAGAGGCCCCAGGGGTCTATGGGTTTCTCTGGAATCAGTGGGGGAGAGCTGCAGAGGCTGTCTCACCATCAAAGTCAACGTGACCATCCCCATTGAGGTCCACATCCTGCAGGATCTCCTCCACCTCCTGCACCGGGAGCTGCTCTCCCAGCAGAGCCAGGATGGCATTTTTCAGCTCTGTGCTGCTGATCTCCCCATCCCCATCCATGTCGAACTTGGGGGGGAGGAGGCAAAGAACAGCGTGAGCATGGGACGGCCCAGCTGGAGGGGAGCTCTCCAGATCCCAACCCTTGTTCCCCCTGTCCCCTTGGCCCATAGTCCCCTGTTCTCCCTAACCCCTTCCCCCATACCTCACGGAAGGCGATCTTGAGTTCACGCACACCCACCATGTGGGCTGTCTCCTCCCGCAGCTTTGGCCCCATCATCTCCACAAAGTCCTCAAAGTCCACACGCCCGCCCACTGCACCAGAGACACAGAAATCAGTACCCAGCACAGGTAGGGGTTCATGGGGAGCAGTGAGGGGTATGAGGGGCTCTATGGGACATGGTCTGACAAAGTAAGCAGTATGTGGGGAGGAGGGTCTCTCTGGGATAAGGAGAGGGTCTCACAGGAGGAGTGGGAACAGGTAGGGTAGTCTCTCTGGGGCAAAGTGCCACCGAGGGAGTGGTGTTTCTTTGGGGCAAGGTCCAACAGGGGAAGCAGTGAGGAGTAAGGGGGTCTCTCTGGGAAGCAGTGGGGGGTCTTTCTTGAGAAGGGAAGGGTCCCATGGGAGAAGTGTTGAGGGGTAGGGAGTATTTCTGAGGCAGGGTCCCACAGAGGGAGCAATAAGGAATAAGGGGGTCTCTTTCTGGGGCCAGGTACCACGGGGGGCAGTGAGGGGGACTCACAGGTGTGATGCCGAGGAGAGTGATGCATGGGGTTCCAGGCATTCCCTTCCTTCCCCACACTCACTTCTCATCTTGATGTGCTGGGAGATCTCAATGAGCTCCATCTCGGTGGGCATGTATCCCATGGTGCGCATGCAAGCTCCCAGGTCCTTGTAGCTGATGAAGCCATCCTGGTCTGTGTCAAATTCCTTGAAGGCATCCAGCAGCTCTGCCAAAGGGAAGAGCCTCAGTGCTGCCAGAGTTTCCAGACACAGTGCACCTACCCTGGGTCTCCCTAGCAGAAACCCAGACTCAGTGAGGTGACAAGTGAGTCAGAACCAACACAAAGGGGCCAGCGGTTCACAGGAGGTGACCTCTTCCTTGGCAACAGCACTCACACCAACCAGTGCTGGTGACCCCTGCACCCCCACCCCCCATCCAGGATCCTCTGGGGATGCACTGGGAAGGGTTACATGACTAGCCGTGATGCTGTCTGGGGTGCCCCTAGTGGTCGTTTTAATCGTAAAGTGGGCAACGCTGGTGGCCTAGCCAGAATCCTCTGCTGCAGGATGGGCTCTGCAGAGTGAAGTTCTAGCCAGGCGGTCACAGCTGGGAGAGAATCTAAAAAATCCAGCCACATCCACCTCAAATGAGCAGATTCTGTGTCCTTCCTTATGTCTCTGGTGCCCAACCCCATGGAGCTGGGCATGGCTGTGAAACAGGCACAATCCATTGCTCCACCTCTAAGGAGGCAAATGGATGTGGCTGGGCTCCTCAGCAAGGCCACAGTATCCCCCTGCCAGGGGTTGGCCCCACCTCCTGCTCAGGGGTCCCACTGCAGTCATGGGACCTGCCAACTCACCATCTAACTCCACTGGGGACAGATCCCTCTCCTGTGAGCAAGCAGATAAAAAGCAGGAGGTTAGACCTGCAGGGTGTTTGGGGTACCCCCTTAGCTAAACAGCCCTGGTATGGAGACAGGCCAGGTAAAACCTCACCACAAAACCCACTCCAGGAGCAATGCCAGCAGGGCAAGTGGGATCAAGGGCAAGGGCGGGTGACAGCAGGAAAGTCGTGAAAGTGCGCCACCCCAGGACAAGCTTGAACTCCCTCCAGAGGTAAGTGGAGGAGTGAATGAGGAGGGCAGGGGGTAGAACAGCCACCCCCAAAGAAAAAGGGGGTAGAGGAGAGAAGCTTTATGCCCAGTGTGTACCGATGGCTCCCAGGGATGCTGTGGACTCAGTGCTAAGCCCCTCACCTTACCCCTTGCCTCCTGCTGCCTTTCATAACTCGATCTCCAACACCATCCCCACTAGGGCACCAGTTGTGAAGACCAGGGTCAGTTCAGACAGAACTACACACTCCCAGCCCCACAGCAGGACCAGTGCCCCATGCCAGCCTGCTTCAACTGACTGGCCCCTCACCCTCCAACACCTGAGCCTGCCAGGGCCCCCCCACCTACAGCTGGATCGGAGCCAGTGCCCCTTGGAGGGGAAATGCCCCATGTCCCATTCCCTGCATCCTGAGCCAGGCAGTGTCCCCAAGGTTTGCTTGGAACCAGCACCCCATAGAGGATTTTGGGCTGGGCAGTGAGAGCTCACTGAAGAAGTGAAGGGGGAGTGTCACTTCACTGTGGGGTAGGGTTGCAGGGGAGTACAGCAGGGGGCGGGAAGGTTGCTGTCACAGTGTCACCTTCATTAAGAAGCCATAGAAGTGGGTGAGAAATCCCAGCCAAAATTAACCTGCTGAAGCTGGGATTAAGGGGATTGCAGGCAAGGCAGTGATCTCCGGCTCCAGCCTGCTAGTGCAGCCTCACTCAGAGGTCATCTCCCAGCATCCCCCATGCTGCACACACCAGCCCTTCCTCAGCTACACTTTGACCTGGCCCACTACCAGCCCTTGCCCCCACAGCAGGGCCCTGCTCCCCTCCTCCAGCTCCCAAGGGCCACCTCTCCCACAACAGGACCTGCTCCCCGCATCCAGCCTCTGAGAGCCCATTCCTACAATGCAGGGGTCCATTCCCCTCCAGGACTGGACGGCCTATTCCCCCATCTCTGGCTGGTCCTGGCTGCCCCATGCCCGGGGATAATAGGATTGGCGAGCTCAGGTGGGGAGCAGCAAAAGGGCTATTTATGCCACCTAAGCAGGGCAGCAGGACCATTGTTAAGCCCCTTGGGCACCACGCCATGCTGCAGAGTACTGAGCCTCCCTGTGTGGGACAGAAGGACCTGAGGACCCTGGGCTTCATCCCTCCAGGCCCTTGACCCCAGAATTGATGGGCACACGTGGGCTGCCCCAGTTTCCATCTGGGCGTGGGGAGCCTGGCACTCCCAAGGCCTGCAGTGCCCCATACATCCCTGCTTGAGCCCCCACCAGTCAGCCCAGCCCCACTCATCTGCCGAGGAGCCTGAGGGCAACGTGCCTCCCTCCTCCCACCACTATGTGCCTGCTTCCTAGCTGCTCCGCATCCATCCCACCCAAGGTCCCCTCTCATGATCATGCCAAACCAGCCGTGCCTCCCCACTTCTCCCTCCACTGTCAAACAAGCCATGCTGCCACCCCATCTCTCACTGCCTGCTGCAGCTGCCCCTCCTCTCCCGGCTCAGCCCCACACAGCATCCCTACCTCACATGCCCACCTCTTCCTTCACACCACACCCTGGTCATCTCCATTCCCACACTCCCTGGGCACCTTTTTGCCTGCCCTGCCCCCTCTTCATGCCCATGAGCCACCTTCTTTACCTACTGTCCAACCCCCTACTGCCCCCACACACCAACCCTGACCCCCAACACTGTTTCCACCGCCTGCACCTCTGTGCCTTGCCCCACCCCACAGCTGGTGACCTCATCCAACTCTGCCCCAGGCACTGTTCCTATGCCTATGCACCCAAGCTCTTTCCCATGTCCTGCCCAACAGCCAGCACCCCCATGCCCCACACCATAGCCCCTATCCAGCATTCCTAAGCCCCCCCTGGAGCTCCATGCCTTGTCCTCCACCCACTACCAGCCACCCCCCATGCCCTTATCCCCTGCCCCATACCAGCATCATACCACTCTTCTTCCTTGCTGCCTAGCCTGCTCCGCCCCACCCCCCACCCCCCAGCCCCGGCCAGCGCACCCTGCCAAAGACAGTGTTGAGGAAGGGCGAGTAGGCCTTGGTGGCATCCACATGGACATCTCCATGGTGCTTCTTGCCGTGCTTGCGCCCATGTCCAGAGTGCAAACTGCGATGTGACTTGGAGCCGGGGCTCTTGCTGATCTTGGGCTCCTCTTCGTCCTTCAGGGGTGCCTGCTCCCTCTTGCCCAGCTCCTGCCCCTCTTTGTGCGTCTCCGTCTCACTGGGCTGCTTGTGGGGCATGGGGCCAGGCACCCGGGCACGGCAGCCGGCTCCAGAACGGGCAGCTCCAAGATGGGCACAGAGTGAGTGAACGGGATGATGGGGCCTTAAGAAGGAGTCAGGGAAATCCTCTTATTTCCCCACCCCCAGGAGCACCAGGGCTGGGGGGCAAAGCCAATTAGCGGGGATTACAGGCAGGAAACTGGTAGTTCAGTCACTCCAGATCTGGCCCTGCATTTATGGATCCTTCACCCCCATGAATGCCCCTCCTTATCTCATTCCCACTGACCGTGACTCTCCAGCTCCTCTTCCCCACAGCCCCATCCCTCCCTACTGCCCCCAATGGCTCCCACTCCTCTCATTACTGCCCTAACCCTTGGCTCTCCCTCCCCATGACTCACAACCCCCCTTGCTATCTCCAGCTTCTCAACCCCTCACTGTGGCTCTCCCACCTCTCTGTTCCCTAACTCACATGCCCCACAAGTCCATGTCCCCTCCCCACTGTGCTCCCTGCTCCTTCTTCCTCACTACTGCATCCCTCACAGTCCCCCACTGCTCCACCTTCCTCTCCCCAATATCCACCATCTCTCTGTCCCCTCCCCAGTACCCTCCTCCATGGCTCCCCTCCCCACAGCTTCACTTCCCCTCACCACTGCCTTCCCCCACAACAGTTCCCCTCTTGTGCCCATTCCCACCACTCCTCCTCTCTCACTGCCCTGCCAGGCCTACATCACCCCAAGAATCCCTGGGCCATTACCCAGTCCTGGGTGGAGAAACTTGGTGGGGGGGTCCCCTGCTGGGTAGTGCAGGCTCCTCCCCATCCCTGGTGACACCGCACCCCATTTGTTACACAGAGCCACTGCTTCTGGATAGCCTGGGACAAAATCCACTACAATGAGGATATTCTTTCCCCTTTGGGTGGGAAACAGCATCGGGCCCACAGTGTCCAGTGCTAAAACACCTCTTGTATCAGAGGCAAGGAGTACAGGGAAACTCTCTGGGGTCCTGCAGGTTTCTCATTGGCAGCATCCATCACAAGATCTGCACTAGTCTCTCACGTCACTCGCTACTATCCCTGACCGGTAAAAATCCTTCTTTAATTTATTGGTTCTCTGTGCCCCCAGATGACCAGCAAAAGGCCAGTCATGGATCAGCAAGATTAATCCCCTGCCACCCAGGTGCTGTGCAGGTATACCTCTGCTTATAAAGTTTCTCAGCTTTTATCATTCCCCAGAAACTTCCCTGTAGCATTTTGCTGTCACTGTAGAAATCTTATCCCTGCTGCCCTACCTTTGAGTTCCCTCAGGGCTATAGCCCCAAATCAGGTGTGCTGGAAGCTCCCTAGAAGTGAGGGGGCTACCCATAAGCACCTGAGCTATGGCCCTGCTCCCTGCTCTGCCCTTCTCTCTGGAGCTCTGCCCTTTTCTCTGAGACCCTGCCTTCTCTCCACCCGTCTGCTGAGGTCATGACCTTTCTTCATCCTTTTCCCTGATGTCACACTCCTTTCCCAAAGACCCTGCCCTCACTCCTCCTTTTCCCTCAAGGCCTCACCCCTGCTCACTCCTCTCCAATCCCCCCATCTCTTTTAATGGGGGAGCCATGGCCCTTGTTCCAGCTCCCCTCCTCTGATGCTTTCCAGAGATGGGTTCATGCTCAAGGCTGGCAGCTGCTAACCAGGAGAGGGGCTAGCTTCCATTACAGGGGTTAACTTCCTCACCCAGCCATGCCCTGATGTCATGCCACTTTCTTCTGCTCTGAGGCAGTAGGTATCAACCTCTCCCACACCTGGAAGCACACTGCTTCCTCCATGTCCTGCCCTCCACAGACATTGGTCTTTACCATTTCCTTCAGGGATCACAGACTGGGTGTCATCTCTAGAGTCAGGGGGTGAACTGCCTGGTGTCCATGCACTGGGTGCTCAGGATATTCAAGCACCTTCTGTATAGGGGAACAGGGAGAGCAAGCATTTCCAAGTCATGGCTGCGCGTAGCAGCAACCTCAGTGTGAAGAACAACAGTGGCACCGTGACTGCTGGGAGCATCGTCACGGGAGATGAGATTCTGCCTTTTTACTGGAGATTATAGCAGTGGTTTCCAACCTTTTCAGTAACAAATAAGTCCATGGCACACCCACTTTTTTCAGCTGAACTGATTGCTCATAAATGTCAAATTTACTTACATTTACTATGGTTAGCCTTACTAAAGAGGTTTGCAACATAGTGCATACAATAAGTTAAAGAAGGATCAAATGCATGAACGTTTCAAATCCAGCAAAAAAAGAAAACATTGTCTCATATACTGCTGATGTTTTCTTTGGCCACTTGCAATTACAATGTTTATGTTTTAGACTCAAAAGACCGATACCTTGCTTTTAATTTGATGATTAATTTTCTTGAGCTTTGTGAGGTGTAACTTTGGTTCAATAGAATATTGTTTAAGATGAAACAATGTTTGTTTTACATTGATTTCCATTACCTTTGTACAAAATTTCATGACACACTTGGATGGTTCTCATGGCACACTGGTTGAAAACTACTGGGTTACAATGTTAACATTCCTAGGCATTCACATGTCCCTTCCTAGCAGCCCTTCTGTTGAAACACAGTCCAGCACCTTCACTTTTCAGGTAGCCACCAAAACTTCCCACCTCAAATGCACTTGAGTGACTAGCTCAGGAGTTTGCTATTGTCTCTGGGAGCTCCACCCTTGAGCTGTTCTCTGACTATCCTTTCTCGGACCAGAGAAACCTGGGTCCCATTGGCTCTCCACTCTCCGCATTCTTGGCCAGTCACCGTTTATAAATTCCACAGCCACATGCAGTGGGTCAGACCTCACCAAATTCATCAAGAGTCTGCCAGGCTGCTCTGCTGTAATGTATTGACCTGCACTGGACAGGGCGTGGATATGACACCAAGACCCACTTGTAGTTCAAACTCAGTGTGAGCAACACCTGACATGCTCACTATATCTAATGCATATAGAGCCAAAAGGTGGCATGTACAATATCAATGGAAAAGTGAACTCACTTCTTGCATGATGTGTGTCTGGGGACTGTAAGAGCCTGAATTACATTCTTAAAACAGGTTTGGTGTGTAATGCATAAGCTCTGTCTGCTCTGGACAAAGGAATAGATCAGTGGGTCCCACCTAGGGTCCATGTCCCCCTGGGGGGGCTGCAGAGTGTCTCCAGGGAGACTACAGATAGTCTGGGAGCTGGGGCTGGATGCTGCCGGGGTCTCCGGTTGCCATGGAAACCCAGGATTCTGGCCAGAAGGAGACTTACCCCAGCCAGGGAGTTTTTAAAACTCCTGCAACCAGAGCATGCTTAGAGTATGTTCAGGGAGAGTAGCCTGGGGGTGGTCAGGTGCCAGCGGCTCCAGTGGCCAGGTAAAGGGGAGCAGAAGGGGCTCTAGGGAGGGTTGGAGATGGGAAACCAGTGGGAGGCAAGCCAGAGAACAGGCTGGCGGGTGAAGAACATGGGTGGGAGGCAGGTTATGTCCGCTCCCAGCTCCCTGGCAGCAGGAAGGGACCAGTTACAGCAGCTCCCCAGGCAGGGGCAGGGGCCTATGGCTTCTCCCAGCTCCCTGGAAGTGGGAGAGGGCTGTGGCTGTGGTGGCCGCTGGGCAGGAAAATGGTGCCATAACTCCGACAGCCCCCACTCTCTGGCAGGAGAGCAGAGCAGCCCAAATTCTGCCCCGTGTGGGCCAAAGTCTGCTTGTGGCAGTGCCACTGCTGCACAGCAGCACCACGCACACTGGGGGTGGTCTCAGAGGGTTTTTTGTTGTTTCTAGAAAGGGGTGCGCAGTCTTTCAAAAGCTGGAAACCCCTGGCATAGATCAGGGGCATTGCTGGCATTGGGCACACTGGGGCATGATCCCTGGCCAGCCACAGCCACAGCGGCCCCGTCCCTGGCCGGGGATCCAGGGCCTGGCTGGCTGCCTGGCAGGCCCCACCCCTGGCCAGAGATAGGGCCAGGGGGAGGCCGTGCCACTGCGAGCAGCGAGGCTGCGGTGGGGATGGGCCAGAAGCAGCTGCTGGAGGCTGGGCCCACACCCACAGCCCCTGATCCCGGGATGGGGCTGCCGCAGCCACCAGCAGCCAGGCCCCGGATCCCCGGCTGGGGATCCAGGGCCCGGCTGGCTGGCCGCCCACAGCAGCAGCGGCAGCCCCATCCCCAGCCGGGGATCCAGTGCCTGGCCAGCCACCCACGGCGGCCCCATCCTCTGCTAGGGATCTGGGGCCTGGCCGCCAGTGGCCACGTCCCCAGCTGGGGATTGGGGGCCGCGGGCGTGGGCCCGGCCTCCAGCAGCCGCTTCTGGCCTGCCCACGCTGCGGCCTAGCTGCCTGCAGTGGCGCGGCCCCCCCTGCCCTACCCTGGCCAGGGGGCGGGGCCTTCTGGCTGGGGGCGGGACCTGCCCGCTGGGGGCAGGAGCTGGGCCCATGCCCTGGGTCCCTCCCCACCCCAGCACTGCCTCTGGCATAGATATTTCTTTGTCTGCCCAGCCTCAGGATCAGGCAGAGACAAGGAAGCACCTCTCCATAAAAGATAGACAAATCCTTCAACATGGACAGTGTAGGAGAAAGGAAAAGGTTAAAATGGAAAAGATAAGTAGAAATGCCCAGGTGCTGGCACAGAACCTAACAAAGTAATCCAAAACATGGGGCCTGAACAGAATGTACAGTGATCCTAAACTGAAGATACTGACGAGAGACACGTTGTGAAAGTTCACTTCACTAAAATTGGCAAGAAATAAGTCAAATTGAAAAAATAAGCATGATAAGTGGAAAAGCACTTGAAAAGTGGGAAGTATCAGTTGGCCTAGAGACAAGGAGATACAAGTAATGCTTCGATCAAACCTGACGCTTTGACAGATGGAGATGTCCAATGATGCGTGGACCTATCAAATTAATGGGTGTCATCAAAAAGAGGTATATGGACCAATCAATGTACATTTGTATCCTGAAGGGGGCTGAGTCAGTAGGTCCGAGTAGGGTATAAGAATAGGAGCCCTGGAACCCAAACTTCATGCAGCCAAAGGGGGTGATGGCAAGTCCTGCCGTCAGTTGAGCTATTCTGTTGCACTGAGACCACCAATACTTCCAACAAATCTGTTGATGTGGATTGTTTGCCATAGTGCTACATTACAATAAAGCCTGGCCTGGCACCTTAGTTTCTACAAGGATCCGTGGTCACGTTGGTTTCCTCAATTGTGAGTGTTGCTTCAGTTTACCTCCTGCACCCAGGGTATGCCTAGGCTCCAAATCACTGAGGTAACTGAATTCTCGCTAGAGGTTTGAGCCAAAGGTAACCCAAAGCATCAACCAAAGGAATACCTTCGCTTAGGATCACCAAGCTAACCAAGTTCCTGCTTAAGATCCAAGCCAGGCTCTAGATCACTGGGCTAACTGGGTTCCCACTTAGAGATCTGACTCTCAGTCCACTTCTGCGGGTGGTGGAGGCTGAAAGCTGACTCCTGCCCTGGGCCACTTGCCAGCAGCCAGGTGTGCAAGCAGCCAGAGCACAAGCCGACTGTGCACGCTCCTGGCAGCTAGAGCCCACCAGAGCAGGACCTGACTCTGGGTGCCTCTAGTCACTTACAAGCATCCAGGGCAGGAGTCAGTACCCTGAAGTTGACTTAACAAGGTAGACTTAAAGTCAACCTTGTTAAGTCAACTTCCAAGGGCCTCCCCCAGTGTAAATAGAGCCAATGAGAGGTGTGGGGGTTTTGTCAGTGTAGATAGGGCAGTGTCAGTGTACACACTGCCTTCTTTACATTGACTATTGGCTGTCATTCTTGCCAATTTCCTGGCTGCAAAGCCCCAAAATTGACAAGAAAACTGGGCAGTTAGACCCCAACTGCCCCCCAACCCCACCTATTTTACTGGAGAGCTGAGGGTCTGGGCCCAGCTCCAGTCTGGGAGTGGAGCAAGAAGCCTTGGACAAATGGACCCTAATTTCTGACAGAAAATGGGGAGGGAAGAAGCCCCAGGCAGCTTGTCTTGGGTCCCATTGAGGAGCAAGTGGGGGAGGCAAGTAGCTGTGACAGCTGGACCCCATTCCTCAGCAGGGGCAAGAAGCTCCAGGCAGCTCCCAGTGGGAACCAGAAAGAAGAGTTGCCCCTGGCAGCTTCTCGTGCTTCACAGAAGGAAATGATAGAGGAAACACTCCAGGCTAGTGTTTTCAGCTTCCCACATTGCCCCCCCCCCCCTTCCATCTGTCAGTGGAAGTGTTCCTGACAAGGACATGTACCACCAAACCAAAGAGGACAATGTGGACATCCACCACTGCAGTAATTAATGCAGTGATGTCAGTTGACCTAAGATAGGTTGACTATTCTTTGCAATGTAGACAAGGTCTGAAAGAGACAGAGGTCAGCCATGGCTGGAGAGAAAAAGATTGATAAGAAACATACCCTGAACCGAGGCTGTAGCTCATTAAGTCATAGCTACTTGAAAGTGCTTTCATCTTTATCCCTCATACTTCATGACTTTGATGACTGATGGCTTTTTTCCCTTCTCTCTCATTCCTTTATCCTTTGTCTCTCACTGAATCCTTCTCTTTCTTAGTTAATTATCTTGCTTTTCTCATACTCTGAGTGAGCCCTCAGCTGTATTTGTAGTGATGGGATTGTTAACTCCAGTTAAAGCGTTTAGCTGAGTCTTTGTCTTGTTAAAGGCACAGTGGCCTTGTTTTACTCCTCATAGTACTGCAGGGGAGATGGTTCCAGGGAAATTCAGGACTGGGCTTGTTGGGGTCACCCTGCAAATAGTAACCAAGGCTGGTAGAAACCAAGGAGGGGCTGCTGTGTTTAGGCCAGTTGCTGGGGTCAGAGTGCTTAACAGGGCCAGCCCATCACACAGACGCTCTCAGTCCAGTTGAGTGGGGTACCTAGGCTGTGTGCTACAGCCACCAACCATTTACATTCTCAGAATATTAGGACAGACAGTGACAATCTCCCACTGGTCTGGCTTGAGAATATGACAACAGGCTTAATTTCTTTTTTCTTAGAGTGAGTGTCTCATGGGGCCAGTCGACTCTTACAGGTGATGCCTTCTGGCACCATTCCCTTGTACAGCAGGTTTGCAAGTGAGATCCCCAAAGGGGATCTGTTTTGGGGGGTTGAGTGCTTAGGCTCCTAACTACCCTTTTTTTCCCCTAGGAGTAAACCTGGATACACCCTTTACACTGAGATCATATCCCCTTCTCCCTCTTTATACTTTGCACTCACCAGCTGCTCTAGCTGGCACATCAGCACCAGCAAGATGACAATCGACTACTTTCCTGGCCAGAATCCAGGAGTTTATCCCCAATGATTGCCTGATCTCTTCAGAACTTAGGCTCAGGGACTGTCCCTGGGCAAAGAAATCAAACAACTGGTCATAATCCTCTACCCTTTCCCTCTTGGATCATTTTCTCATCAAATCACACAGTTTATACACACATTCCCTATGACTAATCTTGTCATTCAGTCTAAGGTCTCAACATAAGGTCTATGTGCTTCAGGAGTGTAGTGAGTTGTGTGCCCCTCTCTGGCTAGGAAGGGGTTAAGAGGGCCCTGGGAGTGGCAGCCAATAGGCGAGAGCATTGATGTAGCCAATCAGGGCCCAGAAGCCTGATATAAAAGGCTATGTCTACACTACAGGGCTCTGTAAAATCAACTTAAAAAGGTCACCTTTACGTTACAGAGTCCCCACTCTTGTTAAGTTGTCTTAATAAAGTTAACTGAACAAAAGTGTGCTGCTTCAGATGACTTAATAAAGTCAAATTAAGCAGCCATAATGGCTTAAGTCGACTTTATTAAGTTGACATAAACGTCCCAATTGGTTTAAGTCGACTTAATAAAGTCAACTTAAACCTTAAAGTCGACTTTAAGGGTGGAAGTTATTAAGCATTTACGTTGACTTAATAAACTCCAGATGTAGCCCTGGAGGTGCTTAAGTTGACTTAAGCAAGGTTAAGTCAACTTAAGCCTCTAGCATAGACATAGCCAAAGGGAGTGGTAAACTGAGCAGAGTCCATCTCTCCCAGGAGTTTGAAGGGGGACAGAAGGTCAGGACCCTGGACAGAATAGTGGCTAGTTGTGGGGACTGAATGGAGCCATGATCCTGAAACAAGGGTGGCCCAAGTTAATGGGTCTATGGGGAAGCAGACTAGGGAAAGTTGCTGAAGAATTGGGAGAGAGGTATTGAAAACAGGTCCCCCTCCTCCTTTCCCAGACTGCCATTGGTATGGTGGTAGGCTGCCTGCAGCCACCACTGAGATGAGTGGTGGATCCAGAATTACAGAATCCCCAAAAAGGGGAGGACATGACTTAGCTGAGGAGCTGAGTCATGAAGATGATGTAAGGTGTTCTGGTGGACTCTGTACAGTAATGCTGCTCTGGCTGCAGATGGGACAGTAACACAAGCTAATTCCCTGGAACAGTGGGAAGGTTCCAGTTCAGCAGTGAGAGGAGGCAACTCCATCATATTGTGGGGCGCTGTGCACCCCTGAGCTATATGATTTTTTCATAATCTGGACCCATGGCAGGGATGCTCTTGAAGACTTCCACAGAGATTTCAACAATTTCCACTCCACAATCAAATTGAGCCTGGAACACTCCACACAGGAGATCCACTTTCTGGACACTACAGTACAAATTAGGGATGGACACATCAACACCACTCTATACCAAAAACCTACTGATCAGTATAGTTATCTACATCCCTTGAGCTTCCATCCTAAACACACCACACGGTCCATTGTCTACAGCCAAGCCCTAAGATATAACCGCACTTGCTCTAATCCCTCAGACAGAGACAGACATCTTCAGGATCTCTGTCAAGCTTTCTTAAAACTACAGTACCCACCTGAGGAAGTAAAGAAACAGATTGACAGAGCCAGATGGGTACCCCACAGTCAACTACTACAGGAAAGGCCCCAAAAAGAAAACAATAGAAAGCCACTGGTCACCACATACAACCCTCAAGTCAGACCTCCACAACAGATCATAAAGGACCTACAGCCTATTTTAAAAGATGACCCCTCACTCCCTCTAGCCTTGGGAGACAGACCTCTCCTTGCCTACAGTCAACCCATGAACCTTAAACAGATACTCACCAGCAACTACAGACCTAACAACAGAGACATTAAAGCAGGCACATAAACTGGCAACAAACCACACTGCCAACTTTGTCCACATATCTACGCAAAAGACACCATTGCAGGACCTAGTAACGTCAGCTACTCCATCAAACGGTCATTCACCTGCTCATCCACTAATGTAATTTATGCCATCATGTGCCAGAAATGCCCCTACACCTTATACATTGGACAAACAGGACAGTCCCTACACAGAAGAATAAGTCGGCACAAAACTGACATCAGAAATCACAACACACACACACACACACACACACACACACACACACACACAAAACAGTTGCTGAGCACATCCACCTTCCTAATCACTCCATTGATGATTTGTTAATGATGGTCTTGAAGAAAATCAATGGGACATCAAGACTTCAAAGAAAAACAGCCAAAATTGAACTAATATTCAGATTAGATTGTATGAAAGCAGGCCTGAATCATGACTATGGATTCTTTTCACATTATAAGAGGTAATTTGACTTTACCCTCCCTCTATGTGCTGTTTCTTAGAGTTTGAATCTTTATAAATGCTCTGATTTGCTGTTGCAGTATCACCTGATCCCAAGTTTTACACTCCCTTGCATTTATTTTCATCCCATTCTGTAAGTTCCTCCTCTTCAAAGCATCTGAAGAAGTGGGATTTTCTCCCACGAAAGCTCATGCGATAAGTAAATCTTTTAGTCTTTAAATGCCACAAGACCCCTTGCTTTTTATGATATTTCTGTTCACTTTTGAAGTATTGTTGTGCGGTGTCATGCCAACTATATCATGCAAGGTTCCCTTTTAAATGCTTTACTGTATGGGTATCATGTTTCCTGCAATGTCATGGATGTGTATAGAGGTGGAGCACGTTTTACATGACCCAAGGGGGAGGGAGACAATCAGAGCTGTTTTCCAGCAGCATGGAGACAGCCAGAGCTGTTCCCAGGCAGCATTGCAAGCATCTGCTGAGAGAAGATAATGAGGACAATGAGGCTCATGAACTGCCTGTAGCCGTTGGCCCCATGGAGGGGAGAGGGGCTGAGAGGGTACTGGAAACAAATACAGACAGTTTGGCAAAAAGCCTGTCTCCAGTCAGAGACTCTTGATCTTGAAACATCTACAAGAAGAATGGGGCTTTATCTAGAAATAGGCAGAAAATGGCTGCAAACCATCACAGCTGGACCTGAGTGATGAGATGAGCATAACTGTAGTAGTGTTAGGTTACCATGAGTGTTATATCTTTTCTTTACTAGTGGCAGCTCCTGGCTCCTTTATTGAATGATGGTGCATTGATTTGCTATATACTCAGTTAAAATCCTATCCTAATCAATAAACTAGTGTTTGTTTTATCTAAAGGTGTGTGGACTTCACAGGGTGTGAATCAAAGTGGCTGGGCCAATCCATTTCAACGTCAAATGGACGTACGTGAGTCTATGGTGATTGGGAGTGAGTCCCAATCTCTGTGGGATGGGAATACTCAGTGTGGAATCTGGCGGCTGGGAATGCCCACCTGAGGACCATCACCTGAGTAGGCAGACTTCATCCACTGCCTTTGACCAGTTACATGCACGGGGCTGGTATGGACTGACTAAGGAGTGAGTAGTCATCCAGCAAAGTGAGGTAAATCAGGGCTCGGGAACAGAGATTGGGGGGTCACAGCAGCACACTGGACCAGATTCTGGGAGCAGCCTGTAACACGTCACAAGGACTAATTTTCATCCTTTGCAATGCACCTTTCTTAAATTCATATTTCAATGCCTTTTCCATTGGCCTCTCATTAAATACATCCAGTGTTTTACCCAGGAGCTTACTGATCAACACTAGAATGTTCTCCCATACAATGCACACAGCCTTTTAGAAGTGGTAAGGAATTCCTCCTTCATGTGCAGGGCACAGCTTATCTCAGCTAGGTGTCCCTTGGGGAGAGAGTACCTGTTGGATCTGTCTATGCTTTTCCACCACATTCTGGTGAAACAGCTGCTCTTTCTAGGGATTCCTTTTCTTCCAGTTCCATGGTTTGTTGGCAGGCAACTGCTTCTAACCCCAGGGCTTCTGGTGTTTCTCCTTTTTCTTTGCTCCACTTCCCATTTTCTGATGTTCACCCAGGTCATCTCATTGTTCAGCTTCCATTTCTGGTGTTCTCCTGCTGCTTGCTCAGCATCTCTTTTCAGGGCTTTTTCCTCCATCTCTCATCTAGTCGGCTCTAGCTATGTGATCATTTCACTGTTCCTCATTTTAAACTTCCTGTGTTCTATTTCCACACCTGGCACAAACGAAAATAATCAAGCTGTAAGCTTTCTTTGATTGTCCCAAGCCTTTTCACTTGGGGGTATGTCTACACTTAGAGCTGAATTTGAATTGATTGTCATCAGTTCAAATTCTATTAAGTGCATGGATACACTGGCTTTCCTCAATTCGAACTGAGGAACTCCTCAGTTTGAACTGATGAAAGCTGACTTCAAATTGGACAGACCTCATTTGACTTTGAAGTCAGGGTCAATTCAAACTGAGTACTTTGAATTGACCCTGGGTGGCCCTGTCAATTCGAACTCACAGCTTGATTTTCCCTATACAATAGCGCCCCCTATGTAATTTGAACTAGCAAGTCCTGTTCATGGACATGCCAATTTGAATTGGATTTTCTAGTGTGGCCATGTCAATTTGAATGGACTGAATTCAAATTAATAATTATTAGTTCGAACTGACTAATTCAAATTCAGTAATTTGAATTGAAACTCTAAATGTAGACATATCTTTGGGTATCACTTACTGCTATTTTAAATATAAAAGGCTGTACTGGTTCAGAACAATGGTCCATCTGGCCTACTAGCCTATCTTCTGACAGTGCCCAACACAAGGTGTTTCAGAGGGAATGAACAGGACCGTTAGTAATCAAGTGACCCATTCACCCTGTCACCTAGTCCTAGCTTTTGGCAATCAGATGTTAAGGATACACAAAACATGGAGCTGCATTCCTAACAGTCTTGACCAAAAGCCATTGCTGGATCTATCCTTCACGAACTTTTCCAGTTCTTTTTTGAACCTCTTTATAGTTTTGGTCTTCACAACATCCCCTGGCAAGGAGTTCCACAGGTTGACTGCACTGCACGAAGATATGTTTCCTTTTGTTTGTTTTAAACCTGTTGCCTATTAATTTCATTTGGTGAAATTGCCAACATTCATTGGTGTGTTATTTGAAAAAATAAATAATACTTCCTTTTCATTTTCTCCACACCATTCACAATTTTATAGACCTCACCTCTTTTCCAAGCTTCACAGTCCCAATCTTTTTACTCTCTTCTCATACAGAAGCTGTTTCAGACTCCTAATAGCTTTGGTTTCCCTTCTCTGTACTTTTTCCAGTTCTAATGTATCATTTTTGAGATGAGTGACCAGAGTTGCCCACAGTATTGAAGATGTGGGTATTCTGTGGATTTTGCCAGTGCTTAAAGTGTAAAACCCAGCCAAATAGCAAGCTGGGTGTAAATCCAGTTTGACGACACCAGCATGACACTTGAGTGTTGAACCCAGAGCAGTAAGGAGTTTTGTCACCATCTGCCTTGCAACTCTGGTTGCCTTCATGGTGGGCTGTTTTGGATCAAAGCCCTGATGCCAGCTTGATTACTCTTGGTGCAACCCCAACACTCTCTCAGTCTTGCCTTCTCCTCCAAAACATCTTTCCCTAAGGTACTCGGCATCTCTTACTGGAGTCTCCCCACTCCCATTCTCAGGTTTGCTTCGCCTTTAAAGACAGACCACAGCAGCTTTGTCATTTACATGGGGTAATCAAATCTTTCACTTCAATTGAAGCACTGAGCTGGGGTATAGCAAAGATGAGTCAAGTTTTTTTGACAAAATGATGTAGGTTTTATTGATATCAAGCATGAGGAGAAATGGTTACGAAGAGATGAAAGCAAAAATACACTTCTGAGACAAAACTTAACATAACAAATGAAAGGATTTGGTTCAAAAATCCTTTTTCTTACCACAGACATTCATGCAGCAGGGCTGGCCCATTCTTTAACCAATGCCAAATGCCTGGGGTGCAATCACTGGATTTCTCTCATGGCTTAGGTGAAGAAGGCCCAATGGGCTTTTTCTCTCCACTTAGATCCTCAAAATTGTATCTTTGTTCTCCAAGTCTGGAAGTCCTCTTGGAGGTTCAACTTGCAGGGAGCAGTCACTGCAATAACTTTCACGGTCTCTACAGCAAGTTGAAGTCACTAAGGCTATGTTCACACACACAGTGCTTGTTTCGAAACAAGTTATTTTGAAATAACTTGTTTCGATATAACATGTTATTTCGAAATAACTTGTTTCAAAATAACAAAACTGTGTCCTCGAAATAAGCAAAAAACGGGAATCGAAATAGCGTTTCCACAGTGTGGACTTGCTATTTCGATCCAGGGGCAGTGCAGCATGGGAGGTGTGGCAACATGGCCGTCTCCCTGGGCCATGTTGGCGGCCATGTTGCTAACCAATCACATAAAAGCCGGCCCTGACCTCACTTCCCTGTCCATTCACGGTAGCAGCACGCTGCAAGCCATGGACAGTGCTCGGCTGCCTAGACAGCGCCGTGCAGCACCCAGCCCCTCAGCGCGCATGCAGGGTCTCCGGCACTTGTGGGAGACTCTGTTTGCAGACCCTGAGGAGGACTGGCCTCTACCTGAGGAATACATCCAGCTCAGCTGCAGGGCTGAGCTACTGCCCCTGCCCCTCCCCGTGCCCCACCACATCTGGGCACGTGAGACTAGCACCGACTGGTGGGAGAGGGTCGTTCTGCACACCTGGGGCGACGACCTCTGGTGCCAAAACTTCCGCATGAGCAGGACCAGCTTCACCCGCCTGGTGGGTGAACTCACCCCGCACCTGCACCACAGGGACACCCTCATGAGGCCCGCCGTCCCAGTGGACAAATGAGTGGCCATCACCCTGTGGAAGCTGGCCACCCCGGAGTCCCACAGGGCAGTGGCACACCTGTTTGGCGTCGGGAGGTCCACCACCGGCACCATCCTCCTCGAGGTCACCAGGGCCATCATTTGCGTCCTCCTATGGTGCCTGGTGAGATGTGGGGACCTGCAGGACACCATGCCCGAGGTGGCCACCCTTGGCTTTCCAAACTGTGCTGGCATCTTGGACAGCACACACATCCCTGCGCGCGCCCCGGAGCACAGGGCTGTGGTGTACCGCAACCGAAAGGGATATCATTCAGTCATTATGCAGGCCCTTGTGGACCACCGGGGCCTGTTCCACGACTGCTACGTGGGATAGCCAGGGAGCTCCCATGACTCCAGGGTCCTCCACAACTCCGCCCTGTACCGGGGCATGGAGGCGGGCACCCACTTCCCCCTCACACCATCCACCTTGGGAGCGTAGAGGTGCCCGTCCTCATAGTGGCGGACGCGGCCTACCCCCTGCGGCCCTGGCTAATGCGCCCGTATGCTGGGCCACTCGACCCCAACCGGCAGCTGTTCAATTGCCGCCTGGCCCGCTGTCGACAGGTCGTCGAGCGGGCATTCGGACGCCTCAAGGCCCGGTGGCGGTGCCTGCTAACTCACGTCCACCTCGCTGAGTGGAGCCTGCCGCAAGTCATCACGGCATGTGCAGTGCTACACAACTTTTGTGAGCAGCAGGGGGAACCCATCCCACTCGCATGGAAGGCTGAGGTCCAAGCATTTGCCAGGGACTATGAACAGCCAAGATCCCAGCCGACTCAGGAGCAGCCATCTGCGTGAGACCTCGCCGTCCACGACACCCTCCAGCTCGCCTTTGCCACAGAGGAAGGCTGAGGACCAGGCCTGCCCTGCACCAAAACACCATCTCCCCTGTCCACCCACAGCCAGCCCGCACCCATCCACCCACACTGCCAACCCCCCCCCCAATAAAAACACAGACAACCACGAATAACGTTCCAGGGGTTTATTAACAATAAGGGAAGGGATGGGGGTGATACGGGATGGGGCAATCTGGGGGGTCCAGGGGAAGGGACCATCAATGTGGGAGGGGACTTCGGGGACTTGGGGGAGGGAGCATCAATGTGGGAAGGGACTTGGGGGACTTGGGGGAGGGAGCATCAACTTGGAAGAGAACTTGGGGGACTTGGGGGAGGGAATATCAACTTGGAAGCGGATGGAGTGAAGAGGTCCTGGGGCGGGGGGGGGGGTTAGGCAAGGCCTATGGGAGGGTCCGGGGGGCTGGCATGCCCCGCCCGCACCCACGGCTGCCCTCAACCCGCTGTCCTCACTGGGGCAACGATGCCTCCCAGTGGCGTCGGGTTGCCAAGCCCTCCGCGAGCTGCCGGATGGCTGCGGCCTGCTGTACAATGGCAGCTGGCAGCTCTGTTGCCAGGAGCTCCAGCACCCTCGCCGCCCTGTCCTCGGCGCCCGCAAGGCGCTCCAGGGCACAGAGCCCAGCTGCCTGCTGCTGTGCCTGCTCCCGTCTCCAGGCCTGGGTGGCGGCATGCATGTCCTGGCCGAGCTCCTCCAGGCTCTCCAGGAGCTCACTGCGGGTCCTGGGGGCCCTCCGCCGTCGCCGCGGTATCCTGGGGCTTGGGCGGTGGGGTCTGGGTATGGGTGCCGGCCCTCGGGGAGGGGCTTTGCGACATGGTGCAGGGACGCAAAAAACACAGTTGGCCCCTGCCGCCTGCTGGTCCCGTCTGTGTGCACTTGTCTGCAGCACACACCTCTGTCCTGACTGTCAGTGGGTCCAAGGATCCCATGGGACATTGCCCTGGGGTAGGGCTCCTGGCTCCCAAAGCCTCGGAAGGAGGCCAGGACGGTACCCGACGGAGGACATTGGAGGACCCTGGGCAAGATGGTTGTCTGGCTGAGGTAGTAATCAGGGTTTAAGGCGCCCCGGGACAGTTTCCCATATAAATCAGTATTCTCTGGCAGTCCAGGATCCTTCAACCCCTCTGGGAAAAAGCTTGACAAACCCCTGTATTTTGACCTGCCTGCCAGACAGAGAATGGGAGGCTAAAAAGAAGAACAGAGCAGAGAAAAGGAGACCATGGTCTCCTTTTGCCAGACATCTGGGAACCGTACCCTGGAGGCACACATGCTCGTGGTGCCCACGAGGGTGAACTGGACCCAGCCACGCCTTGCACTTGGAGGTCTCCCGAGGCCACTTGCCAGTGGTGTGCCCTGCCTGCTCTCCACCCCACCCAAGATGCTGCTGCATCTTTCCCAGCCAGTCCCTGGTCACCACCCCCCGGCACACAAGGGCCTTTGACCCCAGTGCCACCTGTGTCTGTGGGACCCGTGGCCAGGGGGCCCCTCTGCGCCCACGAACCCTGGGCCCTACCCGCCCCGGTGCCCATCCCTGGCCTCCACCCATCCCAGGACCTGCTGGACAGGCCCAGCCCTGTGTGCCTCTGTTGGGGGGGGGGCATACTTACCCACGGGGGCTCCGGAGGTCCGCTGAGATGTCCCGGGGTCCGAGTCGGAGCCTGGGGCGGTGGTGGGCCCCTGCTCCTCAGTGCTGCTCCCCACCTCCATGGCCATGAACAGCTCCGGGGTTGTAGGGCTGTCCTCCGCCGCTGGTGGTGGTGCAGCTGGAGGTCCCCCAACAGAGACATCAGAGGCGGCTGCCTCCGGGCCTGACGAGGGACTCTGATGTCCCCCAGAGGTGTCCACAGCTGCAGCGGGGACACCGCTGGGCTGTGT
This sequence comes from Podocnemis expansa, assembly GCA_007922195.1. Taxonomy (NCBI): domain Eukaryota; kingdom Metazoa; phylum Chordata; order Testudines; family Podocnemididae; genus Podocnemis; species Podocnemis expansa. The sequence goes on from ML682172.1 coordinate 2,054,112, forward strand.
GCCCAGGAAGGCATCCAGGGCCTCAAAATATAGGCACATGGCCTGGCTGCAGGGCCCGGGCATCCCAGGTGCAGGCATACTCCTGCCGGAGTGTTTTTATTTTGCTCCGCACCTGCTCCATGCTGCAGGGGTGCCCTCCTTGGGACATCGCATCCGTGATGTCACTATAGATATCACGGTTCCGGTGGCTGGCCTGGAACCTCTAGAGGATGTCTGGCTGCTGCCAGATACCCAGGAGGCAATGAATGTCCTCCTGGGTCTAGACAGGAGCCCTCCTGCGTCTGGTGGCTGAGGGGCCTGGCTGCTGGGCCATGCTGCCTGTCTCAACCCTGCCTGGCATGCTGCCTCACAGGCACACCCAGGCAGGGACTTCACCCAGGGTGCTGTGCACCCTGGGAGGAAGTTCAGCCAGTTATTTTGAAACAATTGTTGTTTCGAAATAACACGGCCATTACAACCGTTGTTTTGAAACAACTCATTTCGAAACAACCGTTGTTTCGAAACGGCATGTCCCGTTGGCGTTGTTTCAAAACAACCGTTTCGAAACAACGCTGTTTCAAAACACAACAAGGTTTAAGCAGTTTCAAAACAACCACGGCCATTTCAAAACAAGCGGTTTGCTTGTTTCGAAATGGCCGCAAGTCGTGTGGCCATGGCACTTCTTAGTGTGTGTGGCCATACCCTAAGAGGCTGTCTCCCCCACTTGGTAATTTGATGGTGTAGCCCAATTCTATAATTATTTTGGAATTTAGAATAGCCAATATAGATTTTAGTGAACCAATTTGAAGGATAAGGGTCCTGGTCCAGAATCTGACCACAAATAAATCTAAACTTAAACTAATTTCTTTATGGAAACTCCCGAGATGAGAAGAGGTATACAGAGTTTAGGTATGTATAACAATTTTTGTTGCTAACAGCAGGAAGCATATAATTGATAAGACCACTAATTGATAAATGTTTAATGAAATAACAGAGTAAACATTAATACATTCAGCAAATCCTGTATAGTTGAGAACAAGCAATAACCAGTTATGATTTCTATTAAAATTATAAAATAGCTTACAGATTACAAGGTTACAATTTGCTTATATTCACACCAGAAATGATGATGTTCAATTGAAGAGTAGAGTTGTTAGCTCTAACACTGCTTAGCTAAAATAAAACAAGAAAAACTTATCTAAAGAAGGTAAAGTAGAGTAAAGTCACGAGTCTGTGAAGATCTTCTTTTGAGATAGCAGAGCTCAGATTCAGGAAAGTGGAAGCCTTGAATTCTCTCCCAGTTTCAGAGCCTTAAATACCCTTCTTTTGCACACTATGGGGGGTTTACCTTTCATACCCATCCAAAAATAGAGTGACTTATCTCATTCTTCCTGGCCCAAATATAGGTTTTGACAAAACAAACCTTATGGGGTGCTCTCAAATTATTGGTTCAGGGGGTTATTGACATAATTTTCTAGAATGTTCCACTTCACCTTTCTCCTATTTTCCTATCTACCACCTTGTGGGTTTTGTGGTGGGTCTGCAGAAATGTTTTCTACCTATTTGTCTGCCAAACATGATCAAAATAACTTACCTGGTCCTTTACCTTAAAATCTGACTTAGTCACTTCTTTTGCAAAACAATTACGTGCAAGCTTAGTCATTCTTGCAAGAAAATTATATACCGAGTTCTTACATTACCAGCTTCTAGAAAGAACTGTTGAACCCCGGGTTTGCGATGGAATCGCGATGGACTGGCGATACACACCAAGGAGACAGACACCAGTTTCCAGTAGAAAAAAATTGATAGTGGTCTCATAAAGGCATACAATGAAATAGCAACAAAAATGCCTTGGGGGGGGCGGGTAAACAGCTACTCAGTGAAAAAGACTATGCAAGATACAAGTGGGACAGTAAATAGCTATGTAGTAAAAGGACTATACAGAGTACAAACGAAAAACCACACTTACAAACAATGCATAAATGGAAAAAAACTACACTTATAAACAATGCATCAATGGTATTATAGAGAAAAGCAAAAAAAAAGGGGAAAGAAACAAATCAAGAGAGGTAGAATAACTGAATCAGTTTATAATACCTGTCCTAGCACCATAATGGAATCCAAAGCGAGGAGGCAGACCAGCTGCAGCATCTCAGTACAAAATTGTTTGGCCAGCAATTCGAGTACACCCAAAAGTCTTGCGGGCAGGAGCTCCCTGTCTCGGTCGGGGGATCAGTCCAACTGGCTTGTGACGTGCCCTTTAGCGTTCGAGGGTGGGAGAACACTCGAGCCAACCGAGGCAGGGGCTTAAATAGGATACTGCATGGCCAGAGTATAAAATAGCCAATTGGAAGAGAGGTGCAGGTCAGGACCAATGATGTAACTGGAACCCCAGACAACGATCCATCCTGCGTGGTGACAGGGGTACAGAAACTCACCACCCCCCCATGACACAAGGCTAGGGAGGTAGAAACTCACCCAGGAAATCAAGGCCCATCAAATCAAATCATAGGGCTGGAAGGAACCTTGTGAGATCATCAAGTCCAAGCCCCTGGGAATTGAACCCAGGTCCTTCTGCATATTAAGCAGAGGTACTAGCCACTACACTATTTGCAGGGGAGAGCAGTATTTAACATTCTTCCCCTTGAGCTGCATAGCCCGGAGATGAGACCCATCAGAGAAATTGATACTTAACATTCCTCCCTGTGAGCTCCATAGTCTAGAGGGCTACGTTGCAGGGCGGGGTGGCCATCATGTCTGCCAACTTTGTTGACAAGGACTAGTAGTAACCTACTTATACTAAGTAAAATACTATAAAACCACGGTTTCCCAGACTTACATAAAGAAAGATATATCTGTATAAAATAGATAGAGGGTAATATATCCATGCAAGCTCAATATGGGTATAGCCAAAGGTTCCAATGGCTTTGTTTGCCTTTATCTTAGCATACTTCCATTGTCCCTCCTTGCTTAATTTAGCCCTAGTCTATACTTGCTGAGCTTTTTGGCAGCAGTCAGGGGTTAAAGTATAATTTGGTGGGCCTCGGAACCCTCCTAATATGGGGGCCCCCCTTCCTGCATAGGTGCCCCCCATACTCCAGCTCCTGCCCCCCAAATGCCAGCCCCCACACCCCAGCTCCTGCCCCCAATATCCATTCCACTGTCCCCAAAATCCACCACAGCCCCAATACCCATGCCCAAAATCCACACCAGCCCCTAATATCTGCCCCCAAAATCCACCCCCAATACCGACTCCCGGGCCCAATACCCCCCAATACCTACCCCCTGCCCCCAGTACCCTCCCAAGCCAGCTGCCCCAGTACTTACCAGGGGTGGGGCGGCTGCGGAGGAGGTGGTAGGCCCTGGTCAGGTCGGCAGCATGACCTGGGCCAGGCTGGGGTAGGGGAACTGAAGGCAGGCCTGAGGTTGGGTTGGGGCCTCGAAGGGGCAGGATTTGCGCTGGGGCTCAGGGCAGGGCTTGGGATGCCTCCATCCCCTCCCCGGCCCTGCTGGAATGCAGGGGAACATTCATAGAATCATAGGGTTGGAAGGGATCCCACGAGGTCATCTAGTCCAACCCCCTGCCAAAAAAAGCAGGACCACTCCCATTAGATCATCCCAGTCAGTGTTTTGTCCAGCTGGGAATTGAACATCTCCAGAGATGGAGATTCCACCACCTCCCTAGGCAGCTTATTCCAATGCTTCACCACCCACCTAGTAAGGAAGTTTCTCCTAATATCCAGCCTGGACCGCCCCAGCTGTAACTTGAAACCATTGCTTCTCGTTCTGCCCTCTGTTACTACCAAGAACAGTCGAGCTCCAGCCTCCTTGGAGCAACCCTTCAAGTAGTTGAAGGTTGCTATCAAATTCCCCCTCAGTCTTCTCTTCTGCAGGCTAAATAAGCCTAGTTCCTTCAGTCTTTCTTCATAGGGCTTATGCTCCAGCCCTTTGATCATTTTTGTTGCCCTCCTCTGGACTCTCTCTAATTTGTCCATTATTCCAGGGCCTAGTATTTTTAGGGGCCCAGGGTTTGGGCCCCTAAAAATAGAAAATGGAACCAGAACACTGCGTCCTGGGGCCTGCTATTTTTCAATGTTGGGCCCCAGAACGCAATGTTCCAGCACCATTTTCTATTTTTTAGGGGGCCTGGAATGCTGAGTCCCTAAAATAGTTGGCTCTGGAATGCCATTCCAGGCTGTTCCAGCTTACTTTAACCCTGGCAGCAGTGGACAGGAGATACACAAGGTCCGTAAAATACCTGGCGTATTTCACGACAATTTACTAATCCGTCACTATATGTTAAGGTAAGCCAGTGGTTAAAGTATAATTTAAGGGGCCCTGGAACCTTCCTAATCTCTGGGCCCCCTTCCTGTATTGTCCAGGCCTTCTTCATGTACATGTGGGGCCAATTTTTCTTGATTCTGGGCCCCAGAACTCTAGCCCATCAGATTCATGGGCCCCAGAATTACATTCCAGGGCATTCCGGCTTACTTTAACCACTGAGGTAAACTGACTGGAAATACTTTCTGGTTGGCTTACAGCAACTGCAGTTCTAGGGCTGGAGTTGATATGGCAATTTCCAGAGCAGTTGAGCGAGTCTACACAGACCTCTCAATCACACCCAGAAGATCGTACTGATGGCAGCAATTTTGCCACCATCAGTATAGACTTATCCTTACATTGGACACACATTTGAGCAGGTGGCACCACACACCTTTGTCTAAGGCAGGGCAACTTCAATGTCACTTGTCAAAGACACTTTAAGGACACATTTCCTTGTGGACATTAAGGATCCATGTTACCTGCTTGCATCTGATACCTTATGTGACTGCTGTTAGCTGCAGACAATGAACTGGTAAGGTGGGGTTCAAATGGCCAGGACAGTCTGGCTTACTGCTAGATATTAGGGACCCCTTGCGCTCTGGTCTTGGGGTGCTGTTAAGGTCTCTTTTGGCCTCTGCTTCATCACTGTCCCCCCAGGACTGCCTGAGGTCAGATCCAGGGCTCCTAATTGCAGCAAAATCCTGGGCCTAAGATGAGCACAGAGTGAGATGGGCCTTGATCCTTGTCCTGGGCTGGGTCAGGCCTGGTGGCCGATGCCATTTGGTAAGACAATCGCACCCTAACTCACTCCATGACACACACACTTCCTCAGTCTGGCACTGGCCCATCACCTTCTTCCTCCTTTCCATGGTGGGGCTGGCCTGCTAATCCCTGTGAGCAGCCTCAGGAAAGAGCTGGAAGCAGGAATGCTTTTTTCCATCTTCCTGCTAAAAATATTGTAGTCCTTAACTAATTTCAAACCTTCTGTGAAATTGTGATTTATGCAGAGCCTGACATCTGAGAACTCTGCACCTAGGTTTTCCTTGGGGGCCAGATCTGTGGCCCCTGTATGCTGCCTGCTTTCCACACATCTTGAGCTCCAGCTTCGTCTCCCTGGTTTACCAGGCACCACACTCTGCCTAGAGCTGCACAGCACACAGACATCTAGTGACAGAATTATGTACTTCAAAGGCTGGAGTATCACCAATGTTCTAGTTCAGTGTGAAGGCATGACCAGGGGCTCCTTTACATCTTCTCACGGGGTACATCTATACTGGAGCCTTAGGTCAATTCAAGGAAGGTTAAGTTGATCTACAGACTGCTACAGCCACATTGGGCTTTTATTAAGTTGACTTAAGTGCTTCCTTAAATCGACTTAATAACACCACCACTTAAGGTCGACTTAACACTTAGGTCAACCTTATTAAGTCAACTTAAGACAATATAGACGGAGAAAGCCCTTAAGTCAACCAAATTGGTGTCTAGACTCCCACAACACACCTTTCCTCCGTTGACATAGCACTTGCCAGTGTAGACACAGGCAGTCAACAGGAATTTTCAGTGTGGACTCTCTAAGTTGACTTAAGGTTGACCTTGTTAGGTCTACTTAACAGAGCCTCCAGTGTAGCCATACCTAGGGCTACCAGATACCAAAGCACGGAAAGGAGGACAAGGAAGTACGAAAGGGGGGACATTGGAGGACACATGGAGAAAAATGTAGTATGTAATATTCTTTTGTTTTTAGGGGGCCCTGGAACACTTCCCACAAAAACTAAGGTATTCCATGGTGTTCCCGCATACTTTAACCCCTATAAATAAAAAGCCAGACAAAACCATGTATTTTAAAATGCCTACCAGATGGAGGACTGGAAGGTAAAAAGGAGGACATGTCCTCCCTTTGCCTGATATCTGGTAACCTTAACCATACCCACAGGACCTTACTCCATGAAGCCACCCCAGCAGTCTCCCTAAAAAGGATGGAGGAGTGAGGCCCTGGAGCAAGAAGGGTCCAAGGGTGCTGAACTACAGCAAGGTTCACTGCTCCCTGTACCACCCCATTGCTCCCGCCTGCCCCAGAGGGGACCCCAGAACTCATCCTCTCCAGTGCCCATCCTCCTCTCTGCATCTTTACTGAGGCTGCATAGGGAGCCAGCTAGTGGTTGCTGTAGGGATATATTCTAAACTTCCTGTCCAGGAACCTCACACTCAATGCCCTGCACCCTCATGCCCTGCCTTGCTCTGCCCTGGCACCCCCTCTAGGACAACAGACCTCCCTGTCTGATGGGGCCAGTCCTGCAGATCTTCTCAGCTGGGGTCTGGTTCCTGGTCATGAAGGCACTAGATGAGCCCTGAGGAGACCTGGGTTCAAGCTTTGCTCAGCAACAAACTCACTATGGGACCCTAGGCAGGTCCCTACATTTCTCAGGGCCTCAGCCATCCTGCTGTGTAGGAGGGGCTGGGCATGCTGTGGGAATGGCAAGGTGCACACTGGGGCCCTGATCTAGGGGAACTGCTATCAGAGCAGCCCTTCCAGAAGGTAAGGCTCAGCCTGGCATCTGCTCTGCTTTCATCATGTCCATGATTTCCTGACTGTAGGCCACAGAGGATTCTGGGTCTGGTCCCGTGGGGCCCCATGCTCTGGAGATGCCCGATGATAAGACATGGCTACATTGCTATCTCATCTGCCTTCTCCCCTGAGCTCAGCAAGTTCTCCTCTAAGATCCCATGATAAGGGAAGACAGTAACAGATAGAGCAGCATAGTGGTGCAACTGCATCCTCCTGCACATGTGATAAACTCTGATGGCACTCAGTTGTAAGGACTGATAAGCAGTTCTCCATGCCTGGGCCTTGACAGATTTTGGCTTCTTGTGCTAAGCTGACTTTTTGGCTCTGGTAGGAGTGGCCATATGAGCTGACTGGGACAAGGGCAATGGTATTTCTCCAGCCCTGGCTTCTTCTGCTTCTCCTTCAGGATTAGTTGCCTGTGGTTCAGAAAGCCAGCTCGACATGGCCCTGAGAATTTGCCCTTCCCCAAGGCAGCTTGGAGGTGCCAAAAAAGTGTGCTCAGGGGTTCTGAGATGTTCTGTGCTATGAGGGGATAGAGGAAAAGAAGGTGGTACTTTCCAAAGCCTAGCCCACTTGGAAAGCCCTACCCCCACAGGACATAGCCCACAGTAGGTTGCGTGGTCGACCAGGTAGGCTCTACAGGCATATGGAAAAAATAAGGGCTCAGCTAGGATGGAAAGTTCTTTTGAGTTAATTTGAGTTTTTTGAGACAAAAAAGTGCCTTGTGTCCACACACATGCAGAAGGGTTTTCTCCCAAACAATCTGGCACCTTGATCCACATGCAGTCATTAAGGTGGGAAGTGGATTTAAATCCAGAGAGTTCCTCCATGATTGAGTAGGGGTGGACACATTCCCCAGTGGAAGGAACAGTGCCACCTTGCCCGCTGTTATCCCCTGATGCATTGAGGCACCCTTCTCAGTTCATTCCATAATGCCAGTGGTTTCTGGGTGCAATTAACTCCAGGAGGCCTGCCTGGGATGCTGGGTGCTTTTTTTCAAAACAGGTGTGTGGATGCAATGCCCCAACAGGGAAGGCACTTAAAATGGATCAAACAAAGCACTGTGGACGTGATACTTTGTGACCAGTCCTGCCCAACATGTTAAAGTGACATCTGGGCTGATCCTCCATGGAGATGAGTGGGGCAGTTCACTCTTCTGTCAGCTCTTGGGCTGGCTTCTATGCACAGGCAAATCACACACTGCTCCATGATTTATCATCCCAGTGGCCACTATGCCACTGCTGGGCTTGCATTATTGCCATGCATTGTGAGATACCAGTGCTGCTCATGGGGAATGGAGGGAGCTTGGCTAGCACGTTCCAAAAATGTGTCTAGCAGCCTCAAAACTGATTTACCTTCTGTCGGTTTCTGAGCTCTCTGCCAACCCACTGAGAGAAGTGAAGACCCCAGCAGGGATTTCCCTAACACACCCTCTACATCCTCCCTCCACTCCCCCCCCCCAGTTTTTCTAACACCCCCCTCCCCAGTCGTCAGCTACCTAGTAACATAGTGATATACCAGTTTAGTCATTGGTTGGAAATGACTGGACTGAAGTGAACTCACTAAGAAGTAAGGGAAGCCAACAAGGAGTCTGGTGGCACTTAAAAGACTAACAAATTTAAGCCATATCAGGTTGCTTCTCAGTTGGGGGAAAATGAAGTGTTGCTGTTGCTGTAGGCTCTCCCTTACAAGCAGCATCTGATTAGCAATCAGCTCTATCTTTTAACACGTATTGGGCTGGTCAGATAGTGCTTGGTTCTTAGTCAGGCTCTGCACAGAGTCTTGTAAGTGAAAGCAGGATTAAATCAAGACTATGGCTTCTTTTCCCATTTGACTTCAGCCTTCCCATGATTTGAACCTTAACAACTGCTCTGATTTGATGTTACTGTATGACCTGATCCCATGTTTTACACTCCATTGCATTTAATTTCATTCCATTCTGTGAGTTCCCCTATCTTCGAAGCATCTGATGAATTGGGATTTTCTCCCACGAAAGCTCATGCAAAAAATAAATCTGTTAGTCTTTAAGTGCCACAGGACTCCTTGTTTTTTTCATTATACCAGAAATCACAGATAATTAGGTGGTCTGAGTAGTAGTGCTTGGACCTGGAGTGTGGGAAAGTAACCATATTTTGTGGAGACTTCAGAATAAGTTCCCCCACAGAGACATAAATTCACAGAAGTCAAGTCACGCAGAGTGTGGAGGAGACTATATCCACAACAAAGGTGATGTGAAATAGTGAAGGACAACAGATCAACAGTTGGAGGGATGAGCAAGTTGTTCTTTGTCCCCCTGTTCGCTGGAAGGTGAACTCCTGTGAAAGCACCTCTGAACTGTAGGTCTTCCTCCTGACAAGGAGCACAACAAGGTGAATGAGGTATGAAGAGATACAAGCACATTAAAGAAATATGTGTTTGTTGAACAACCAAGGAGTCTAGTAGCACTTTCGAAGACTAACAAATTTATAATCTCACTGTGTTTTAGTGACTTTGCTCCAGAATGCTAGATTTGTGACTGGGAAACATATATAAATATTTCCTAGTAGGCCAAGATTTTAAAAATGCTTTATTTGCCAAGGTCATTATCTTGAATCATCACTACCTTGAGAGGTAATTGTCTTGGATATTTTCTGTACTAAATTTTTTTTTATGTTTTAATTAATTTTTATGTAAGAGTATTAGAATGGCCATACTGGATCTGACCAATGGCCATCTAGCCCAGTAACCTGTTTTCTGCCAGCAGCCAATGCCAGGTGCTTCAGAGGGATTGAACTAACAGGCAGTCATGAAACTGTCCATCTCTTGACATCTAGTCCCACCTTCTGGCAAAAGAAGACTAGGAATATTTCAGAGGATTGTGTTGCCTCCATTCCTGTCCGTCCTAGTGTTATGGGAAGAAATACTTCCTCTGGTTTGTTTTAAACCTGCTGCCTATTAATTTCACTAGGGGACACCTAATTCTTGTGTTATGAGAAATATTAACTAGTATTTCCTTATTCACTTTCTCTATACCAGTCACAACTTTATAGACTTCTACATTCACTCTTAGCCATTTCTTTTCCAACTGAAAAGTCCTAGTTTGATTACGCTCTTCTCAGAGGGAAGCTGTGCAATAGCCCTTATCATTTTAATTGCCTTTCTCTGTTCCTTTTCCAGTTCAAATATATATATACCTGAAGACTTTAATAATTCAGTCAGGGGTTAGAGATTTATTACAGGACCAAGTGGCTGAGGTTTCGTGTCCTGCATAGTGCAGGAGGCCAGGCCATCGTAATGGTCCTTTCTGACCTTAGAGTCTATGGCTATGTCCACATGATGCTTTTAAATCAAAACAGCCACCATTGTTTTGATTTAAAAGTTGTCAAGTCCGAGCGATGTTTCGTTATTTCAAAATGATGAGCCCCATCATTTCGAAATAACAGACCTTATTTCGAAATAGTAAAACCTAGCCTCAAATCAAAATAGCCATTATTTCAAAACAGTTGTTTCGAAATAATGCCGTTTGGATGTGTTATTTTGAAATAACCATTATTTTGATTTAACACTTTTGCCCTTCTCCTTCCCAGGGTGCCAACTTTTTTCTATATATTGGCTGGCAACATGGCCTTGCCAGGGGGCCAAGTTGCCATACCTTTCATGCTGCCCCTCTACTGATTTGAAATAGCAAGTCCTCTGTGCAGACTTGCTATTTCAATTTGAGGTTTTTGCTTATTTCACTTTAAGTTAATTCAAAATAATGATTTTATTTCAAATTAACTTATTTTGAAATAAGCGTCTACATGTGAACATAGTCTATGAGTCTCTCTTTCTTGAGCAGTAACAGCTAAGTTAGACCCCATTATTTTATAGGTATCATTGGGTTTGTGTTTTCAAATATGCATTATTTTTTCTTTATCAGCACTGAATTTCAGCTGCCATTTTGTTTTCTAGTCATCCAGTTCTGTAAGATCCCTTTGTAAAACTCTTCACAGTCTGGTTTGGATTTAATAATCCAAATTTAATAATAATCCCATTTATTCTTGAGTAATTTTGTACCATCTGTAAAACTTGGCACCTCAGTGTTCACCCCTTTTACCTGATCATTTATGAATATGTTAAATGGTATTGGTCCCAGACCAGTAGCAAACTTTGTGTGATAATCTAAGAAAACGGTCATTCATGAATAGGGTTACCAGATACCAAAGCATGGAAAGGAGGACAGGGAAGTACAAAAAGGAGGACAATGGAGGCCATGGAGAAAATATAGTATTAATATAACTGTCATTACCATATTATGTGATGGAAAATGGGTAATGATCAATGAATGCAGCATTAAAACTGCATAATTGTCATGTGTTTTTAAAATTATATTAAAATTAAAAAATCAAAATGTTTTCTTTTACTGAAAACTGGATTTTTTCTGTAAGTGAAAGCTTTTCATGACCCTTTCATTAAGGTTCATGAGACTTAAAAAAGTTTTAAAAAAACCCTAAATTTGCAAATATAAACTGGAAAAGCACTGAAAAAAGCAGTCAACTCACCTCTCATTTTTCATTTTCCATGGCAGCCCATTTTACAATTTAAAAAAATTGTCCTAAATTGTTTCTATTCAGTTCAAATGTGCCCCTTTATTTGTTTTACTTAATTGGCCCCTGTTAAGAATTTCATTTACAGCAGGGCACTCAAACTCAAATCACCAAGAGGGTCACTTGAAGACTAGTATGTTAGCCCAAAGATCACGCCACTGAAACTTTTTCATACAGCAATATTGCAAATATTGATAATGATCGTGTCATTGTGGACCACAGGAAATAGCTTTAGGGGCCTCATGTGGCCCGCAGGCTGTGTGTTTGAGACCCCTGATTTACAGTATACTTTATTTTCCTTTATTTTATTAGTGTTGTGATATTTTTTTTCCTGATTTAGCCCTTTCATAGGGAGCAAGAGGCCAAAAATTAAAATATCCAACACAGAGCTCAAACCCACAACTGTGAACTTAAGAGTTACTTTCCACTACCAACTGAGCTAGCTAGACTCATGCTGGCAGGCCAGCTGCTGTAGGATGGTCCGTCTGCTGGGCTCAGGAACTTGGCTATCATAGGTTGTTGTTTTGTTTTGTTTTTTTAACATGCTACTCATCATAAGTAAAAGGCCAGACAAAATCACCTATTTGTAAAATGCCTGCCGGATGGAGGACATCAAGGTAAAAAGGAGGACATATCCTCCTTTTGCCAGACATCTGGTAACCCTATTCATGAACTACTGCTCAGTTTTTACTATGGTGCCATATAGCCCCTCTTCAACTTACACCCCTCCTGAAAATTCCAATACCCCCGAATTTCAGTTCCTGGGGAGAACCCTGGACCCCAGACAGATCCGCCAATTTCTCTAGTCTCTTGTAAAGACAGCACAGCTGCTGCTTCTGTACAGGTCCGGATTAATACATTACTGGGCTACAGGCAAACCTGTTGCCTAGTTAACTCTCACCTATCCATATCAGTCAATGACTGCTTCTGCTGTTTAGACACAATCCTTTTAACTCCTCTTGTTTGTGCTCTCACCCCCAGGTTTCCAGTTGCCGCACTCTTGGATAGGTAGGCACCACTCTCCATCCAGCGCCTGGATGACAGCACGAAGATCTGGGTCAGGTATTAATGCAGGGCCAGTTTTGTAGCAGCAGTGAGAAGATGCAGCCCCATCTACCCAGCTGCCCACTCGTGTGCGATCCTGCCAACCCTCCTGTTATACTTTAGGTCAGGGGTCTCAAACTCAAATCACGACGAGGGCCGCATGAGGACTCGTACATTAGCCCAAGGGCAACACCACTGAAACCTTTTCATACAACACTATTGCAAACACTGGTAACAATAGTGTCGTTGCGGGCTGCAGGAAATAGCTTCAGGGGACACATGCAGCCCAGGGGCCGCATGATTAAGGCCCCTGCTTTATGTGGATTATAATCAAATAATGAGAGGCAGCATATTCAGAGCTGTGCAGGGAATCTTTATTGCAAGAGAACTGAGAGCAGAAGGAACCAGACAGACAGGTTTCCCTCCATTTATCTCTATGACGACGAGCCCAATGACCCTAGCCCAACACCACATATTTCTCCTCCTCTAATGAAAAAACCACCCTCTCACCCCCAGAAAGAATAAACACTAAACTAGGAGATGAGGGTAGAGTGCCCCAGCTTCAGTGAACCACCAGGGGATAATTCTGCCCAGTGAAGAGGGGGTCACCACTGGCTAAAGATCCAGATGATTAGGAGGCCTTCTGTCTCTAGGTGGATTACAGTCAACTTCTGGTGCGCCCACACAGGAAGGTAGTATTGGTGGTGGTGTGACTACAGGTACCAGGGAAGTAGCCAGAACTAGAGAGGATGTTGTGTCCAGTTGGTCCAGGGAGGCAGCTGAAGGCATTGAAGAGGTGGCTGGAGCGGGAGAGACATGAACAGCTGTTTCATGCCCTGATGTTATATCATCTGTAAGGGTGAAGTCAGGTACGTCAGTTGGAGATGCATCCTGTGGATGGGCATGACTGAGTGGCAACTGATCTATGAACCATCACCAAACCAGGCCATCCACCATCTGGACAGAGTAGGAAACAGGTCCTGTCTGGGCGATGACCATTGCTGAAAGCCGTTTAGCTCCTGAAACATGGTTTCGTGTGAGGACAGGCTGTCCATTGCTGAAGATGCATTCTTTCATTCTCAGTGCATGTCTGATGACCTGGTCCTGCTGTTGGCATTGAACCATTTGTTGTGTCTCTTGTGGTTTCAACAAATCAAAGCAAGAGAGCAACTGCCACCCTGTCATAAGGAAAGCTGGAGACGCTTTAGTTGTAGCCTGTGGTGTGTTTCTGTAGGATAACAAGAAATTGTTCAGACAATTCTGAGGAGGTGAGCGTTCCCCTGCAGATTTTAGAGCTTACTTCATAGTCTGTACGAGCCTTTCAGCAAGTCCATTGATGGAAGGATGATATTGTACTGACCTTATGCGATGTATTCCAGTGGCCTCCATAAAAGTTTCAAAATCCTGAGAAATGAACTGTAGTCCATTGTCACTCACAAGCTGTTCTGGAAGACCATAATGACTGAAGAAGTCATATAATTATTTCCACAGTAGTGGACTGCATTACAGACTTCCAGCCATTTAGAATGGGCATCAAAAGCAATCAAAACATACATCCTGTCATGCTAGGCCTGAGAAGGCCAAGCCATCTCGTAAAATACATGATACAAATCTAACCTTTAAAGACATATTATAGGAAAATACAATGGTAGTGTTACAAGTAGGCTAGGGCTTTGATATGCATGTGTGTCCATAGTGGTTTCTTAATGAAATTTACCCATATCCTGTTAGAAGACAGCAAGGTAAATGAACTGCTTCCCTGTCTCTCACTGTTGTTCTGTTGAAAGGGAACATTAACATCTAGATGGGAACTTTGATGTCCCAATGTAGACTGTCTATTAATGGTGCTAGTGCAGCTAATTACCTATGGTGCCCAAAAGGTGAAGGTTTTACTTCAAAGGACAATATACATGACTATTCTCCACATAAGTACCTGAGAACTGTCATCAAAGTCCACATGAAGAAATGATGCAAGGTGACCCTGCTTTCCACACTGGTAACATTCCCGTCTCCCCAGTGCCCTGTGGGTAGGTTGTTGGGATACCTTATGCACTGTGACCCCAATCTGTCGCGTGTCTTGGGTGATGCGTTCCATGGAGACTGCAGTCTCAACAGCCTTCTGCAAATTGAGTTAACCTTCAGTTAATAGATGTTTCAGTGTTGATTCACTGTGCAGGTCACACACCAGCCTGTCATGCAGCATTTCCTCTAACATGTTCTTGAAGTTATGGTATGCTGCCAGCTTCTTCAGAGCTGCTACAAATTGTACAACTGATTCACCTTCACCTTGGTTCCTCTGGTAGAACCTATATCTACTCTACAGTTACCAGTGCCCTCAGGGAAAAATGTGCTCCCAGAACTTCCACTAGGTCACCGTAAGGTAGGGGGTCTCAAACATGCAGCCCGCAGGCTAATTGCGGCCCCTAAAGCTATTTCCTGAGGCCTGCAACAACACTATTGTTACCGGTATTTGCAATATTGTTGTATGAAAAGGTTTCAGTAGTGCAGCCCTTCGGGCAACATACTAATCTTCATGTGGCCCTGTACTAGTCGTCATGTGGCCCTCATAGTGATTTGAGTTTGAGACTCCTGCCATAAGGTTTCTGTTCTGGCTTCTCTGGCTAAAGCAAATCACATAGCAAACTATAAGTCCTAGATCCAATACTTGTTAGAAAAGCTGGTGCCTTCTTCTCAAAAGTTATGTCATATGCTGTTACAAAATTTTGAAATCAGGTTGTATATGTTTCCCACAAATCTGAAGACTGATCAAACGGTTCAAGTGGTGTAGTAAATAAAGCCATGCTGCCCTTTGTGGTTATTGTTTCTCTCTTCACTTGTATTTACAGCAGGCAGATCAGCTTTCAAAATAGCCAGCCAGCCCTGGTTTAGGCAAACAGATCAGCTTTCAGAGTCACAACCCAACCCTCATGCAAGTAGTAAATAAAAAAATTGTTTCTGACATTGCATTCTGGTTTTGCATAGTTGTCAGGATTGTTGAGACTAGCCAACTCCATCTCAAATCCCATCCTCCTTGGCCAGTTGTTGTATTTTAAGTGAATTATTATCCAATAGTAAGAGGCAGCATATTCAGAGCTATGCAGGAAATCTTTATTGAAAAAGAACTGAGAGCCAAGGGAACCAGACAGACAGGTTTCCATAACACTAAAACAACCCTCCCATTTATCACTATGACAACCCCAGTGATCATAGGTAGTCTGAGACACCACATCTCCATCCTGACCCAGGGCTGCGTGGTGGCCGATGGGGCCAAATTTGAGTGAGTGACATTATGATCTGTTGTGGGTTACACTTCTGCTCATTCTGGGGCTCTGCCCCCATTAACAGGGCCGTAGTCCCACTTCTACATTTCCTGTGCTCTAATGCAGCCTAGTTTCTGTGATTGCAGAAGTCTGGTAGCCATCTAGAGGCCACACATACAGCCAGTGATGTGAGAAAACCCAGGCAGCATGGATGCTATGGAGACAGAGACTAAAACTAATCAGATGCCATAGGCATTCATTGAGCAGCAACCTGGAGATGGGAGCATGATGCAGGTGTGGTCTGAGCAGCCCTGGCAGCAGAGTTTTTGGCTGCAGGAGGGCATGCTCCTGGATCTGCATGAGCTGGGCCCAAAGGGCCAACCCCCTTCCCCAAGTAAGAGCTGCTCTGACACAGCGAAAACCTGGTGATGATTGTGCCCTGACCTGGACGCTTGCAATCCAGCTTGCTGCTGGTCATGAAACCCATCTTTCCTCCAGGCTCACCCAAGAGCTTCACTTTTGGGGGCTTTTCTCTCTCCAGCTTTCACTGCAAGGAATCAATCTGCCTGTTCAGCAAATTTCAGGCTTCACTGGGCTCTGGCTCTTTCTGCCCAAGAGAGCTGATATGCTGGAAGGGGTCAGCAGCTGCCAGGCAAGGAGGTCTTTGATCTATGATGTGGTTAAAGCTGGTGGCTCAACTAACCAGTCTTCTTGTGGGCCTAATGGAAAAAGCATTTAAATGCATCCAGAACTGTGACTGCATCCCAGTTCCCCAAAGATGTTGCCCTGCAGTGTCCATGCCTTCTCTCAGGATACTCACTAGGTTCACTTCCTCCAAAGAGACAGAGCCCCCACTAGTTTGTGAGGTGTCAACTGGGGATGTATGCCTATGTTAAGGTAACAGCACTGGGGTGGCTGGTGACAAAGAATACAGTAAAGAACAGAGAGTTAAGTTAAAGGTTTCCAAACAACAGGCCAGACACGATCACATGTGATCCACCAACAGGAGATCGAAGAACATGTAAGGTCATTGCCTCCCCTCCCCCCCCCCCGCCATTGCACCTTTCCATGCCCCTCCTGATCCTACTCCGTTCACCTGCCCTGAATGGGAAGGGGGTATTCTGGGAGGGAGGGGATCTGGAAGATAGGGATTTTTCAGATAAGAGGAAGCTGGGGTCAGGGGCAGCAGCAGAAATACAGAAAAGAAAATTTCTTCCACCTTTCCTCAGCATTTGGCTTTCAGAAAGCAAGGAGGGTTACTACTTTTCAGTGTGGAGAATCAGTGGGTATCTCCCCTGCCATACACTGAGCTGTCCATGTCCATGCCTGTTACTGGCAGTGGGATGTGGGTGTGACGTTTTGCAGTGTGTGGGGGTCTCCAGCTCACTGACCTGTCCTCTTCCCTGCCCCCATCTCCGCTGCCTGTGTTAGGAGTCACCTCCCACCTCCTTTGCAGGCTGCCCACGGTGCCCTCCCCAGCTATCCATCCCTTGTGAGGTTGTAGCACAGAGCTGCTAACAGACCCCCACCTCATTCTCCTTTCTTGTTCAGCAATGAATCTTTGAGAAGCTGGATTTTCAGCACTGGCAACAATCAAAATTAACTACTAAGCAAGGCTGAAAACTGAAGAGGAGGTCAGGTTGAGTCTCAACTGCATGTATCCCCAGTCGGAAACACTGTGCAAAAAGAAGCAGATGCATCCACCTCATTAAGAAGCTGCCTGGTCTGTGAGTTACTTTACATTTTTATTTGCAATATTTGGTTATTTTCTCATTAGTCGACAGTATGTTGGGTTTTTGCTTACACAGTTCATACATTCAAATTTCACAGTAAAAAAAAAAAGTGAACACATAATACAGCGTACAAAGCTGGACAATGCTTTTGTTTTAAATTTGTTTTGGTCCCAATATGGGTACCATTGTTGGGTTGGTTATTGTTCAGAGTGGTACAAGCTTGTGTTTTCCCTGACGGAATGCCACATTTTGCTCTCAGTATATTTTTTTTTCTAAGTCTGATATGAGTCAAAACCTTTTGGTATCAAAGATATTTCTGAGGATGTATTGCTAGGGATTTCTCACATTACAATTGTTTCCATTAAACTGGAAAAAAATAAAAAAGGAAATATAGCTGTAGCTTAATTATAGTGTGTCAGCATTTATAGGGCTGTAATCCTTAAAATTAATTTTTCCCAAGATGTGCTAATAATGGGCTGCTGTTGAAGATGATCCAGGCTTGCCAATAGTGGAAGTAGGGAACAGAGTAAGGGCACCTGGCTTCAGCGGTGTTACTGAGCATGCTCAATCTGTGTGAGTATGTTCAGTGTGACAGAGGCCTCCTGGGATAACCTTCTGAATGTGGAAAAATCAGAGTGAGCTGCAAAACAGGGGCCAAACCCCCAAATCACTGATGGGTGCTACTTAAACCAGTCTCCTAGTCTGTAACAAAACATGCTTCTGATTCCCCACACCAGTCATTACAAAGCATAAGAAAATAGAAGCAGCCTCCTTTATTGCACATCAGCTCCCTCGGTCCCCACCTAGCCACCGGGTCTCTTAAAAAAATAGGTTGTCCTGACCCCAAATGGTCAGCCAGATCACCAGAACAATATAGTCTTGGATCTTACCCAAAATATCATGCTACCAGCCAATCCTTTCGTAACTACAACTAAAGGTTTAATAGAAAAAGAAAAGAAACAAAATATGAGAGATGTTTACGGGTCAAAATGAATCACATACATACAAATGATTTAGAGTCCATAGAAAGCAAGTCCCTGAAGAATTTTGGGGTTTGCAGGTTAGTCCAGTTCCTCTGGTATACACCCAACAACTGGGTGGGTCTCAGTCCTTTGTTCAGTCCCAAAAGAATAGTTGCAGAGAACAGTGTTAGTTGCAGACAGACTGAAGATAAAATGGAGATGGGGCTGCTGCCTTTTATTACCTCTGACTTTCCTCATGCTCTGAAGAGTCCTTGAGTCACATGGTCAGCCTGGGTGACAGGTTGAACAGGTTTCTTCCTAGGCTTACCGTAGCTGGAAGCTTCCTTAATGGGCCATTAAGAGGGCAATGGTTTTACAACCCACCCAGTCTGGGAATGCCTTAGAATCCAATAACTTGGAGTACAAATAAAACAAATATATTCCTAATTTCTATTACCGATATGACACCAATGCATAAACCATTCCTAGCAGCTTACAACCTTTCTGTTGGTACCAATCATGGCATATCACATATGGATTATTGCAAATATGACATATTAATATGAAAGATAGTCATAAACAGTTCCCTTAGACTCAGACAGTGCCCCATTCAGTATAACCCAGGGGTCTCAAACATGTCCTGTGGGCCGCATGCAGCCTACAGAATCCCTGCCTGTGGCCCCTAACACAATCAGGAATTCAGGGGTTCATACCCCTGGCCAGCTTTTTAAGAGCCCCGCCACTGGGAGCCAGCAGCCGAGCCACAGCTGCCTGATTCCAGGGGTCCTGCCACAGTAATTTCAGCAGTGCTTCCGGCTGCACACCCCACTCCCCCGCCCCTGAAAGGCCTCAGCACAGGCAGTCCCACTCCTGGCCAGCTGGGAGGAACTGGAGCCTGCTGCTGCCTGTGGGCGGGGGGGGGGGGTGTAGGCAGAGCCCTGCAGGGCTGTTTCTTGGGGGTTAGGCCTGCAGGGAACCCTTTCTTCTCCCTCTTCCAGCATTTTGTAAGAGGCTCGGAGCTGGAGATGGTCCCTGTGAGTTGCGAGCCATCTCAGAGTGGCAGCTCTGAAACTGCCTCTGCCACTTGTAAAAAGTGGCATGGACCATGTCTGGCTCCGAGCCTCTTGCAAGAGGCTAGAAGAGAGAGAGGGTTCCTGCTGCTTCTTACAAGCTGCAAGATCCATCTCCAAGCCACACTGGAGACTGTTCCTGCCGCTTGTAAGAAGTAGCATGGACTCTCGTTCATTTCTTCTTTCCTTCTTTTTCCTTTCATTTTTTTTTCTTTCCTTTTCGTTCTCTTCCTTTTTTCTTTTCCTTCCCTCTCTTCCCTTTCCTTTAAAAAAATGTTTTCCAAAAAATTTAATGTAAAAGCTTTCTAATTAAATTTTAATTAAAAATTCATTAATTCTATTTACAATCATTTTGAATACAATTATTTTTTAATTTAATTTTAATTAAATAAACTGATGACTCTGCTGTATGAAGAGGTTTTGGTAATGTGGCCTTCGGGCTAATATGCTCGTCTTGGTGTGGCCATCGTGGTGATTTGAGTTTGATACCCCTGTTATAAACCAAGAAGCAAATCCAGGTGGGGCATGTGCCCCCATATTGTCCCCCTCTGGCCACAGTGTCTATGGTAGCTGCGGCTTGGGGCAAAAGTCTAGGAACCCCTGCTTTCAGTGAAACTAAGCAAAAGAAAAAGACAGGCCTCAAAGAAAACCAAAGTGCACCCACTTTTAGGGTTCAAACTTTCATTTTAGCAACAATCTTTGCCTAAGCAGTTTTCTTACTCACACCAAATTCCAGCATTTCTATTCCTGCCATCCTAAGTTGGGCCTGTGAGTGACCCCAGAGGCCCAGGTCACTTCCTGATTCCCAGAAGCAGGACACTGGGAAGCTGCAGACACTCCAATTGCTAGATAAATTTACTTGCTACTTGGGTTGGTAAGAAAAGAGGAGGGATGGGGGCAGAGGAGGGGACAGGGGAGGGTTAAGGGGAAAAGTTGATGGCTGGGCAAAGAGGTGCATGAGAAAGGCTGCTGCTTTCTCTGATGGACAAAGAGGCATGACCCTTCCTGGTAGCAACTGGAGTGTTGGGCAGATTTTGGTCCATTGCTTCCTGAACAATTGACTTCTGGTCACATGGCTGGAAGAAGGATGTTCCTACAAACAGTCCAAAGCTGCCTAACTGCTGAGACTCTCTGATTGCTGTAGCAAGTAGAGTGGCAGCGATTGTGTGGGCCTGTTTTCAAGAGGGTGGGCCAGGGCCCAGCCAGGCCCACCCATAGCAACATTGTTTAGTGTCTACAATGCTCAGTTTCTATAATTTCTATAAGAGATAGGGATCCAGCTTCCTTCTAAGTCCAGCTGGGGGAAAAATCTGTTTCTCCCATTACTGGGTCACAGACTTTAAAGTTCAATATCCATAACTATTCCTGATTCTTCGTGCTGTGTTGTTACGGACACCTCACAATGATCTTAATCACCAGTGTGTCCCCTGCTTTCCTAAAAGATCTTACCCACTATGGTCTATAGCAGTGGTTCCCAACATGAGGTCTGCAGACCCCCAGGGGTCCACAAAGTTGTTGCAGGGGGTCCGCAGTGATTCTCCCTGCTGGGGCTGGAACCTGGTCATGGCACCACTGCTCTCTGCTGGGGCTAGATCCCAGCAAGGATGCTGATGTTCCCCACCAGGGCTGGATCCCACTGAGGGCACCGCCACTCCATGGCAGGGGCCCAGAACCCAGCTGCGGAGCTGCTGCTCCCCAAGGGTGCTGGAACCTGGCTGTGGCACCAATGGTCTCCACCGGGGCTTGATCGTCATGGGAGCACCACCACTCCATGGCAGGAGCCAGATCTTGGTGGGGGTGCACCTCTTTCTGCCCATGGCCAGATCCTGGTAGTGGGGGCACCTCTCCCCATGCGGGGTCCGCAAAATTTTTTTGTTTTTAAAAGAGGTCCACAAGCTTGAAAAATTTGGGAACCCCTGCTCTATAGTAGTGGTTCCAACTTTTTAAGGCTGGGGACTGCTATTTAGCCCAAAAAAGTTTGAGGCCCCCTCCCCCCCGGCTGCATTTCGGCTGTGCCGCTGTGGGCCAAATCTGGCCTGCATGGGCATAATCTGGCCCACACCGCTGGGGAGCCAAGCCGCCACAGTCATGGCCCCCTCTGCCTGCCTCTGCCAGAGAGCAGAGTGGCCCCATCCCTGTGCCCCTAACGGCAGGGCCATAACTACAAATTTTGGCCCCTGGGGCAAGCAGCCCTAAATGCACCCCCCCAACCCCCACACCCTGCTGCTGTGTTCCCCAGCCTCCACTGCCCACCACTATCCACTCAGAGACATCCACTGCAGCCTCCTCTGCTCACTCCAAGCCCCTGATTCACCCACTGAAGCCCTCCACCAATCCCATTCCCACAGGCACCCACACTAGCCTCTGCCACCCACTCCCATCTGCCCAGAGATATCCATCCCAACCTTCCCTACCAAGCCCATTATCTGCATATACAGCCACACCAACCTCCCATGCCCAGCCCCTTCCACCTGAGCCTTCCCAATCCCAGCCACTCCAACACCCTTAAAAACTCCCACTCCAGCCTCTCCCACTGCAGCCTCCCCCACTTACCTCACTACCATAGAAACACGAACCCCAGCCTCTCCACCCATCCCAATTCCCCAGAGACATCCACCACAGCTTTCCCCAACCAACCCCATGCCCCTGAAACACCCATCCTAGCCTCCCCCATTAATCCATTCCAAAAGCTCCCCCATCCCTAAATACACACACCTTCCCCCTGCTAGCTTCACCCCCATGCCCCCAGCCTCCTCCTGCCCACTCCATTCCCCAAATACTCCCAGCCTCCCCATCACCTGCTTTCCTAACTTCCTCCCCTCTATTTACCCTCAGCGTCCCCTTGCCCCCCACCCTTAAATACACCATTGTCCCCCCCACCAGCCTAAATCCCTCACCTCTACACCTCCAGCCTCCCGTTCTCCTCAGGACACCCCCCCCCCCAGCTACCCTTCACCTGCTTTAGGTTCCCCAGCTCTGGAGCTGCACCTGGGGGCTGGAGCTCATCTGGCCAAGAGCTCTCTGATGGGGAGGCTGAAGCCACTTCTGCTGCCCTGGTTTTGGCCTGTTTGACTTCTGAGGTCACCAGGGCTGGCTCTGCAGGCTGCCACCACCAATAGGCACCCAGGACCTGCATGCCTGTCTGGATCCCCCCCACCCATGTTCCCTTACCTGGTGCTGGATTGCTGCCAGGTCAGGGGGCCCTGGGTGTGCGGGGATCCAGACAGGCGCCCTGGTTCCAGGTGCCTATTCCTGATGGTGGCCCCCAGAGCCAGCCCCGGTGGCCCCAGGGCTGCTGCTCCCACCCTGAGCATGGGACAGGAAATTTAGGCAGCTCCCTGCTGGCTGTAGGGAGCTGCCGCAGCCATGGCCCCTTGCCCCTACCCCCTGAACCATTCTTCACATCCTCCACTGGTTCCCCATCCCCAACCCCCCCATGGCCCCTTCCCTCTCCTTACCTGGTCACCAGAGCGCCTGCCAGCTGGCTGCCCCCAACACTGCTCTGCCTGAGTATGCTCAAGGTGTGGGAATTTTAAAAACTCCCTACCTGGGGGAAGCTCCCTTCTGGCCAGAAGCTGGGATCACCTTGGCAACCAGAGACCCTGGTGGCATCTGGGCCCAACTCCTAGCCTGTCCATGGACCCCCTGGAGCCACTCTGCACACCCCCCCAGGGGTCCACGGACCACAGGTTGGGAACAACTGCTCTATAGTACAGTGAATGCCATGTGGAAACTCCATCACTGGACGTTTTTAAGAACAAGTTAGACAAGCACCTGTCAGGAATGGATTAAGAGGATACTTGGTCCTGCCATGAGGGCTGGGGATTGGACTTGATGACCTCACATGGTCCCTTCCAATTTCTATGATTCTATGATAGTAAGACCACGTCTGCAGTGAGGGCAGCAAATTCACTGCCGTAAGATTAATTTTCCAGATCAACTTAGCAGTCAGTTAAGATCCACTAAGTAAATAAATCTAGAGATCAACAATAAAATCACATCCATCAAATGGAGCAGGATCTCAAACTCAAATCACCACGAGGGCTGCATGAGAACTAGTACATTAGCCCAAGGGCCACACCACTGAAACCTTTTCACACAATGATATTACAAATATTGGTAACAATAGTGTCATTGCGGGCCTCAGGAAATAGCTTTAGGGGCTGCATGCAGCCCATAGGGCTGCGTGTTTGATAAGTACTGAAGTGGAGTAAAGCTGCATCAATGGGAGCACATTTCCAATCAATGCAGTTCAGTGAAGACACTGTGCTGCAGAGGAGTTAGGAAGTCTAAGGGAGATACACAAGCTACTCTGTGTAGCTTGTATTAACTCCTGTCAACTGCTACCAAATTTTGTCACCAGTGTAGACCTGGCCTTATATAACCACCTGATTTTATTGTTTATTATTTGGGGACTAGATCCCTGCTTTCCCCCTGAGATGTCTCACCCTGATTGTCACCTACCCTTTTATGTAGTGATAGCCAGAGACAATGAAAGTCACTGGACAAAATAATCAGACACATGGCAAAGCATGAACTGAATTAATCTGTGTGGTGGGAAGCATTTCCCCAGCTGAGACTGATGGCAAAGGCAGGGGCTAGGGGATTGCTTGACAAATTGTATATGAGACAGACAGCAAAGAAGGAACTGCGAGCAGCATGGTCCAGCAGGATAGAGTTCTTTGGGCACAAGACTGGCTTGGGAAGCAGGCTTTGGAGTTTCTGAACAAGGAAGCAGTTTGCTGCCAATTGTTCCTGCTGGGGCAGGGGTGGCAAACTGTATGGATACACTCCGTAAATAAACAGGACTGCATTAAGAAAATGTTGCCAAGTGGCAAAATTGGAAATAACCCAGCAAGGCCCAAAATACCAGGGCTTGCATTTTGGGACGTCGTGACAAGACGCTCCCAGAATCTGGCCTGGTGTGCCGCTGTGACCCCTCCCCCCCGATCTTCATTCCTGAACCCTGACTTACCCTGCTTTGCCAAGTGACTACTCATTCCTGAATCAGTCCACACAAACCTCCTGCATGAAATCGGTCCCAGGCAGTGGGTGTGTGCCCTCTGACTGCCTGTGTGATGGTCCCCAAGCGAACACCCTCAGTCCCCAGACACCATACTGGGAACCCTGTCCCACAGAGATTGGGACCCACTCCATTGACACACGTCCATCCATTGACACTGAAATGGATTGGTCCAGCCACTCTGATTCACATCTGCTGAAGTTCACAGAGCTTCAGATAAAACCAGCACTAGTTTATTGATTAGGACATGATTTTAAGTGAGTTTATAGCAAATCAATGCACAATCATTTATTAAAGGAATCTGGAGTTTCCACTAGTAAATAAAAGATATAGTATACCTGTGGGTGGGCTAACCTGTGCTAAGCCAATAACACTATTACAAGGCTACTATTCTCCTCATTCTTACCCATAAATGTGGCTTTTGGTGGTGTTCAGTCAGTTTAGGACCTTCAGGCCATGTGGGTAAGCCCAGAATCTCTTAGTTGCTTCCAAGATGGTCTGTCTCTCACCAAAACCCAGCCTCTTCTCTTCAGTTCCAAGTGTCTGTCTTTGGTTTCAGCCTCCTCTCAACCCCTCCCTCTCTGTGCTGCTGTGTGATTTCTTTTGTCCCACCTGAGCTAGGCCATTGAATTTATATTGCCTTTGTGATGCACCTCTCCAGCCTTCATGCTGTTTATGTGCTGCTGGAAGAGAGTTCTCTTTGCCCCCTTCCCCCCTGAGTCAAGTAACCTGCTTCACAAAGGCACACATACATGATGCTGTAGGAAACATGTTATCCTAACAACATGGTAGAGCATTCAAAAGGAAACCTTGCATGGCATAGCTGGGATCAAACCACACAATCACACTGCAAAAGTGAACAGAAAAGTTACATAGATCATAGTGCAGATATGCACAGCTGTGCATCCCGTGAGAGGTGAAGCAAACTCTGGGACAAAACTTGTCTCCTCAGACTCCCTCCCCCCTGCCTGCATCGGCAGATTCCAAGAAGCACTAATTGAGGATCCCGTGGGCTGGACTGCCTTTCAGTTGTTCAATTAACAAACTCACCCACGTCCTCCCCCTGGGATCCAATTCTCAGAAATACTCATTTTTACTTGAACACAAACCCATGTCCCATCTCCCTACCCCCACCGATAAGATCATCTTGGCCTGTAGTTCTCCATTAGTGGTTGCTGAGCAACACATTATTTTTCCTCCTTTTCTCCATCTGTGCGCAGTCTACAGCTCAGATCAGTGGGCTCCAAGGGCCAGGGCTAGATCCTCAGGCTGGGGTCTGGTTTTCCCTCCCCTACCTGCCCCTGGGGGGTGAACAGCCTCCCAATTTGATCAGGGAATGGTTTGTGCAGGTATAAAGGACTGTGCTAGAGAACTGGGTCCTGAGATCTTTGCCAGCCCTTCTGGACAGCTGGCAGCATCAGCCCTTGGGGGATGTCCCAGTGGAAGGGGTTCCACAGGTGGCCTAGAAATTGCCCCCTCTCCCCACAGCTCCCTACAGCAGATAACTGTCAAAGAAGCTGTGAGGCTTAATGTCACCCTCACTTCATGTGCAAAAAGGACACAGCATCTGGGCAGAGGTGTCCTCATGGTTCCCTAATGGGGATCTTTTCCAGATCTCCCCCATGACTGGAAGGACCCTTCTGCCTCCAACAGAACTGGCTGCTGCTCCAGCCACAGGGGCACAGGCAAGCACTGAATGAGGTACTGAATGAGGGGGATTCCAACCCAGAGAGATGTGCAAGGGGTCTCTGTCCCTGGGTTGCCTTCAGGGTTGCTGTTCCCTTTGTTTAATCCTGCATCAGTCACATGGAGTCTACTCCCAGCTGAGCAGCGGAGCTGAACCTCCTGTCCTGATTTTGTGCAAGACCTCATCCCCAACGTTCAGCTAGCGCTGGTTCCCCCTCTGTTGAAAAAAAGCAACTGCGGTCTGAAAATTCAACAGCAACCATGGCTGGAGTGCAGAAGTGGCCTTAGGCAATTGGGGGTCCTAGGCAAAGGCCCATTGTGGGGCCCCTTAATGGGCCCCTGTAAGCCCCCACTGCTGCCTTCCCCATGGACCCAGTCTCCCCTGGAGCTCTAATTGCTCCTCCCCCCACCAGGACTCCTTCTTTGTTTTGCTGAACCAGACTAACATGATGACTATCCTTCCGGAACTCATAAATTATTCTTGAGTATGATATCTTTAAAGACCTTTCCATCATGAAGCTTGTAAGTTGATCATCTTTCACTTAACATAAATGAACTAATGCTGAACTATAAAGTTAAAATGAACATTTTTTTTAAAAGTATGTGCATTAATTAACAAATAAAAGGTGGTAAAATTAATGATGGATCAAAAATAACTAAAATACCACATTTAAAATTTTGGCAGTCAAATCTTACAGATCTTTCATATAGGCTTGGGTTTATGTGCACTAGAAATTTAATACAAATAATTATAATAAATAAAAAGAAGTGAAAAGATTTTTAGTTGTAGTTCTGAATAAAATTCTCTGAAGTACTCAAGTTTATAAGACTCTGGCCCCCTCAAATATATTAAACAGTAAATACAAAAGGATGCTAAAAAATTACTTACCAAGGGAAAGCCATACAACACAGACATCACACACAGTTGTAGCGATTGCTTGAAGGCAGCACTGTATTTATATTCAGCAGCCTATATGGACCAACCTGGTAAACTGAGCTAACCAAAGCCAAAGGAAAAATTGTCACAAAGCAAAAGGAAACAGCAAAAGAAGAACAGATAAAAAAGGAAAAGGCAAAATTTCACAAGTGGGATTAAAAAATGGCAGCATAAATGGCCACACTGAGGAACTAAAAGATGAAACCATTGGAAAAGTTCCTGCTATTGGTGTCACAAAGAGCTTGCTCCTGCCTTTTTAGCATGTTAGTGTGAAGGTGATGGGCAGATAATGGTGAAATCTGCAATTCAGATGAAGCACAGATCCTAATGATAGTTTGCCCTGATGAGACAAGACTGAAAAGTGCGTAGGCTTCCAGCCCTTACTGTCTCTGCTAGATGGGGAACAATTTCTATATTTTTCTATATTTTCATTTCTGTCCACCAAATTGAGAACAGAGCCTCTTATTGTTTGGGGTCCTAAGTGGCCACCTGCTTTGCCTACCCCTAAAGCTGCCACCACTGAATGAGGTGGGGGCATGTGTCCCCAGGCACACCCTGAAAAGAAGCTACGCCAAGAGGGCTCCTCTCCATAGCGTGCCCAGGGATGGGTCCTCAGGCATGCCTTGGAAAGAAGCTACCTGGAGTGCATCTTCTCTGTGGAGTGTGTGGGGCAGGGATCCCCAGGCATGCCACAGAAAGAAGCCACTGCAGGTCTGGGTAGCTTCTTTCTATGACATACCTGGGGATGCCTGGGGCACCAAGGCCTGCTTTTCCAGGCAGGAACATTAGTTTTGTAGGACAGTACCACATGCCACTCCAAATCAACTCATGTGCTTCTGCTGGCACACACTCCAGGGGTTGCTGACCCACCCCCGGCCTAGATTATGTAGTGTTTGCAGCTGAGGTTTCCAGTCTCGCTGGCTCTGCGCTTTTGTCTAACCACAAGCTCGCTGCACGGAATGGGCAGAGCCCCACAGCAGATCTTATTTCACCCCCCTCATGGCCCCTAAAGGAGAGAAGCAGGTGGCAGACCGGCAGCACCTCCAGGACCCAACTGAGATGAGCCCCGCCCCACCGTGCAGTGTGCTGTACAGCCATCTTGTGAGACAACCACTGCCATAAAGAACTTGCAGTCTGACCAGACCAGCCAGCAGCAGGGTGGGAGAGAAAACTGAGGCCAGTGAGAGATTGAGAATAAAAGTTAGCCCTACATAAGCACACCAGCCAGGAGACCGTTGGGCCCAGATGGTGGGAGAGAGATGGTGGAGAAGGGGGGGGGGGTTGTGCAGGGGGAAAGGCCACTGTGCTCTGGCCACGGCACCCTCTGCCTCCCCACTGTGCACTAGGGAGAGCGGGCACTGCATTTCTGCCAGGGCACCATGTGCTGAGTCCAGGCAGTGGAACAAGAAAGAGTCCAGATGCTAGTCTGCCCACGACTGAGGCACAGGTAGGGGCCACGGTTACCCAGTAGGCCACAGGCCGAGCACATCTTCTGGCTCCCAGTCCAATGCTTTGCTCAGAGACCACACTGCCTAACTCATGTTCTGCCTGCCCGAACTCATCCAGGCACTTGGCCCCAACAGCCTCCCCCTGATGACATGCACTCCCAACCCAAATGTGTCTTCCTTCCCTCCCCTACTGGTGACATGCTCCCTTCCTGCCCCCTCTACTGCTTCCTTCCTCATCTCTGATATAAACCGACCTCCAGCTTTTGCTGGCTCTTATCCTTCTCCAGGGACCAGAAAGGGACTGGACTACTTGGACGGTTGGCTTGCCACCTGATTCTTGCTGCGGACATTTAGGGTAAGTCCTACTTTATCTCTGCTTCCCACGGATGAGCTCCCAGCCCTCAAGGATGGTTTGCAGGGGGGTGACTGAGACGAATGGTCCATGAATGCCACTAATTATCTGGTGCCAGGCCCTTCTTGTTTGGCTCCACAGCTTGGTCCTGCTTCAGTGAGCTGGCGATGACCAGGGAACGTGTGACTGAGCACCCAGGTGGCATGGCACTGCCCACAGTTGCCATCTCAGAGCCGTATGGTACATCTTGGCTTTGGTGGACACTTATATTCTCCCAGCCTGAGAGTTGGGTCTTAGGATAACCCTGAGCTAGGCAACAAATTCAACTGGTCCTCAGCCTCTCACCTGCCTCCTCCCCGCCACTGGTGCCAACCTTTGCCAGGATCTGGGCTCCTGAATAGCCCCTCCAGGGACACTGGTGAGATGCCAGGGGGTCATTAACCCCACTAACTTCCATGTCTCTGATGACTGCAGGACAAGGCCCCGAGGGCATGTTCTCTGAACTGAGGGTTGTGGCTAGCAGGATAGTGAAGGGGTCCCTGCGTCTGGGTCAAGGGCCTCATCCTGGCACAGACAGGCCCTCCACCCAGACACAGCAGGATGTGCCCAGTGGCAGGGACCCCACATCCCTGACAAGTGTCTGATGAAGTGGGATTCCCTCTCACAAAATCTCATGCAATAAATAAAATTGTTAGTCTTTAAAAGTACCACAGGACTCCTCGTTTGTTTTGCTGGACTAGACTAACACGGCCACCCCTTTTGAACTTGGCTTCTAAATTAGTGACACTGTTTTCATGCTACATCAATTCAAAATGCCTTTCAGGGAAGCTCCAGGAGGCAACCCCAAGGATCTCTGGTCCTTCAGAGTTCAAAAAACACCCAAAAAGGTGGGAAAATTTCCTGGGGCTTTGTTTTATTTATTTCCTCCATTCAGTTTCAAGCATACGTGATGAGCTTCCTGGCATGTAGAATTTCCTCAGTTTGATAGGACCATTAAACAATCCATTGGGATGTTCCATGACATCATCAGGGATTGGGGGGGTCATAAATTCAGATTGAATGTTGCCGAAGTTATAAAGCAAAACTTGCCTATTTTCTTAGCACACGGAACATTGTCACTGCAAGTGAGGTGAATGCACACAGCAGCTTACAAGGATTTCACAGATTCTAAATACTAAATACATTCTTACATGCCTACTTCCTTTTTTGAGCAAAACTGATGTATCGGTGAGCTGGCCTGGACTCCACAACAAGGCTGGCACTTCTGAGTTGGCATCTGGCAACCTGCAGACTTGGCAAGAATTAGATGTTAGCACTGGCGTTTCTGTGTGACAGCCAGTATCTGTGGCAGAAGGATGGAGTGGATGTTCTTAGGGTGGGGTGAGGTGGGAACAGACACCCAGCAAGGCTGTGGGCTTTATCAGTTCATGGTCTCATGGACCCAGATTGAAAGGACAAGAAGAGGTGCTGTGATGGTCCAGCTCAACACCGTCCACCTGCCCCTGTGACACAGGCCAGAAGGTTCCTGCACATCAGGCCCAGAACTCCATGGCAAATGCCTCAGCCTTTCCCTGTGTTCCAGGGGTTTTTCCCCAGCCCCATAACTTCCAGGCAGCTCCACTATGTCAGGCTGCCCAGGCTCTGCTCATGAGGCACATTTTAATCTGCTCCAGAGATCAAGAATCTTAGCTGATAGCAGCAGCAGCAGAGGCGCGAGGCCATTCCATCCATGGCTGGGAAAGGACACCACCCCCCACCCTGCATTGGAGATGAAAGCTAGAGAGCTCCAGTGGGGTCTCCCCCCACTGCTGGTATATGGGTCACCGAGGGGCTCATCCTAGGCGGATCAGTCACTGCCTTGGGGAGAAATAGCTCAGTCGACTGCCAGGCAGGCTGGCATGAGTCTGTGTGTCTAGGCACCAAGGAAAAGCTGAGTCTCCGTGCTAGGCTCAGAACACACTGAGGCCCAGAGTTCCATGTTGCAGGAAGTCCCACAGGACCCATGCAACTCCTTCATCCTTGCCATCACAATCCATGTACGTGGGCCTCTTGCTGGGAACTGTGAGGTAGGAACATTTATCAGGGTGATGCATTCATGGCAACACATGTGATTGTATGGTCAGGCAGCTGCGCTCCAGCTGCACTCTTTTCACAATGGGCCCTGAGCCAAAATAAACCAGGTTGCAATGGCTGGGTCCCTCCAGCCAGGTCCATGTCTCAAGGACAGGGTGACATCTGCTGGCCAGAGAGTGTTCTGTGCCACCATGAGCACTGTAGTGAGAAGGCTGTGGAGCAGCAATGTGGCCCAGTGGATCAGCAAAGATTCTGGTCAGCAGGCCTTTGTTCTGCTTTCTGCCACCAAAGTGGGGGGAGGTGATCTTGAGAAAGTCATTTTTCACTGCTCTGTGCCTCAGTTTCCCCTTTCACTCTGTGTCTCTCTGGGCTGTTTACACTGACTTCTTCTGAGGGCAGGATCTGTCTGTCTGTGCAGCACCTGGCTCAATGACATCCAGGTCTCAGCTTGGTCACTATCAGGGTAAATGTTCTTTCCTGATCCTCTCCCTATCTTAGGGCCCCAAAGGAGCTGGGAAACCAGCTAATCCCATGGCCATCAGAGCCAAAAAGGGTGGTGCTGTTAGATGGAAACCCCAGTGATGCCAAAGCTCTGCAGGATCCATGACAAGAGCAGCTGGTTGCAGTGAAGAAACCAGAAACAGGACCCAGAAGTCTCGATCTCCCTCACTCCTCAACACCCCACTTCTTACGGCATGTACCAGCCTCCCTTAGAAAGGGAGTTGGGGGAAATTCTCCCTGGAGACAATAGTGTGATTACCATTTCTAGCACTTGGAGAACTGGTGGTAGACAGGCCCTCTTGCAACAAGCTGCCAAGGCATATCCACACAGGGTGATGAAGGGAAATGGAGGCACCAGGGAGCAGTTACTTGCTTAAGGTCACAGGCCCAGGGAAAAACTAGGTCCCTGCTTGGTGCTCTATCCACTAGACCATGCTTCCCCTTCAGAGGATGAGGCAGGTGTGACCCAGACCACCTGCAATAACCTCCTGGATGTGCAAAAATCAGGGCAAACTGTAAAACCAGGGGCCAAACCCCCAAACCACTGATGGGTGGTACTTAAAACAGTTGCCCAGTCTGTAATAAAACATGCTTCTGATTCCCCACATTGGTCATCACAAAGAACAACAAAATAGAAACAGCCCCCTTTACTGCACATCAGCTCCTCCGGTCCCCACCTAGCTACTGGGTCTCTTAAAAAAATAGGCTTTCCTGACCCCAAAAGGCCAGCCACAGCACTCAGAACAATATAGACTTGGATCTTACCCAAAATATCATGCTACCAGACAATCCTTTCGTAATTACAACTAAAGGTTTAAGAGAAAAAGAAAAGAAAAAAAAAGGAGACATGTTAAAGGGTCAAAGTGAATCACATACATACAAATGATTTAGAGTCTATAGAAAGCAAGTTCTTGAAGAATTTTGGGATGTGTTCACACAGCATTCTTATTTCGAAACAACAAGGTTGTTTTGAAATAAGAAATGCCATGGACACACGACGCACAGCCATTTCCCGGCCCCTGGGATTCCCTGGTGCAGCCGCTCCTGCCGGGGGCGCTGGGGATTCCAGAGCCTGCGCTCACTCCGGCCCCTGCAGCAGTGGGCTCCAGCCGGGCACACGGGACCCCGCCACCAGGTTTGGGGGCAGCCCGGGCTTTAAAGCCCCCGGGGTGAGGCGCCCCGCTGCACCTCACCTGGCAGGTGTCTGCAGTCCCCTCCCCAAGCGAAATAGCATGTTCACACTGTGAACATGCTATTTCGCTCCCTTATGTCAAGGACACTGTTTTTGTCCTTCGAAATAAGGTGTTTCGAAATAAAAGGCTATTTCAAAACAGCTTGTTTTGAAACATCTTGTTTTGAAACAAGCCCTCTATGTGTGAACATAGCCTTGGAGTTTGCAGATTAGGCCAGTTCCTCTGGTATACACCCAGCACCTTGGTGGGTCTCACTCCTTTGTTCAGTTGCAGAAGAATAGTTCCAGAGGAGAGTATTGGTTGCAGACTGGAGACTAAAGACTGAATACAAAATAGAGTTGGGGCTGCTACCTTTTATCACCTCTGTTCTTCACCATGCTGTGCAGAGGCTTTGCAATCAAAATGGAGTCAAGTCACACGAGCCAGTCCTAATGGCTGGACCAGTTTCTTCTTAAGCCCTCTGTACCTGGGGGCTTTCTTAATGAGCCATTAAGGAAACAAGGGTTTTGTAGACATACAGTCTAGGAGTGCCTTAGAATCCAATAACTTGGAACACAAGTAGAACAAACCTATTCCTAACTTCTAATACAGATATGACACCTACATATAAACCATATGACCATTCCTAACAGATTACAACCTTTCTATTGGTACCAAACATGGCATATCACATATGGATTATTGCAAATGTGAAATGTTAATA
This sequence comes from Podocnemis expansa, assembly GCA_007922195.1. NCBI lineage: Eukaryota > Metazoa > Chordata > Testudines > Podocnemididae > Podocnemis > Podocnemis expansa. The sequence goes on from ML682172.1 coordinate 2,087,530, forward strand.
TGAAATATCATCTTAAGACAATCCCCTAAGTCCAGACAGCATCACAGCAGCTTTTAGGAACAATGTCTGGGTAAGAGGCACTGCTCTGATTCCTTCCTTCTCCTTTCATTGGCAGGCTGACCAACCCAGCACTGCCCACAAGGCTCTGAGAAGGAGAGGATGGATCAGTTTAACGATTCGCACAACACCTTCAATGAGACAGAAACACTGACGACAAGATGGCCGGCAGCCTTCCTGATTGGCACCCTGTGTCTCGGCCTGCCAGCCAATGCCTTCATCATCTGGCTGACGGGCTGGCGGCTGCGGAAGCGTCGGGGCCTGTCCATCTTCATCCTAAACCTGGCCACTGCTGACTTCCTCTTCCTTGCAATCTCAGTCCTGCAGGTCCAGGAGACCATCATGGGAGACATCTGGGTGCTCGACAAATTTACTTGTAAGCTACGCCACTTCCTCTATGACACATGCTACCACTGCAGCCTCTTCCTGTTGGCTGCCCTCAGCGTGGACCGCTGCCTGATGGTGCTGTATCCCCTCTGGTACCGCTGCCACCGTCCCCTGTGGCTCCCCACCTTCATCTGCCTGGGTGCTTGGCTGCTGGCCGCTCTCTTCAGCATCAAGGGCTTCATCTTCGCTGACGTACAAATGTTTGGAAAGTTGCGCGCCTGCACCATTGACCGGGGCAGCTACAGGCTACCCCTGCGCCTGCTGGAGGTGCTGCTGGAGGGATTCTTCCCCTTCATCATCATAGTGACCACCCACACTGCTACCTTGGCCCACACCTTCCGATGCCAGACCCGGGCCTCCAGCCAGTTCTATCGCATTGTGGCCGCCACCCTGTCCGCCTACGTGCTGCTCAACCTCCCCTTCCAGATCACCCAGGTGCTCTTCCTGGCCTACTTGCATGACAGAGAGTTGCTCAATCATCTCATCTTCTTCATGGTGTACTCTGGCTACCTGATCAACCTTGGCAGCAGCATCAACCCATTCATCTACATCTTCTTTGGTTCCAATGTCTACAAGGGCTGCAGGCCCTCCTTTGCCACAGCCCTGACTGGGGAGTCCGGTAAGGGTCCCCAGGACACACCCACAACCTCCTTTTCAGCCTAGCTCTGCTGACAAGACCCTGCTCTGCTCTCCATCTGTAGACCACTCCAGGCTCTGGCAGCTCCGGTAACCAACCGAGTGAACCCTGGCTCTCCTGACAGGCCCTGGTCGCACCAAGGGGGTTTATGCATGACTGTAGTGCTTTTGCACTACAGGCCCTGTGTAAATGGGGGGGGTGCAGGGTGGGGCTTGCGCAGGGGCAACTACCAGGGCAAGTTGCACCAGCGCAAGGCCCAGTTTGTCCCACATACCTTAAGGCACATTTCTCCAGGGGGGACAGATTCTCTGCAGGTGTAAGGGGACAGATTCTCAGTAGGCCCAGTTCCACACAGGTCAATGCCCATTAAGTCCCTGGCATACCTGGCCCTAGGCAAGGCATGGCAATCATTGACGTGGCTACAGCTTCCACCCCCCAGGTGCCAGGAAATGCACAGTAAAGGGACTCTGCCCCTTTTGGGCCTATTTGCTCTTTGCAATCTCCCTGTAGGTGTGGCTCCAAGGTCACTGCATTTCAATCCAGTGATTGTTGTGCACGACTGCCAGAGACCCAGAGCTGTGCAGGTACAGGTGCCACTGTAACTCTGACTGCATGGACCCCTGCAGCCCGACCTCTCCAGTGCAGAAAGCAAGCCCAGCCTCCTCTTAGTATATGCAGCTGCAACCCAGGTTGGTGTGGTGGGTTGTGTCAGAACCACACACACGAGTGGTCACAGTTAAGGCCGCGGAGCTGTCCCAGAGATCCCCGTCTCTCCACTCCCACAATGGACCGTGCCCCACCACTTCTTGGGTTTAGGACATTCCATGGTTTTAATTCTGACCACTTGGGCATATGGTTTTCTGATGGAGCAAGGAATCAGGCTCCCTACCACCACCCTGTAGCTCTCCCCCCTCTAGTTTCCCCCCAGTAGGGTGTCCAGTGTGTGGGTCAGGATGGAGTGGGGACCTCATCTGTGTGTGTCCAGATCTGCAGGGAGTGTGCAACGGTCATCCATCAGCTGGCGTGTGGCAGAGTGAGTTGCTGTGCTGTCAAGTCCCACTCCATGGATTTGGTGGCCATGTGGTTCAAGGCAACCTATCCAGACACTGCAATGCCACCTGCTTCTTCCCATATTCTAGCAACCTTTTGCTCTGCTCTTTGGCTGCTGCATCATCAAGTTAGAGAGCAGGTAGCATTAAAGCTGGTGTCATCCCTGCAAAGAAGCCATCGTACTCAATCCTGTGAAGGAGATCCTGGCCTGGAGTTTGTATCTGATGGACCCTTGCTGGCCCAAGCCAAGCAAGGGGTGCTCAGATAGACCTTGGGCCATGGCCATATGTCTCACATGCTCCGCATTCTTCAAAGTCCCATGCATGTGTTTGTATAATACAGTTTGTCCTCCATTTACTTTTACTAAATGTATTCCAGGAGAGAAGGGTGTCCTGTGCTTCTTCGATGAGCCCCACCCAGGGCTGTGCAGAGCTGTACCTCTGGACTGGAGCCCATGCCCGCTGTAAACGAAAGGCCCCGGGTCCCATTCCCTGCCAATGAGCCAGCCAGCAGCTCCCTGTCCTGGGGGCAGCTGAGAGTCAGCACCTGCTAGAGGGGAAAGGCTCAGGGTCACATACCCCACCTGAGCTAGCCAGTCGCCTCTCACACCAGCCTCCCTCTCCCCCCTAGTTTGATAAGGGAAGCCCAGAACAGGATGTTCAGCTCCTTAATGTGGGGAGATGGTTCATGGCAGCCAGGCCCCAGCCCCCCACCTTGGTGACTGAAAGGGTAGGATCCCATGAACCGGACCATCCTCCACATGTTGACCCATCACTCCCGGGCTCCTGGCCCATCCCCTGCCATTCAGTCTTGACCTCCCCCCTGTGCTGTCCCAACATCCCCATACTGCCTTGACACTCCCCTCTGTGCTAGCCCATCCCCCTGGGCTAACCCATCCCCCATTCCCCCAACCATCCAGACCCATCCCGCCCGCCTGTCCTCTCTGCACCAGGGGTGCAGCAGCACTCCCTGCCTACCCACAGCCAGCCGCACCTCTCCACGGGGAGGAAGGAGAGTGCCCCGTGCGGAGGCACTGCAGCTTGCCGGGAGTGGGGCCACCCGGACTGGCCCGCTCTGGAGAGTTTGGGCCGCTTCGCCCCTGGCCACGTCAGGCCTGAACAGAGGCTGCCTCGCCCCCCCAGCCCTGGATGAGGCCTGTTCAGGCCTGGGGTGGCTGGGGACGAAGTGGCCCGAACTCTCCAGAGCAGGCCACTCCAGCGGGCCCGACTCCTGGCAAGCGGCAGCTCCACACCGGCCACTCTCCCTCCCGCTGGGGAGGCATGGCTGGCTGGGGGTAGGCAGTGAGCGCTGCTCCACCCCTGCTGCAGAGACGCTGGCCCTGGCAGTCCACACTCCTCGCTCCCCCTCACTCTGCGGCACAAGCGCTAGAGTAAGTGAAGCTGGCGACCGCTACGGGACCCCGGGCTACCGCCTGCTTCGCTTACCCCAAAAGCCGCCTCTGCCTGCCGGGCAGAGCCGCAAGCCCGGTTTGGGCTGCCGATCGGAACGCGCCCCTTGCCATTAGCCGGGCTGCGAAAGCCGCCCTTTCGTGGCCCTGCCGTAGTTAGGGCTCTGCCCCAGGGCTCACCCATCCTCAGGCTAAGCTATCCCCATCCTCCCACCCCCCTGATGATCCCCCCGGGCTAACCCATCCCCATCCCCATCCCCATCCCCATGCCCCCCACCGTCCTGACCCACCCGCGGGCGAGCTCCCCCGTGCCAGGCTGACTCTCCCCCGGACCCGCCCTCCCGGGCCGGCTCCGCCCCCGGCCGCCCGCCAGCTGACCCCGCTTCCCACGCGGCGGCCCCGGGGCGGGTCGATCGCGGCTCAGCCAGTCCCAGGCCCGGCCCGGCCCACGCAGGTGAAGGGAGCGGCCCGGCCTCCCCCGCCACTTCCTGCCGGCCGCCTCCATCCGCCAGGAGCGGCCCCGATCGCCGCCGCGGCCGGCTCGGTGAGTGCTGCGGGCTCGGCCCCGCTGGGGCCCTGGCCGGGCACAGCTCGTGGGCGTCGCCCTCCCGTCCCCGCCTGCGCCCCCTGCTCCAGCTGGGCTGGGCCTGGCTGCGATTTCCTGGCGATCCCTCTCCGCTCCGGGTGGGAATCGGGAGTGACACCCCTTGCGCAAGAGTGCCGGGCTCCCGGCGGGTTTGCTCCGGAGTGAGCCTTCCCCTGGACGCAGCCAGCAGCCAGATCTGCGCCTAGGTGCTTCTCTGGCTCCCTGCTCCTTCTTTGGAGGGGGGCTGTGCTTGGGGGGAGCCTGTGTGAAGTGGGGGACACACACCCCCGGGAGCTCTGAGCTGCGCTTGCCTATCCCTGCCCGCCGGCAAGTGCCCGCTGCCTAGCTGGAAATGCCAGCGCACCCTCCATCCGCCATCTCTCTCTGTTTCCTCACCAAGCTCCCGACGAGTTTCCTACTGCTTGCTCTTCCCCCGGCACCGGAGGCCCTTGGGCCAGACCCTCCCTTGCCTCAGTTTCCTCCTCCAGTGGGGCTGATGAGGCCGTCCTCCGCCCATCCGTGCTGTGAGCCATGTATGCTGGTGTGCTGAGCAGGGGCGCCTGTGGCTGACTGGGCACAAAGGGGGATAAGTGGGCATTTAGCTGGTAATGCTGGCCACAAGGCATGCTTGGTCTGTGATTAATCCAGGGGTCTCAAACTCAAATCACTGCGAGGGTCACATGAGGATTAGTACAGTCGCCCCAGGGCCGCACCACTGAAACCTTTCCATGCAATATTGCAAATATCAGTAATGACTGTGTCATTGCGGCCACAGGAAATAGCTTTAGGGGCTGCACGTTTTGAGACCCCTGGTGTAATCTGAAGCCCAAGGGGAGGCACATCAAGCTGCATCCCAGAAAACCCCTAGGACCATATTCCACTGCATCAGCAGCTTTCTGAGGAGTCTCCAGCAGAGAGCAGTCCAGCCAGACAGAGGCTGGTGACCCCCTCAGAGGTGAGAAATGATTCTCCCACCTCCAAAACAACTCCCTTAATCCGAGTGGAATTTAACCATGAGGCTCTAGAGGAACCCCAGTGTTACAGAGCCCCTGGAGGGTGCGTTTCAGCCTGGTTCCAGCAGACCCCTTTGCCCCACAAAGTTCTGGGGCTGGTAAGTTTTAGGTTATTTTGTGGATGGACTATCACTCCTTGATATGGGCTCTTCACTCCTGCCCCAAGCAGTGGGATTGTTGCTCCCGCTATATCAAGCAGATTGGCATCTGGAGGGCCCAGACAGCCCTACTTGCACATTCAAGGCTCTAACAGCAGTTTCTACGAGATGTTGTCTCTACTCCCCTAACCCCTCACATATGGTTGTGCTGGAGGCTTCCTGCCCTAGTCTGTTGTATAATGATGTGCGGTTACAGCTGCTGTGCTCCACCCCAGAGCTACCTGCATCTTGGCACTGGGTATGGGAGCCTGTGCGTAAAGCAGTTGCGCTGCACCTCAGAGGCAGCTGGCACTCAGTGCTGGGTGAGGGATCCTGAGCATGTAAATTGGCTGCCGCATCCTACTCCAGAAGTGGCTGCATTTCAGGCCCAGTTTCTGCCTCTCACCCCCACCAGCCATGTCGTTCCGGAAAGTTGTGCGCCAGAGCAAGTTCCGCCATGTCTTTGGGCAGCCTGTCAAGAACGACCAGTGCTATGATGACATCCGCGTCTCCCGTGTCACCTGGGACAGCAGCTTCTGTGCTGTCAACCCCAAGTTTGTGGCCGTGATCGTGGAGGCCAGTGGGGGAGGAGCCTTCATAGTGCTGCCGGTGCTCAAGGTGATTGGGGTGGCAGGCGCAAGTAGATGAGTCCTTCCAGCTCGCTGCACTGGTGATGCTGGTGCCCTGTACCCTGGAAGAAATGAGGGCCGGGAGGAATTTAGCTAGTGGTGCAGGTGGGAGAGTGCATCTGTGTGGGACCAACGTCTTTAAGGGAATATACCCCACCGCACCCCCAGTTCTCTTGTGGCATTAAAGGGGGCAGTGTGGTTGGGAAGGTGATTTCCTGGAATTTCATCGCTCATATGTTTTAATGAGTTTTGTCTTAGTTGAATCATGTGTACACCCGAGCAAATACTTCCTCCTTGCCAGAATTGACAGGGTTGCAGGTGTAGAGGAGGAGCTCAGGGCTGGGATTGCAGGTTGGGAAGGAGGGGCATAGGCAGAGCTGAGGGGGAGCCCCGGGCTGGAATAACAGTGGGCTGTGGGTCAGGACTGAGGGCTCTGGCTGTAGGTTGGGGAGGAATCTCCTTTGACTCTGTTCCTTTTCCCCCAGACGGGGCGCATCGATAAGTCCTACCCTACAGTGTGTGGGCACATGGCCCCAGTCCTGGACATCGAGTGGTGCCCACACAATGACCTGGTCATCGCCAGTGGCTCTGAGGACTGTACAGTCATGGTGAGGGGGCTGAGGGCAGGGGTGACTCTGTGGGGCAGAGGGGGTTGGAGCAGCCAGCCCCTCCTGGATTGGGTGATCTCTCTCCACCTCAGGTCTGTGCCTGTATCTGTCAGCGTGCGTGCGTGCGTGCGCGCATTAGTGTCAAGGCATGCACATGGTGGCAGATGGAGCAGCTGTCCTGGGTCGAGCAAGAAGGTTCTGTGGTGGGGTGGGGCCCAGTAGTGGGCTTTCTGGGAGAGCGCAGGCTCCCTTCTGACCCTTGTGCCCTGGCAGGTTTGGCAGATCCCAGAGAATGGGCTGACCCAGCCCCTGACAGAGCCTGTGGTGGCCCTGGAGGGTCACTCGAAACGCGTGGGCATCGTCACCTGGCACCCGACTGCCCGCAATGTCCTCCTCAGTGCAGGTACAGCCCTCCCCTCCTCTCCTCCGGGAGATGGGTTCCCTTTGGGTGGTGGGGCAATGGGGATATGTGGTGGCTTTGTTTTAGCTGACTAGCAGATAGTGAATTAGACGTTCAAGGGGCTCAACGAACAGGTGGACGAGGACAATCTGTGCAGTGTTTCTCAACCTTTTTGATACCAGGGACCAGCTTCCTATACTGCATCAGGGAGATCTCAGGCACCAGTGCCAGTCCATGGACTGGACATTGAGAAGCACTTACCTAGTGATGAATTCCAAAGGGTAGCCATATCAGCCTCGTTCTGCAAAACAAACAAGGAGTATTGTGGCACTTCTCAAGACTAACAGATTTATTAATTACATGAATTTCTGTGGGGGAAAATCCCACTTTGTCAGACACTTTGAAGGTGGGGAACTTACAGAATGGGAGGAAAATAAATGTAGGGTAGTGTAAATCATGGGATTAGGTCATACTGCAACAGCAAATCAAAGCAGTTGTTAAGATTCAAACACTGAGGAACAGCATACAGAGGAAGGTGAGGTCAAATCCACCTGTTGTAATAAGAAAAAAATCCATAGTTCCTATTTAACCTTAAGGCAATGGTGTCAAATTGTGTATAAATTCCTGTTCTGTAATTTCCCTTTGAAGCTTTGATTTGTTATCCAGTTGTCTGAGGACAGCTTATCTAGGTCATTGGTTTTCAAACTTTTTTCCCTCGGGACCCAGTTGAAGAAAATCATTTATGCCCATGACCCAACAATTATATCTTTGAGGAATGCCTTCCAGTCTTGTGGGGGTGATAGCAGAGAGCACCGTAACCTAGTTCCTGAGAGTCTGCGGCCCAGTACTGGATTCCAGCTCATAGTATGAAAACTGCTGATCTAGTGAATGTAGTGTACTTGGGCGCTCGGTCTTTGACAGGGGCCTTCACCCGAGGTTCATAAGTAAAGTAAGCAGTCATGGGGTAAGAGGGTAGGTCCTCTCCTGGATCAGCAAGTAGGTAAAAGAGAGGAGATGAGAGGTAAGAATACATGGTCCATTGTCACAGTGGAGAGCAGTAAACAGCAGGGTCCCCAGGAATCTGTACTAGGACCAGTGCTTTTCAATATGGTCATAAGAGATTTGGGAAGAGAGAGAAATGGAGAGATGACAGCATTTCCAGACAATACAAATTACTCGAGATGGTTAAGTCCAGTAGAGGATATGTCCATCAATGGCTATTAGCCAGAACAGGTAGGGGCGGTTGTTTGCCAGAAGTTGGGAACTGGCAACGGGATGTATTACTTGATGATCACCCCTGTTCTATTCATTCCCTGGGAAGTTCATTCTTCCATTTAAAGCCGACTGCAATCAGGCTGGGTGACTGGACAGCAAAATGGCAGATGAAATGTAGTGCTAATAAATGCATGTTGGAAAATGTAATCCCTGCTATTTGCACAAAATGATGGGGTCAAAATTAGCTGTTACCACTCAAGAAAGAGATGTTGGTATCTTCTTTTCTGAGTTCCAAAGGGGCAGCCATGTTAGTTTAGTTCAGTAAAACAGACAAGTCCTGTGACACTTAAAGACTAACAAATTTATTTATTACATGAGCTTTCGTGGGAGAAAATCCCTTCATCAGACGCTTTGAAGATGATAAAGTGGGATTTTCTCCCACGAAAGCTCATGTAATAAATAAATTTGTTAGTCTTCAAGTGCCACAGGACTCCTTTTTCATTATTCTCTGAGAACATCCAGTCAGTGTGCTGTGACAATCAAAAGATGTTAACAATATTAGGAACCATTAGGAAGGTGATAGGTGATAAGACAGAAAATATCATCTTGCTGCTGTATAAATCCATGGTATGACCACACTACAAATGCTGTGTGGCATTCCAGTCACACCATCCGAAAAAATATATTAGAAATGGGAAAAGTACAGAGGTCAACAAAAATGATTAGTTGTCTGGAACAGCTTCTGTATGAGGAGAGATCAAAAAGACTAGGACTTCCAGCCTAGAAAAGAGACAGATAAAGAGGGAAGTGATAGAGTTCCATTAAGTCATGACTGCTGCAGAGAAAGTAAATAGGGCAGTGTTATCAACCTCTTTGTGTATGTCACACCATGCCCAGTGGTTGTGCGTAACGGTGGACATGATGGAGGGAAGGTCAGGTGCTGTCTCTGAGTGTGTGTGTGTCATGGCCCTGTCCCACCCCAGGCTGTGATAATGTGGTGATCGTGTGGAACGTGGGCACAGCCGAGGAGCTGTACCACCTGGATGGCATGCACCCCGACCTCATCTACAACATCAGCTGGAGCCACGACGGCAGCCTCTTCTGCTCTGCCTGCAAGGACAAGAGCGTGCGCATAGTGGACCCCCGCCGAGGGGTGGTCGTGGCGGTACGGATCTCTCCTCAGCCCCCTGATGTGGACTGGTGATGGCAGGACGGACAAACCATGCACTCCACGTCTCCAGTTTCTGCATGATGATCCCTGAGTTCTCCCTGACCCTGGGAGGGTCATTGCCTGGGTTTCCCCTCCCCTTCTCTGCTCCATACACCCATTCTACCCCCTGGCTAAGTGTGGCTCAGAGGTGCCCAGGATGGGGGCAGGAGGCATTAGAGGCTTGATATGGAGCATGGGGGCTATTTAAAGGCTCCAGCTGCCCCCTTCAGTGCTGAGGTGGGGGGAAGTTTGAAAGTTTGAGTCACTGCCCCCTCCTGACTCCTTTACTCTAGTGAAGCTGAAGTTCCTGGAGTGACGGGTGGGCCCAGGAATTTTCTTATAATGCAGCACTTGGTGGAGGGGAAGCTGGTGCTTGGGGGGGGGGAGTGGCCGTATGTCAGTCCTTCAGCTTCACCTTGCTGTCTCCCCCACCAGGAGAAGGAGCGGGCACATGAGGGAGCGCGGCCCATGCGTGCTATCTTCCTGGCTGATGGCAAGGTCTTCACCACAGGCTTCAGCCGCATGAGCGAGCGGCAGCTGGCACTTTGGGACCCGGTGAGCTGCGGTATTCTGAGACATGGGTGCAGGGGTGTCCAGAAGGGCTATTCATGCCCTCTCAGTGCAGAGTTGTGATGCAAGACTTTGGATTTCCCCATAGGCACTGACCCAGCATCTCCTACCAGCAAGGCAAGGAGCCCAGCCCTGCCCACCTTTCCTCAACCCCTGAGGCCAGGGATCCATCATTGGCAGTGGCACTGGTGTTAACACTTGGGGACAGGCAGCCAGGCTCCCCACTGGCAGATCACTCTGTTAGCCTCCTCCAGCCTGTCCTCACAGGGGTGAGAGCCCATGGCAGGGGATGGATCCTTCCTGACCCCAGAGCACTGAAGCATGACTGTAGGAAATAAACCTCCCAGAGTTGGGGTGGGCAGTTGGGCATGTCTGGGTGGGAGGGGCTCTGGGTACTGAGCCTTTGGAGTGGGAGGGGCGTGAACTCTCCTTCACCATCCCCTCCCACCCTCATTCCATGGCAGGAGAACCTGGAAGAGCCCATGGCGCTGCAGGAACTGGACTCCAGCAACGGAGCCCTGCTGCCCTTCTATGACCCCGACACCAGCATCGTCTATGTCTGTGGCAAGGTAGGGTCTCACCATCTGAGAGATGTTGACTCCTTCTGGACCCCACCACACCCACCTGCCAGGCTAACACTGGGGTTCATATATTAGGAACAGCCTGTGGCTCCAAAGAGAAGGGGCAGGGGCCAGCTAGTCCTGATCCCTACAGGGAAATGGCACCCTGCCCCATGATGCCTTTTTGGGGGAAGTGGCACTACCAGTGTCCCTGGGTATTGATTGGTATGATGATGATGATATGTCCCCCCTTTTCTCTCTGTCCCTTTCTTCCCCCCACCAGGGAGACTCAAGCATCCGGTATTTTGAGATCACAGATGAGCCCCCCTATATCCACTTCCTGAACACCTTCACAAGCAAGGAGCCCCAACGTGGCATGGGCTGGATGCCCAAACGGGGTCTGGATGTCAGCAAGTGTGAGATCGCCAGGTGCGGGCTCCCCAAACAGGACATGTGGGGATGACAGTGATAGGTGGACTGGTGTGATTGGTGGGGGACTTATCCCAAGTGTAGGGATGCAGTGATCTGGGAGATGAGAGGGCAGGAGAGTGGTTTAAGCTAGAGGGGATTCAGAGAATGAATAAGAGATGATGGATAAGAAACTGGTTGAAGAGGAGACTACTAAGGGTCATACTGAAGGGTGAACTGTCAACCTGGAGGGAGTCCCTCAGGGATCAGTCTGTGGACCAATCTTCTTTAACATTTTTAGTACTGACCTTGGCACAAAAGGTGGGAATGTGCTAATTAAGTTTGCGGATGATGCCAAGTTGGGAGGTGTTGCGAGACAGAGAAGGATCAGGATGTCCTGCAGAAAGACCTGATGATATTGTAAACTGGCATAATAGAAATAGGTTGAAATTTAATAGCAGAACGTGCAAGGTCATACATTTAGGAACTAATAATGAGAACTTTTCCTATAAGCTGGGGTCACATCAGATGGAAGTGACAGAGGAGGGGAAGGAACCGGAGGTCCTGATTGATCACAGGATGACTAAGAGCCACCAATGTGATGTGGCTGTGAAAAAAGCTAATGCAGTCCTAGGATGCATCAGAAGAGGTATTTCCAGTAGAGATAGGGAGGCATTAGTACCCTTAAAGAAGGATTGTGTGCAGTTCTGGTCCCCCGTGTTTCAGATGAATTCAGACTGGAAAAGGTGCAGAGAGGGGCTACTAGGATGATCCAAGGAATGGAAAACCTGCCTTATGAGAGGAGACTTAAGAACTTGGCTTATTTTGCCTAATCAAAAGGTGGTTGAAAGGAGATATGATTGTTGTGTATAAATACATCAGAGGAATAAATACCAGGGAGGGAGAGGCATTATTGAAGTTCAGCACCAGTGTGGACACAACTAATGGATATATACTGGCCATTAGGAGATTTATACTTGAAATTAGATGCAGCATCAGAGGACTGAAGTTCTGGAATAGCCTTCTAAAGGGAACAGTGGGGGCAAAAAGCTAGCTGGTTTGAAATTGAGTTTGATGAATCTGTGAAGGGGATGGTATAATCGAATAGCCTAGTATGGCAATTGGCTGATCTTTGGCTTCTGATGGTAGATAAGCTGATGGGACCATTGATGGGGTGATTCTGAGATATTAAAGAATTTTTTCTTGGGTGTCTGACTGAGTCTTGCCAGCATGCTCAGGGTTTAACTGATTGCCAAGTTTGGTTTGGGAAGGAATTTTCCCCTAGAGCAGATTGACAAAGGCTCTGAGAGGTTTTTGGCTTCCTCTGTAGCATGGGGCATGGCTTGGTGGTGGATTTGCTATAGCTTTATAGTGTTTAAATCATGATTTGGGGACTTTACTAACAGTCATAGGTTAGAGGTTTATCATGGGGTTGGGAGGGTGGATGAGGTTATGTGGCCTGCACTGCGCAGGAGGTCAGACTAGATGATCATATTGGTCTCTCCTGACCTTAGAATCTATAAGTGGGTGACTCCTTCTCCACTAACCCCTGTGCCCCTCCAACTCTGCAGATTTTACAAGCTTCATGAGCGCAAATGCGAACCCATCATCATGACTGTGCCAAGGAAGGTAAGTGGCTGGCAAAGCTACCCCCCTTAGTGAGAAATGATGAGGGTGTACTCTGGTTGGGGGAGGGCATCAAAATGAGGGTTGAGGGGGGACATCTCTATTCTGTTCCCCCTGCCTTGGATGCAAGATGGGTGCAGAACTGACCATGGCATGTCTGGTGTCTATCCGACTGGTACTCCTCAGAGGAAGGAGCTAACTCCCTCGACAAATCTCCTTCCTGAGCCAGCATTGTGGAGTCAGAGGGACCCAAACCTCAGTTGTTGATGGCTGTGGAGCTGCCCAGAGTTGGGGGGCTGCCTCCTTCCAGTGGCTGGCAAGTCCACTGGCTGGTGCTGCAAGGCAGACCCCATGTGTGTCTCCCTCTTGCAGTCGGACCTGTTCCAGGACGACCTGTACCCGGACACGGCTGGGCCAGAAGCGGCCATGGAGGCTGAGGAGTGGGTGGCTGGGAAGACAGCGGGACCTGTGCTGATCTCGCTGCGTGAAGCCTACGTGCCCAGCAAGCAACGAGACCTGAAAGTCAGCAAGAAGAACGTGCTGCATGACAGCCGCCCTGCCCCCAGCACTGGCAGTGCCACGCGCCTTAGTGCCACGGCCACGCCTGCCACAGTGCCCAGTATCAGCATCAGCACTGCTGCTGGGGTATGTACTGTCCAGAGCCCACCCCTGTGCTATGACATGGGACGGAGTAGCCTGCAAGCCCTGGCCCCACCCCCTGACATTGGGGGAGAGGGAGGAGCCTGGGCACCCTGACTCCACCGCTGACACTGGGGGAGAGGAAGGAGCTTGAGCTGCCTGGCTGCATCCTCCCCAGCAGGAGGCAGTGGGAGCTTGTGAATGGGCTAGAAGTGTCAGAAGAGGCTCTTGACAGCTGGGCTGTGGCCCTGTGGCAGATGGGCGCTTGGGCAGTATCTGTCTGTCTTTCTGTCCCCAGGGCGGCGGGCGGCTGGAGGAGGTGCTGCAGGAGCTGCAGGCACTGCGGCTGCTGGTGAAGGAGCAGGGCGAGCGCATCAGCAGGCTGGAGGAACAGCTGAGCCGCATCGAGAATGGGGACGTCTAGAGCGGCTGGGGGTGATGGGGATGCAGTGCCCCCTTCCTTAAAGGGATCACAGAAAGGAGGGGTCCTGACGCATCACTTCTGAGCTGCCAGTAACCCCACCCCTGAGGAGGGTGGCCCCGGATCCCATGCCCTCCTGCTGCTGCTAGGGAAGTCTCTCCCTTTTTTGTATGACTGACCAAAACACCCCACCTCTTAAAGGGGGGCTGGTTCTCATCCCACCCACCCCCACCCCCGCCTTAGGCAGTCTAGCCCTTTCCAGCAGCTCATTTCCCACAGGCCAGGCTCGCTTACCACAAGAAGGTGAGGTTTCGGGGGGGTGGGAATGTTTCCCAGCTTCTGTCTGCATGTGGGTGGGGGATGCGGCTGGTTCAGCTCTGTCCTTTTCCCAGCCCCATGCAGGGGCCCTCTTCCTGAACACGCCCCTCACCCCACACACACATGCCTGGCTTTAGAGACGCCAAACACTACGCTGCACCTTCCTGCCCATGCTCCTGAGGGAAGTTAGGTGTAGCCTGGGCCTGCCCCCCTTCTTCCTATGCACTTGGGAGCACAGGGGGCTGGGTCTGTGGAGCTCACTCAGCTTCCCCTACACTCAGTCTCGTGCCAGTGCTGTCAGGCTGGAGCAGAGGCCACCCCATTGTTACATGACTGTGTTCTCCTTAATAGCCACAAGGGGCCAGTCACAGCAGGGACCATGTAAACCCAGCAAGTAGCTTCTGCCTCCATGCAAATGAGGAAGAAAAAATGCATGCAGCCCTGGGCGGGGACCAGATCTATATTTTCATTCCAAATAAAAGGTCTTTATAAGAACCCCTCAGGCTGGCTGTGTCTTGTGTACCCCCTGCTTCAGGCCCTGGAGGGAAACTGAGGTGGGGGGGAGACATGCAGTAGACTTGGGGTGAGGGGGAGACAAAGGAATTCTAGGGGCGGAAGGGCCTCAGACCAGTATTTGGCACCTGGGGCCCAGGGTAGGCAGCAGCCTCTAGCCCTGCAGAAAAAAAGTAGTTTGCTCTGAGCTCTACCCTGGGGCAGATCTACCCCCACCCCCTGAGCTTGTATGTTTCCCCCTCCCACCAGCAGAAGGGCTGGACAATGCAATGACTGGCACGTGTGTCATTTCCTCCTCTCTCAGGGCTGGGCCCATGAGAATAAAACGAAGAGATGGTTTCCCACCCATGCACTGAATGCAGGGGCCTTCCTGTTGAAGGGGCCAGGCAGGGGAGACAGGAAGCCAGTGGTTGTGGCTAACAAGCAATACGGCTGGGCTGGGGTAGACAGGAAAGGAGGCTACAGTGAACACACTGATGCTGAGGGGTGAGGAGTGTGAATTCAGACCCTAGCACCCTACCATCAGGACCCATGCACTCCATGCTGGACCCTGTCCCTCAAACACTAGCTCACGTTTCCCTCATAGCTTTGGGGCACCTCCCCCCCCGGGTCTTCTGTCCATGCCTTTCCTGCTTCAGCCCCAGTCATTCAACCCCCTGAGCAAGTCTGCCCCCCTGCTGCATGAGCAGCTGAACTCAGTAGAATGTAACAGCCTGTTGCTGCGATCTGCTCCTGTTCTGGGCCCAGGGATAGAGATTTGACCATTGGGGGGGGGGGCATCAACTCCCTGCCATGCCCTGTGGTCACCATTTGCTGCGTGTGTGTGCGCATGCACGCGCGCACACACACGCACACCCCCACCTATGGCAGCCATGGATCTGGAGAGGAATGTGTGGGTATTAGCTGATGTGAGGCAGGAGCAGCTGAGCCCCAGTTCCTGGAGGGTTGTCTGGTGGTGCCTTGGGCCAGAGGTCACAGAGGGTTAGTATGTCTGTCTGCTGCCAGTCTGCAGTTCAAATGCAGCTCTGCTTGGGCAGGAGGAGAGTACAATGCTCCTATACTGGCTTTTGGGTGACTCCTTTACATGTGATGAGTTGGGTGGGCCTCAGCTCCAGCTTCTACCTTGGCGGCCTCACTCTCAGGCACTGCCCAAATGGATTAAAGAGAGGCAAAGATGCCTAGGCCCAAGGCCCTGGGTTTTGTTGGGCTTTTTTTGGGTGGTGAAGGGAGAAAGGGGCTCTATGCAAATCAGTGGATTGGTTAATTTGCATAAATGGCCCTCCCCCTGTTGGGGGGAGCCGCATAGCCCTTGGTAGCTGTTGCAGCTGCATACCCGTGCAGCAGACAGCAGGAAACGTGCCCACATCCTTGTGCCTGTGTTGCTCCCCACTAGTTGCATTGGAGTCCCCCACCCTGGTGGGAGCTGCCAGCACCTCGCAATGGTAAGGACCTCCCTGGGGAGGGAGGGGGGCTGAACCTGTGTACCTAAGCTGGGGGTGGGAGAGGACTCTAAAGGAGATGGGGGGAAGACGCAGATGGAATTAATCAGCTCTGTCCCTTGACTCTGCGGCACGCACCAGGCCATGCTGGGCTTATTTGGCGAAAAATCAGCTGTTCTGTTGCGCCCCTGCTTTCAGGCCAGGATGGGACTGGGCCCTGCAGCGGGGATGCAAAGATGGTCACACACACTCCCCCTCGCCTCCCAAGTCAAGTGGAACCTCAAACAGAGGGCAGTGATCTGGGTGAGGGTGACTGGGGGGGAGGCAGGTCAGAGCGGCAGTATCAGCAAAGGACCATAGATGCTGCCACTTGGTAGCCACCTCCTCCTCCCCCTACCATGGGGCAGCTGCAGCTGCAACTCTAGGGCAGGGGGGTCTCTTACCCCCCCACCCCACACCATCCGCATCAGGGCCATGCTCTCCGAACTTTCACTCAGCTCGAAGACTCCCACGCTTTATCCCCAAGTGAAGAGACCCTGTGCCTACAGGGGTCATGTGCACCTTTGCTATGCCCCCCCCCCATGGCAAAAGGGAAGAAAACAGCTGTGTAATGGCCACCTCTGATCCTATCATTCCCTGTGCCTTACCCCAGAGGGGCTGCTGGGAAATCCCCATCCAGAACAGCACAGGTCAGTCTGCTAATCTAAATGGGGACCTATCAAACCCCCCCCCCTTGCCCTTACCCTTCCCTTGGTCACCATTCTATTTCTGTCATCACCCCACCCCATCCCTATTAGCTGCCCCTTCCCCTCCCTGCAGGTGTTGCCATTAGCCGCAGGAAACTGCTCTAGAAGGGATAGGGGGCAGAGGTTGCAATCCATAGTCTGAAACATGGAAGGGTGTCCTCCCTACCCACCAGCTCTGCCAAAGTCTCTCCCAACCCAGCCCCAGACTCCACAGTTCACTGTCCAGGCAACCAGGGACAAGGAGTGGGGGCCAGCATAGTTAGGGTGGAAAAGTTCCTCAACACTTGAGCCTTCCAGGCACCCAATTGTTACAATAAACCCAGAAGCCCATTCTGCCCCTCCAACACAGCCAACTCCACTCAATGTTAAAGGCTCCTGGCCCTGCCCTGAGAAGCCAAGCTCCCACCCATCTGGAGAAGTTGAGCCCTCGGCCTGGTCTGTTCCAGCTAACTGGTATCTCCTGCCCCTCCCGGCTGCTGGCCAGGCTCCCTTGGGGACACAGCCACTCAGCAGAGCAGCTGCTGGGCAAGAGACACTGCCTAGTCCCACTCCTGGCCCCTCAGCACCTGCACTCCTGTAGGCTGTGCCCTAGATTCAGCAGGGAGACAAGCAAGGAGGGATTTGTTCCCTCCTTTCCAGGCCCCACGAGGGTCACGGTCCCTTGAAAGCAGGTCTGAGCAGAAGTTTCAAACCCCTCCACCCACACGTCCCTGGGGCTGAATAGCATCCACCTTCCTCTCACTCTTTCCCACTGCTCCATTGCATTACAGAGCTGTCCTAGGGATAAATGCCTGCAAGCTGCAGGGGGACCAGTTCAAACCACCTACTCAGACTACATAGCCACCCTGAATACCACAAAACCTGTAAAGGACCAGAAGCACACCCCCACTGCAAAACAGGAGACAGTTAGTGGAAACAAGGCATTCTTTCAGTCAAATCCTAGTGAGGCTAATTGGAACAAGCAAAAGACTGGCCTGTGAGGTGTAAAAGTGTAGATAGGCAGGCCAAATTTCAGCCATTGCTTGCTAAGGATACAAAACAATAACAGCATCTTTGTTTGACTCAGTTGACTGTTTTGCAGATTTCCGGCTTCTGACGTACTTCACAAAATTCATGCTAACGAAGCACGCACGACAAGGCAGTTGCAGAGAAGCTAAATTAATTCTTTGCATCTGCCTTCTCTGCAGAGGACGTGGGAGAGATTTCCTCTCTACCCCAAAAGCTAGCCTTTTGGGGGAAGAAGCTGAAGTACTCTCCCAATTGATCTGTCAGTAGAAAGGGGCTGAGAACAAACTGATAAATTAAGCAGTAATACAGTTTGTTTACAGTAATACTGTAAAACAGGATGTATGGTACTCAGTAATACATCCCAGGATGGAAGAGACTCAGGAGAAAGTTCTGAAGGAACAGTACTATGAAAATGCAGAACTAGCAACTGTGGCATCACTTAAAGCATCTTCTGTAGCAGATGACTGGAGACTAGTTCATGTAATGCTAATTTCTGAAAAAGGCTCGAGGCAATCCTGGCAATTACAGGCTGGTAAGCCTAATGGTTAAATTGGTAGAATTTTCTATAATAAAGAACAGAATTATCAGATACACAGATCAAAATAATAGCTTAGAATTGTCAGCATAGTTTTTGTAAAGGGTAATCATCTTTCACTGAGCTATTAGAATTCTTTGAGGGGGCCAACAAACACGGGAGCCAGTAAGTAGTGTACTTAGACTGTATCAGAAAATTTGTGACAAGGTCTCTAACAAAAGGCTTTTAAACAAACTAAGCAATAAGAGAAAAGTGCCTCTCATGGATCAGTAATTGGTTAAAAAATACAAAACTATGTAGGAATAAATGGTCAGTTTTCAGACTGAAGAAAGGTAAATAGCAGGGTCTTCCTGGGAGCTGTATTTGGATCAGTGCTGTTGAAAACATTCATCAAAGATCTGGAAAACAAAGTGAACAGTGTGGTGGCGAAGTTTTTGCAGGTCCTACAAAATTTTTCAGGATAGTCAAGTCCAAAGCAGACTGCAAAAGGTTACAAAACAGATCTCACCACACTGGCTGACTGGGCAACAAAATGGCAGATAAATTTCAATTAACAAATAACACCCACTGGAGAAAAGAAAATAAAAAACCACTCTGACTAGGCATACAAATGATGGGATCTAAATTAGCTGTTACCCCTCAAAAAAGATCTTTGAGTCAGTCACAAAAAAATCCTCTTGCATCTGTGCATCCTCTCGCTGCACAGCTGTGTGCAAAAAGGCTGGCACTGTTAGGCAAAAGGTAGTTATTAAGCCAAAAAATATCATCATGTCACTTTATAAATCCATGGTATGTCCACACCTTCTATATTGTGGGCAGTTCCGGTTCATCCATCTCAAAAATGACATGATGGAACTGGAAAAAGCTCCAAGGAGAGCAACAAAGGTTATCAAGGGTCTGGAACGGCTTCCACGTGAGTAAAGACCAGAAAGACAGGGGCTGCTCAGCGTAGAAAAGAGAGAACCAAGGTGGGGATATGATAGAGGCCTATAAAATGAATGATGTGTAGAAAGTCAATAGAAAAGTGTTATTTTCTACAAAAGAACCATGATTCACTCATTAAAATTAATAGACAGCACATTTTAAAAGACTAGAGAAAGTCTTTTTTCCTCATGCTGCACAATTAAGCTGTCATTCTCCTTGCCAGGGGATACTGTGATGGCCAAAAGTGCCACTGGGTTCAAAAAAGATTGAGACACATTCAGGAAGATTAGGTCAGGCACTGGCTACTAGCCAGAATGGTCAGGAATGCAAGTCCTAAACCTCTGACAGAGAGAAGCTAGGACTGGATGATAGGGGATGTGTCACTCGATAACTGCCCTGTTGGGTTCATTCACTTTGAAGCACCAGGCATTGGCTCCTATCAACAGACAGGATACCGGGCTAGACGGAGCACTGATCTGACCCAGTATGTGGACAGCTTTTTATGTTCCTGTTCCTTTCTCCTTAGAGCCCCGTGCAACATAGGGATCCCATGCCTGCTGGCAGGGCCCTGACCAGTTAGCCGCAGAGCCGGGTAATGCTGTCTGAAACAGGGATGGGTGTGGCCCCAGTCCCTCCGGATGTGAGTGCTCTGGCCTGCTGCTCCAAAGAGCCATGAATGGGGAGCAGGGCCCAGAGGGCTGGGGCTCAGAGCATGCGGGGGTGGGCTCTGCACCAGCGGAGCTGCCTCTCACATTGCTGCTTGTCGCCTACCCGACCGCAGCTTCCTCTCACCTCGCGCCAGCTGCATGCGGCCTGCGCCCCCACGACAGCTACTCACACATGGGCTGTGCCAATCCATCATGCACACACAAACACACATAAACACAGGGCAGGGTGGGGAAACCACACAAGAGCGGAGAATCACATCCCCCTGGGCGGGGCTGAGAACAACTGAAGTGAAAATCCACCACCCTGTACCTTTGTCCGACACACACTACCTGATCACCCTGGCCTGCACCTACCACAGGTGGTTAACTGAAGGCCGAGGCACCACCCGCACAGCCTGCATAATGCCCCCACCATACCACCCCACAGCCTCACTCAGCCTGAGCTCCCGGCATACACCCCACCTAAGTCCCCCACAGACCTAATGCCCCCCAGAGCCACTCCTCAGCACCTGGCCTGGTCTCCCCTTCATACTTCCCCACCTGAAGTTCCTCAATCCCAAGTCACTGCTCCTCCTGCTACTCCAGCCTGGGGGTTCCCTCTACCAGCTGTGCCACCCCCTCAATCCTGTCCCACTGCCCCCTGCACCCAGTCCTGGCGCTCCCACGCACAGCTCTACCAATTCCCTCAGTGGGATCCCCCCTAATAAGTGGTTTTGCAGGGTTGTACTCGCCCAGGTGCATGGGTGAGGCTGGTACCACATCCTGACTGGGACAGCCTGAGCTGTCACTGGTGGCTGGGCAATGTGCAGCTACGGCCCCATCTCCATTCAGTGCCCAGGGTATTTTAGGGAGAAGTCAGGGGAGCGATTGGTATGTGAGAAGACAGAACCATGCCACAGCCAGGAGTGAGGGAGTACTGGGTGATTGTGCAGGAATCCCTGTCCCTGACGGCCTGCCTGGCCAGTCACTAATCCTGTTGCTTTCCCTCCTTCCCCAGCACACCACTGTCCATGCCCCACAGGGGCTACTTGTCACAGGGCTGTTGCTCCTGCTCCTGCCGGGGACTGCTCTGGGCACAGACCCTGAATCAGAAAACAACAACAAGATTGTGGGCTTCCTAGTCTTTCTGCTCCTGCTGCTGCTCCTGGTGCTGGCCCTGGCCTGGCACAAGCTGAGCCATGACTCCAACGGCAAGTATCACCCGCGCCGTCTATGTCAGCCCCGTCGCATGCTCGGGGCCCTGACCAGGCGCTGGCATGAGCTGCAAGGGCAGGTGCCCCCTGAGAGGCAGTGGCAAGGCAAGGAGGAGGATGAAGATGAAGAGGATGAGGATGAAGAGGATGAAGAGGAGCTGGAGACACTGAAGCGGGATGAGGAGGAAGGCAAAGGAGGGCAGGAGCAGCAGAAGCAGGAGGACACTGATGTGTCAGAGGTGACTCCATCCAGCCACCCTCCTGATGAAGCCCTGGAGGAGACAGAGGAAGTGGGATGCACCAGCGGTGGGGGCCTGCTCAGTGACCTGCACTCCTTCTCTGGCACGGCCAGCTGGGAGGACAACGCTGCAGAGAATGGCAGCCGCCAGAATGTCACTGCTCTCTAGGGGCGCTTAGGACAGGACACAGACCAACAGGGGGACTGCAAGGCCCTCTACATGCTTGCTGGGGAAGCTGGAGCAGGACCTGCCCCCAGCCGCTCTCCCCAAGGAGCTGGGATGAACTGCTCCCCTTATCCCCACAGAGCTCTCCTTCTTTGCCACGGAGCTACAATAGGGCTCCTCCACATCACATCCCCGCCTCCGCCAACCCCATGCCAGGAGAACCAACCCAAGCAGGGCACAGACAGCTCCCACCTCCCCAGACTCTGCATGGACTGTACTGCCCCCACTGCCCTTGCCCAGAGGCACTGTGTAACACCGCAGCATGGGGGGGCACGGCTCTGCTTCCATTGGACAGTGCCACAGGTACCAATAAATGTGCAGCACTGCCTACACCCTGGCACACTTGGCAGCTTCATTGACTGCAAGGGGTAGGGCTGGATGGGAGGGGCAGGGCCTGCCACAAACCACACCCCTGCAGGAGGGGAGGAAAGAGCAATCCCACCCTTGTGACCTTAAGGAAGACTCTAGCTCCTTCACAGCCCACCCCAACTCAGTGTGTGATGGGAGCAGCCTGCAAGGTTCTCCCAAAGGACAGCTCCCCTGATGCAGAGGCATCGTTAGCGTGGGCTTCAAGGGCATCAGCCCCCCTGAAACTCTGGGCCAGCCCCTGAGTAGCGCGCCTCTAAACTGTGCAGGGGTGCACCACTGCTCCCCCGCACAGGAACACTACCCATGAAGCTGCCAGCCGTGGCCTCTACCCAGCTGGAAGACAGAGTCTTCTGGCTGGCAGGGAACTGCCCCAGCCTGGGGGGTTTTAAAACTCCCGTCCTGGCCTGACCCTGTTCTGAGCATGCTCAGAGCAAGCTCAGGCCAGGAGCCTCAGTCTCCACTGCAGCCGGGCTCTCTTCCGGAGGCCAGGTAAGGGAACCAGGGGGGAGCCCAGGGGCAAGCACATCGGCCCAGTGGAGAAAGGGAGCAGGGGAGGGTGTCAGCCTGGGGCAGCAGGGGAGGGAAGTTGTTGGGAAGGGCTCAGAGAACCAGCAGGGGTGGGGGGGGCTAGGGAACAGATCAGCACCCGGGAGGCCAGTGGGGGCCTGGGCCCCACCTAATCTTTATGTGTAGCTGTGCTCCTGCACTGCCGGTTGGAATCACCCCTCCCCAACACCATGGAGCAGCTAGCAAGGGGGCAGCAGCGACCCCAGCCCACAAGAAGAAATGAGCACAGTACAGTCTGATCCAGGCTTTAATTGGCACAGACCACGGGGTGACATGGGGTACAGCAGGCAAGCCAGCAACCCTCCCACTCCAGGGGAGACAGAGCCTGGGCACTTTGCTAGTGCTGTGTACCACTGCTGCCCTCCCCCCCGCACACACATACTGCACCCCCCCACACACACACCCTCCTCAGGGCTCTGACACCCTCCCATGAACCCAACCTTTTCCCCAGCACCTTAACCCACCCAAACTGACACATACACACCCTTGCTGTGCTCTTCTTGCTCCCCCAGACAACACCATGCCAGGCTCTCTGCCCAATCATGATTAGTTGCAATAAAAACAGAGCACCAAGGAAAGGGGTAAAAGCCCTGTGCTGGAAGATGCAGCCCGGGGGCCATTCAGGGCCCACCTTGCACCTCCTGCACCCCCTCCCCTCTAGTCAAGGCTGCCCCGCCTGCTGGCGAAGCAGCCCCAGCAAAGCATCTTCTCATGAGTCCACCCAGGCTACGGGCCCTGAGGCTTCCCAGCCCCACTCAGCTGCCAGGTTCCCCACCCGTCTCACGGGTCACAGACTGGCTGGGCACCTCCCCAGGGAGCTTTCTGCTGACCCAAGATGAGCCTCCCATCCAGGCAGGGGCACCGCGCCTGCCCCAAGCTACCTTGCCACCCGCCCCCGGCCTCCCTTCTGCTTCTTGGTGCCCACTGGCGTCTTGATTGGCAGTGGGGCTGTGCCCTCTGGCGGTGGCGGGGGCAGCAGTGGCCCAAGCTCCATGGGCTCTGTGCTCAGGCTGGGCTTGAAGGCCTCGAAGGGAGAGAACTTCACTGGGCTGAAAGCAATAAGGGAAGGGGGTAGTGAGCGAGCTGGACCCATGCTTTGCATGGGTGCCCCCCAAGCACCACCTCCATCCCACAGCTGATGGAGGAGCCCCTCAGAACCCTATGATTGACAGCACCACACCTTGCACACAGGAGCTTCCCTTTCTCCACCCCCCAGATCACAGCCCCCATCCTATCCCACCAACATCCCCACACCTTGGCGCTGGATCCCACCACCCCCTAAACCCTAATCCACAGCCCCCAGCCCACCCCCTTCACAGGAACCCTGAGATCAACATCTCTGCACCTTGGCACTGCCTCCCCAGTCCAAGCCCCTCTAATGCACAATCCCACACACACACACACATAACTAGAGCTGGGAAAACCCACGGCAGAGCCAGCACCCCCTGGAGGAGAAACCCGTACTTGTCAGTAACCTAACTTGCAAGAGTCCCCAGACATACCTGACAGGCGTCCTGGGGCTGCTGTTGAGGCGGCGAGGGGAGCGCACCTTCGGCTGGAACGAGAAGCCCTCTTTAATGCTTTCCAGCACCGACGGGGCCACATATGTGAAGCCCTGTAGAAAGCAGTGAGGTCAGAGCAGCTGGGAGGCCTCAAACACCTGCCCCTGATGTCACAGCACCCCACGCTGAGGGCAGGGCTGGGCACTGGAGGCTCCTCCCTCTCCCAGCACCCCCAGCTGGGAGTCCTTACCAGGAAGGCCTGGTTGGCACTCTCGCTAATGGAGGCATCATCAGGGCTGTCCACAGGTGTCTGACGAGTGAAGCGGGTGTCGAACTGACTGACGTCATCATCCGACTGCTGCAGGGCAGGAGGGAGTGGCAGCCTGGTATTAGTGACTACCACCAGAGGAGGACGACACAGGCTGCCACATAAAAGATCTGGCTTTCCATTCTCCTTCCTTGCTCTCCTCCCACTGGGAGCTGGGAGCAAGACCCCAAGGGGCTGAGCACGTTGCACAGCTGTCCCAGACACCTGGGTCCCATTCTCCATCTCTGTCTCAGTCTCCCCTCCTCTCCTGGTGGGGTTGCCACAGGGAACTGTAGGGGTGCACTGCCACCCCAGGGGAGGTGCTGGGAGCTGTGAGGCACCCTACTAATTATTTATAGCACTCAGGAGAGACCAAGACAGGCCTGCTCCAAACTCAGCCCAGGCTGGGCTGGGAGATATGGGGAGCGGTGAGCTGGCTCCCTCCTGCTGCTGGGTGGGGCTGGGGCAGGGCAGTACCAGGCAGGGCCTGAAAGGCGGGTCCAGCTTGCGTGCCAACAGCTCATCCCAGTTGATGTGGCGGAAAAACGGGTGCTTCTGCAGGGACAGACACAGGCAGGAGGTCAGAACTCTAGCAGCTGCATGCGCCCACCTGTATGCAGAGGCTGGGCTCCAGCCTGTGCACACGCGGAGAGGAGGCTCTGCCCCCCCATCTAGTGCCATGGCACAAAGAAGGGAGTGCAAGGCAGTTGTTCCTGCCAGACTCTGCTGTGCCCATGGGTTGCAGAGAATGCAGAGAATCTCCCTTTCCAGGGGCATGTACTGCCCCGCCTCCACCTCCAGAGATTGCCTTCCCTTCTGCACAGCCCCACCCTACCTACCTGCACATCGGCTGCATCTCCTGGCCCACCCCCAACTCTCTGGCTGGGGTTTCTCTTAAGAAACTGCAAAGAAAGAGAACTGAGTCAGAGTGGCCATCAGGGAGCAAAGCCCAATGGCCAAAGGGGGCTGCTCTCACACACTGAGGGACCTGCCCTTTCCCCTGCCCTGATTCCCACATCTAGTGGACGCCATCTCGGTACGGGTACACGAGAGCCTGGGTCCAAGATCGTGTCCTGGTCAGCTCCTTTGAAAAGCAGCAGTGAAGGAGATGGCAACAGCATCAGCCAGGGTGGGTGCCAGGAACCGTGCCAGGGAGTGGCACAGGTTAGGGGCTGGGAGGTACCTTCTTGAGCAGATCACGGGCATCGGGGGTCAGGTAGGGTGGCAGCACTAGCTTCCCCTTGAGGATCTTGTCGATGGTCTTCTTCCGGTTCTCAGCCGTGAAGGGAGGCTGCAAAGGAAGCACAGAGGGGGCTGAGCGCAGGAATGGGGCACAGGGTGAGCACCAGTGAAAAGAAGACTTCAGGGGTATGGAGGGGCTGTGCTGGGGAAGGGGCAGGGCTCAGCATCAGGGGTGAGGGGGTACAAGAGGGCACTGAACCTGGGGCATGGAACTATATTAAGCAAAGATCTTTGCTGGGGAAGAGGAAGATGCTATCTGCAGCAAAGGCTCATGGGCCAGAGCAACAGCCAGCCCCAGGGCTGTCCCTGGAGAATGGGGAAAATACTTAGCCTGTGGCTCCTGCCCCCACCCCCACCCCCAGGTTAACAGCATGAGTAGGACTTGCCGATCCAGTGAGCATGTCGTACATCAAGGCCCCGAGGCTCCACCAGTCCACGGCCCGGTTGTGCCCGCTCCGCATCAGGATCTCTGGAGCCCTAGGGGCGGCACAGACATCCTGAGCTGCTGAGCCAGCCACTGATCACCCCAGGGCACTGCAGAGGGGGCAGTGTCAGGGGATGGAGGTGTTCCTGAGGCAGGGTCCCACAGAAGAAGTAGTGTGGGGGGTGGTCTCTGAGGAAGGGTTGTGGGGGAAGCGGTGCAGGGGGAATGAGTCTCTGGGTCAGGGTCCCATGAGGGAAGCACTGTGGGCGGAGGGGGGGGTCTCCAGGGCACCTACATGTACTCAATGGTGCCACAGAAGGTGTGGGTGACAGCTCCTTCATGGATTGACTCCTTGCACAGTCCAAAGTCCGTCAGCTTGATGTGCCCTGAGGGAAATGAGAACCCATGGATCAGACCCTCTCCAGCCAGGACTCTCTGGGCCCCCAACACCCAGTGCAGCCCACTGCTGAAGCTTCATACCTTGGCTATTCAACATAATGTTCTCTGGCTTGAGGTCCCGATAGATGATGCCGTTGCTGTGCAGGTGGCCCAGGGCCAGCGTGATTTCGCTCAGGTAGAAGCTGCAGCACAGACAGGAGACAGGCTGTCAGTACAACCCCAACAGTAGGCGGTGCAGCTCTCCCCAGACATCCAGGTCAAACCAATAGGATGGCTCCCTCCAGGCAGGAGAACTAGGGGCCCAGAGCCAGATGGACCCTGGGAAACATGTGGGTATCCCAATGGCACAAGGACCTCTTCATCACTCATACCCTGGTACAGGCCTTTCTTTCCTAGGTTGGCTGGGTCCTGGCTAGCATTCCCTTTCTGAACCTGCTTTTCCGGGAACTCATTCCAGGCCCCCTACTATTCCCAAGTCACCTGCCTCCCATGCTGGGACCACCTGCCCCTTCTTGGTCCCTGATACCTCCTCCCAACCCTCACCAGAAGGGAACTAGCTGCCATTCCAACACTGTGTAGCTACAGACCACAGTGTTGACCATGGTGGCAGCAGGTCATGGTAAGCCCTGAAGTACCCCCACCAGCATGTGCAACTCAGGGTGCTGAGCTGTGTCAGCTACCAGGTATTGCAACCTACACCCAGTTCCTGCAGTGCACAAGTTCCCTTCTCTCTCAGACCCTGGTGCTGGCAGGCTGGCTTCTCTGTGATGCCCTGGCATAAGGATGCCCGTCAGCTTTAAATACAATTCTGCACTCCCTCTAAAGAGCCCCACTCTGCAGTGTGTTTGCACAAACAGAGCAAACCCTTTCCACATAGACTTTGTACAAACACACCAAGGGCGGGAGGCGCACTGGGCAGGAAGTAGGGAGTGTATAAAAACAATCCCAACACAATAGGAACATGGGCTTTGCGTGGGGCTCCCCAGCTACTCTAGTTCCAACCTCTCCCTGCTGGGGGCACATGAGGGAGCGGGATGGAGACTCTGGCTGTGTAGGGAGCTCTCAGCTACTCCAGTCACTGACCATGCCGTGTCCTCCAGGAAAATGCCCTCACGCTCCAGCTGCATGAAGAGCTCTCCACCTGTAGACCCAAAACAAAAAATCTGAGCCCCACACACACATCCCCAGCTGCTACCCACACCCACACCCAGTGGGATCAAGAGAGTAGGGAGAGAACAACTTTGGCTGGACTCCAGGCCAAAGACACTCTAAGAGTCTCCAAGAACGCTGGTCTCACATGGGTCACTCACATGCAGCCTCACCCCTCACCCAGACCCTGGCAAGGACTGATTCTCCCCCATCCCAGCCATCCCTGACTGCAGCCCAGCCCCATACCACTCAGGCACTCCAAGATGAGGTAGAGCTTGCCACCGGTCTGGAAGGCGTACATCAGGTCCACAATGAAGGGGTGTTTGATAGCCTCCAGGATGTTCCTCTCAGCCTTGGTGTGAGCCGTGTCCTTGGCGTTGCAGGCAATCTTGGCCTGGGAGGAGACAGACAGACACAGGTAGAGCGGCATTACGGTGCCCACAGTGGGTGCCCCCAAGTGCAGCAAGAGGAAAGGCTGGCCTATATTTACCTTCTTCAAGACTTTCATGGCAAAGATCTTCCCTGTGTTGGTTCCCTGCACCTTCCTCACCTGGAATACCTGCCAAGGAAGAGAGGAGCCTTCAGGACAGGCAGCTGGACAGTCACACACACAATGCCATGCCAGCAGCTGGCAGCTGCTTCTTCCAGCAACTCAAGGGACCCTCTGAGAAGAGATGCTCTTATGGAAATGTGACCAGATTCAGAAATGCAGCCCTATGGCCTCATGTAGCTCAACTGCCTCATGTAGCCCCTCTACAGGCCAAAGCTCCCCAATCAGACTCCATTTCCCATCATGCACCATGGCTATGCAAGTGCCACTTGGCACCTCTAGCCCTTCACAAGAGTTGAGATTGTGGTGCATCCTAGGAGCGAGAGTCCAGCTAAGGAGTCAGGTCCTCAGAGGAGAACAGAGGTAGGAGGCATCTGAACTACTCCACCCACAGGCACCATGAAAGTGTTTCAGAACTGAAATTTCTAATCAGTTCTGTCCAACAGACAAGATGCCCCCAATGAGGAGCCCTAGAGCAGACCCCAGCATGGGCCCCAGCTCTCACCCCCCTCTCTGCCACCCTCCACCTTCTCCTCCATAGAAACTTCTGGCTAGTAGGGGTCTGGAAGAGGAATAAGGGGTGAGTCAGTCCCACAGGGGCATCCTCCGGTGGACAGGGATGGCACAATGTATACACGTGCACAAGGGGGCACACACCCTTGCTCCCCAGTCAGTCCCATATCACCGGCCCTTCCCTACCTTGCCATAGCCACCCTTGCCCAGGACACGCAGCAGCTCGAAACAGTGGGGCCCGATGCGCTCAGGGCCATTGTTGACACTGCTCTCCGAGATCTCGATCTCTTCGTAGTGCCCCACCGGCCTGAGGGAGATGGGAGTAGGGAGCACACGCTGGAGACACCACAGGGAACAGGGAGGAAGTGCAACCCAGGGAGAGGGCCCAGTGAACAGCTAGGAAAAAGTCCCTGGGAATAGGGCAGACTCTACCCCTTGGTTGTCAACTCCCTTCAGCCCAGAGAGGCTGGTTTAATTCATCAGCTCCCCAAACTAAAAGTGATATTAATCTAAAGGCCCTGCACCCACCAGCCTGCCTACCCAGCCCCCTCGCTGTACTACTTACTCCAGGCCATTCCCCCGGTATTCCAAATCCATCTCCTAGAACAGAGAAGTGGAAATCAGATCAGCACACACCAACAACCAGGGGTTAAAGTATAATTTGGGGGACCCCAGAAAACTCCCACGTGGGTGGGCCCGCCTGGACTCCAGCTCCTGCCCTTCCACATACCAATGCCCCACTCCCCGGCCCCAATACCACCCTCCAGAGGCCACCTCTGCACTTACCGGCAGCAGCACAGCTGGGGAGGAGGCTGCAAGCCCCAGACTATGGTGGGGCATGGAAGGGGAGGGTTTGGGGCAGGGCTTGAGCCCCCCTGCAGCACCGGAATGCGGTGGAACACTGCTCCAGGGCCTGCTATTTTTAGGGGCCCAGCATTCGGGCCCCTAAAAATAGAACATGGAACTGGAACGCTACGTTCCAGGGCCTGATATTTTTCAATGGTGGGCCCCGCAGTGTTCCGGCTCCCTTTTCTATTTTTAGGGGCTCCAGAACACTCAGCCCTAAAATAGTGGGCACCAGAACGGCGTTCCCCCACGCTCCGGCTCACTTCAATCCCTGCCGACAATCCCCCACCAGGAGCGAGAAGGCACAACGACTGGCATCCCAACCAGGACCAGACACCTGGCGTGTAAGAGGGCACCAGGGCTAGGAGCAGGCAGCTGGGCATGAGACATGGGGTGCGCACTAGGACTAGCAACCGGCTGCCTGCAAGTGACCAGGGCATGGCCATGACGCCACATTTCAGGTCCAGCTGCCAGGAGGTGCCAGACTGACAGACGGGCACAGCAGGACAGGGTGATGACAGCTCCTCTTCCCTCCCCGGGGCGGGGTGAGGCGCTGGTTTCGCTGGGGTGTCATTAGCTGCAAATAAGGAGGCCGCCCTGCGATCGGGGTGCAGCCGCCCCCAAGGACATTGCTCTCGGCAGCTGCCCAAAGTCACAGCCCGGCGCCGGGCCGGAGCTAGAGGCAGGGGGCGGGCCGCTCGCGCCCCTCCATGTGGGCAGGGGGCTCGCACGCTCTTGCTACAGTGGGGCGCGCATGCAGCAGCGGGCCTGGGGAGGCGGGAGCGGGGGGCGGCGATGCTGCAAGGGGGAGCAGGGGGCGGGGACCGAGGCAGCCTGGGGGGACCCTGAGATTGGGGGGTCCCGGGCCCGCGGCTTCGCCCCTTCCCGCCCCCATCCCGCTCTTACCGCCCCCAGCTCGGGCTCATCCCCCTCGCTCCCCTCCTCGGTCTCCAGGTCGATGTCGAACACCCCGGCCATGGCGCCGGCCCCGGGATCCCCGGCCCGGGCCACGCCCCCCGCGCCGCGTCACCGCCGCCGCTCCGGGAGGGGAGCCGGGTTCCGCGCCTCGTGACGTCACTTGGCGGGCGGAGACTTCTGGGAGTTGTAGTCCTGGACAGAGCAGTGAGCACGTGTGGCTGCCGGCTTTGTGCGCTCCGCTCCTCTTCTGGTGTCCCTGCCCCTGCCCGCGCCTAGGGGCCCCACAACCTGCCATGGGCCTAGGGCCGCCTGCCACTTGGTCCCCCCATTTCCTCCCCACCCACCTCCCATGGGCCAAGAGATCCCACTCCCTAGCCCGCAATCCCTTGTTGCTCCCCGACACCGAAGCATGGGAAGGAGCAGGGCCGTCCCTAGGGGGTGCCAGGCCCCCAGATCCCCCCAGCACCGGCCCAAGGGGGTGTCTGGCAGGGCAAATCATTCCCTAACCCTTCCAGGTTCCTGTTGCTGGATATCAGGAGCCAAGATGCTCCGCAAATAGGAGTAGGAGGGAGGGCGATGTTTCATACTGTCCCGGGGCTTCCAGTCAAGTAGGTTCCCCGTGCACTAGGGAAGTTGATGGCATCTGGGTGTGGAGCTGGCACATGACTCGGTGCCCAGCTGTGAGATGCCACTGTCAAAGAAAACAGCTGAACCCGACTTTGAGTGCAAATCAAACAGCTAATAGAACTTTATTCACACTGCAGTGGGGAGAGCAGATAGGATGCTGGTCTCTGCCCGAGATGCATTACAGAAATTTTTATAGCTTAACAGCTACATTAACATACATGCATATACATAGGTAAATGTAACAAGACCTAACATTCTCTAATTGGTACAAACTAATATCAGTTCCCTAAAAGGAATCAGGGTCAAAAGGGAAAAATCTCGTATAACAGTCAAGAGAAATAGTATTACAAGTTAGCACAATCTGGGCAGGTTTAATAAACAATAAGTCAAGGATGTCAGCACAACATGTGGAGAGGGAAAAACAAGGACATGGTAGGCTGGCACAGAGAGGTATTGATTACATTCTTTAGGTCTGCAGTTCTTCACCATATCTCTAATAGCACTGTTATTTGTCTTAGAGTGCATTCCTTCTAAATCCTCTCTCTTTCAGGCCTGTTAAACCATTCATGTCTCAACCTGGTCAGTTCTCAGTTAAGAAATTCTTTCACACCACCCTGCTGATCCATACCAGACACATCTTCTGCTGTGGTTCCCAAGATTTTTAAATAGATCCCACCCCTCCCATGAACTTTGCTGTGATGCTTGCCAGGGCCAGCGCTGGGGATCGTGGCGCCCCCTTCCCCACCCCCCACAGCAGAGCGATGCCAGCACAGATGAGTGATGTCATTGGGGGAGCGCCACGGCACTGTCCCCTTTTGATGCCCCTCAAAATGCCAGCGCCCCCCTGCAACGCAGGGGCTCCTTACTGCATAGCGCTGGCCCTGATGCTTGCCTTCCCCTTCTGAGTGACAGCAAGAGAGTGGGGAGCAGGGGAGGATAGAGTGGGGTGTCAGGAAAATAAGGGGAGAACTGCAGCTGGGTGGCAGACACCAGGGAAGGCAGCACAGCATCTACAATTTCCCATGCTGTTCCTGCCCTAGGCCAAATGCCTGGGCTTGCTGCAGGGCTGGAAATTTTAAAAGGCTCTGGCCTGGTCCCAGCTTACAGGTGCATCCAAACCAGGTGGGGGAAGTTACGGAACCTATGAGGCAAACAACAGTGGGTTACTCACCAGTAACCGTCCTTCTTC